>OY821517.1:33676230-34276230 GCA_963682025.1 Cordilura impudica
AGTACTTTTTGAATATAAGCCCTCGATAAACAAATTTGTTTATACTGTATTAAATATAAAAACTAATTAAAATACATATTTAAACTAGGACTCATTTTGAGTACCCCATGGGTTAATTTCAGAAAATAAGTCCAGAATATTATTTTTTAGAATTATAAAAATATTATTAACAAATTTTATCGAAATATATATAGATGATTTCGATATATAGATGATTTCGATATTTTGTTTTCAAAAAAAATGTAAATATCCCTAAATATGACCTTTTACCTTAAAGAGGGTCATTTTATAGTATTTCGATTTAACCTTAACTTACAAGATTGAGAACTTATAACAAGAAGTACAATATTTTGACAAAATAGATTTGAAATTTGAAAACAGCAAAAGTTGAAAAAGCCTAAAAGTTTAAAAAGTATGAAAAATCACATTTTTTTAAAATCCGCTGAATTAAAAACGCTGCGCTCGCCAAATTAAGAACAGGATACCTACAATATTTGGCATTTTGTATTTTGCTAATAAGTCCTTGAAGTCCTATCGTTGATTTGGGAAAATTTCTTGAACAATATGTTTGAAAAAACAAGTAAGAGTGTTAAATTCGGCTGTGCCGAATCTTTGATACCCTCCAACTCGGTTTGAGTATTAATAATAAATGTAAACAAAATATTGGAAAAAGTAAACAATTTGTTAAACTTAATACCAAATTATTTCAGAAAATTCTTTGGGTTGGTTTTCGTCTTTTCTATTATTTCGGATTTATTTCGGTGTTTGCTTTTTGGTCATAGTGGTTGCTGATCGCCATGCATTTAGGTTATATACCTATATGCATGCGTTTCCGGTTATATGACATAACTTCTCATTTAATTTAGTTTTTGCTAATTAAATACCTCGCCCTAACCTCCATTGCAAAGGTAATGGTTGTGTGGAGTGGCTATATGCATTAAATCGTGCTAATTGGAGATGGCTGTATAGTTTCTTTTAACTGGCCAAATATTTCTTCATTGTGGCCATATAGGTCGGATGGAGTAACAAAATAATAACCAAAAAAAAAAAGCTCTCTCAACTTTTTTTTTTAAATATTGCCATATTTTGAAAACATAGAGAATAAATTTATAATAATAAATAATCAAATTAGGGATGCCAAACGCAAAAAAACCAAAAGTCCCAAACATTTTAAATAAAATAATTTAATGTTATCTCTATTTTCTGAAAAACTTCAAATTTTGATCCAAAAAAAAATGGTGAAAATTTATATATAAAAAATAACATTCTCATCAAATTACGTTTACGTATGTAACAGTAAATTCATTGAATTTAAATTAATATTTTCTGTAGTGCGATTCTGTAAATTTCAAATTCAACGATCTGACAATCGCAAAATATATCGACAGCTATTGTTGGTTGCACTAAGGATTAAGTGATTCACTAAGTACATACATCTTAACGACAGTCGACAAATCTGTTTTTCTATTTATTTAAATTGTAAACTGGTGGCACCTCTGTCAAAATAAGCGAAAAACACAAGGAATAGAAAAAACAAATTACTTCGTGTTTGACAGAATGATTTTATGTTTATGTTTAATATCTTTATTTTTTTTACTAATATTTCTGTTTATTTATTTGAAAATGAAATAATGAATTAATATGCTATTTAATTTTTTTATTTATATAAAAAAGTTTTTTAATGAAAGCAAAATATTTTCACTATTTTACGATTTTTATTTATGTATGACGACATTTCAACCTAAAAATTTAAGTTTTTATCGATTGAATAAGCAACACAAAAATGGTTGTCGTTTATCAACAGCTGACTTTAACAATAGCGAATATCGTTTAAAAATTTTACTGATAATTTTGCAATTTTCTTTTTTTTACGATTCGACTATCGTTAAAAGAAGTTACTGAATTGCGGTACTGAAAAGTTATTAATATCTCCTGAAGGCAATATTTTTTTTTAAATGTAAACCTTTTTAAATATATACATATTTGGTGTTTTTTTTTGGAATTTCAATTTGTGTTTAACGAATAAAATTTATATATTAAAGATGCAATTGATGTCTTCTAAATTTAAAATTATTATTTCCGACGTTTTGATATGATTTTCTGAAATTCAATTAATATTTTCTAATTTATAATTGGAAATTTTAATTTCAGTTTTTATTAGAATTGATATTTTCTTAAATTTGAATGGAAAATTTAAAAAGTGCAATTTTGTATTTATGTAAATAATAATGCTTTATTAATTATAAACAGTTTTTAAAAATTAGATGTAATCGCAATCAGATATTTTGTAGGTAAAGCAGAATAATAATTCTATATAATTATGTAGAACTGTTTTGAAAGCAAAAAACTCATTGATGAACTCGGTAACTCTATTTTGTAAAGACAACAAAAAGTTGACATGCCAAACTTATGTTCATATTTGTAAAAGAATAATGAAAAAACGTATGAAATAAAAGACCAGCCCGTGTATACTTTTAACATTGTTCTGTATGATATCTATTTGAAAATATTGACATTCATGTTAAAATAGAAATAACTATTGCAAAGCTAATTAGAACAAAAATTGTGGCGCCATCTACTGTGGCATAGTCACGCTGAGAAAAATGAAGTGACACATATAATATATGTATGTATATTATTTGTATTCTTTAATATGTGTATGTATGTATGTGTAAATATTACACACAAAAAATACAACATCAAACGTTATTTTTGTGTTTTTCTCTTTAAATAAATCAATACATAAATTTTTTTTGCTAAATTTACATTTAGGCAATTCACAACAGGTGTTGTATATTGTATGTTGTATTGAAATACACAATACAATCATCTGTAGTGAACACTCAGTTGTATTTTCATATTCTAAAACGCTTTCTTTAGTAATTCTCGATCCAACGAGGAAAGATCGCTTCGTCGCTTCTGCTATTTTGTATAAGAGAAAACACTTGTCAGTGTTTGCTTTTTGGTCGTGAGATATACCCTGGAGTTTTAGTTACGTACAACGATACATTACCCATTGTGAATTGCCCAATTGTTTTTTTTTTTTTTTTATTTACAACTAGGCATTTTAGCATTATTTGCTTTCGATGTTGGTGAATTTTTACTCCCTTTATATTAACTCGTAGTGTCTGCTTGTCGAAAAAATTTTGGATCGATTTTAACCCCTTTCCCGTGACCCAATCGATCTGAAAGTTTGCAGGCAGGCTCGTGGCAATGACAGAAATGATCTAATAAATTTTTTTAGTGATGCCAAAACAATGGAAACTTTTAAATTTTTATACCAGAGTTGATAAAAAAAAAATGTTCAAAGGGTTAGTTTTTATTATATTATTACCACAACGACCACAAAAACAACAAGTCCATCTATGACAACAACACAACATTTAGAATAACAACAAGAACACTATAGAAATATCATGTTTTTCATTTTTTTTTTTTACTTTTTCAGAGATTTTCCTGGACTTTCTCCACTGATTTTAATGATTTTTGAAAGAGAAATCTTCCCATGAATTTGGTGAATCATTCTCACTAAAAACGATCACCCTAGCTGTCCTATTGAGGGCGTGATCGTGACAAGAACAATATAGAAAATTATATTTTTCAAGACTTTTTTTAGTTCTTCATTCAAATCTCGGGCCCTAATCGACCGATTTGGACGATTTTAAATAGCAAACTTTTCAGGATGCTAGTGAATCATTTTTTATGTCAACGAGCATCCTACCTGCCCGATTGATGCCGTCATCGTGATTTCCACAGACGAACAGACGGACATCGCTATATCAACTCCGGTTGTTATAAGGATCACAAATATATATATTTTATGGGGTCCAAAATTTTTTTTCTAATTATTACAAATGGAATGACAAACTTATATATACCCTCTGCACACTGGAGTGGAGGGTATAATAAAATTGGAGATTTTGAAATAGTGCTAAAAGATACGTACCGTTTTGACATTAATTTAGAACGGCACACTATGGCTGAAATTTTTATTTTTTTTGCCAAAAGTCTAATTTCTTTTGTCACCGATTTTTAAAATTTTTACGCCTTTTTGTATCTAATATATCCAGATTAAGGTAGGCAAAAAATTAGGTTAAACTAATGTTAATTGTGGGCGTGGCATGCTGTCAAACTTAGCTGTTTTTTAATTTCAGAAAAAGGTGACTTTTTTTTTGTTTTTGCAAGCTGTCATCGATAGTGACCTGCGGTCTTTTTTATAATATTGGTAGGATTATAGTCTCTAGTTGTTGTAAGTGGTCACAGCTCTACCGTTTTATATTAGGGGCGTCATTAAATATTTATGAAACTACTATATTTTTCTCAAATTTCAAATTTAGTGGAATATAACTTCTAGGGAACAAAAGTGAACAAGAAACGTATACCACCAGCGGAAAGGTGAAAGTGTCCTCTTTAACCCTATATATACTTTTGCACCCGTGACGACCCGTGGGTAGAACACTTTTTTCATTTTAATAAAATTACGCTAAAAAAATTCAAATTAATATAATTTATACAGCCCTATAAGTATACAATGGTGCGTTAAATTTGTGCTTTAGGTATTTTATAGCTTATAATAGTCATTATTTATTCTATTACCATAATATATATATGTAAGTAAGAATGTCAATACATAGAGGATGTAATTTTTTATTATCATACCTTTTTTATACCTTTTTGTTTTACCTAACAATGCACTAATGCAGATTTAAAATAATCCTAGAAGTACTTGCGTGCAATGAAGAAATTGACTCTATACAATTTGGAGATTAGGAATACTGCAAAAATATATACAACCAACTACCCATGAAGAAATATGTCTGCAACAGTTCACAAAATCCTTTATCATTGAGAAGATGTCATTAAATATCATTTGCTGCCACTTGGAGATCTATCAGGGGAGGCTCAGGAAAAAAGGAATAAGCATTACAGATTTTATAGAGAGCACAATACTAGAAAAATTTCACGAAATTCCACAAATGAAGATCTATTTAATATATTATTGACAACGTCAGATTTGTTCATGTCCAGTATTCGAAATCAATGGAAAGTGGAATATCGGGTTTTAGATGAAGAAGTCAAAAAACTACTAAAGAACAGAAATAACACAGAACAAAATATGGAATATTTGCAATCAATATTTGAGTCAAATGAATAATAACTATAATTGCTTTTCATTGTTATTTAAGTACGAAAAACTCAGTATTAGTAAAAAATAATAATAAACAGAACCTACCATTGTTACAAATGCAATTAAAATCTATTGCAGTTTTTATACCCTATACCACTATGTGGTTTGGGTATAATGACTTTGTGCTGCTGTTTGTAACAACCAAAAATATTTGACCTAGACCCATCTTTAATTATACCGATCGAATCAGAATCACTTTCTGAGTTGATTTAACAATGTCCGTCCGTCCGTCCGTCCGTCCGTCCGTCCGTCCGTCCGTCTGTGTGTCCATGTAAAGCTTGTAATCAAACTGCAGGTCGCAAATATGAATATATTTTGATGAAATTTGGTATATAAGCTTTCATCGGCCATGGGATGAACGCTATTGAAATTGGTGAGAATCGGTCCATGTTCAGACCTAGCCCCCACACAAATTACCCATATGAAATCGACATAAATTGCCATAAGATCCAAATTGTCATATAGATCTTACTCAAATTGGGTTTGTATGCGTTCATTACATCCACTAATGAGTAGTCCAAAAATGATCCCTTTGACCCCATATAGAGCTGCTTCCCGATCTTCACTTAAATCTATTAAAAAACAAAAATATTGCACTGATTCTTCTCAAATTTTGTTTGTATATATTTTTGCAAAATACAAGAGACTTTACCAAACATGATCAGGATCGGTCCATTTTTGGACCTAGTCCCTTTATAGATATAGCATCCGATATGAACTTTTTCATATCTGCAGCCAAAAAAATTAATAAAAAACCCACTCAAATTTGGTTTTTGCTTATTTTCAATGTCCAGTTAGTTGGGCCTAAGAGATAGGGTTTCTAAACGCATGGTATAGGGTATCGTATAGTCGGTCTAGACCGACTATAATTTTCTTACTTGTTATTTTTAAAATGTTTTTTAAAGTTATCAAATTTGACAGCAAAAAATAATAAATTTTTCTGCTGTAATAGCAAGATTTTTAGATAATACGTTCTTTTTTTAAGTGTAAATATTCTTTGAGTGTAAACAAATTTGCAAATTTGACAACAAAAAATTTTTAATTTTTCAGTAATAATAGCACAATATTTTTTTAGTGTAAAAATTTTTTTGAGTGTAACATTAAAAAAATCGCATTATTACAAAAAATGCTTGTAATTATTATTAAAATCCAAATATTAAATTTTTTAATAAATAAAAAAATAATAAACACATATTTCACTCTAAAAGTTAAAAAAAAAAGTTCAACTTTGACCTAGATTTCCTTAAAAAGTCCTCAATCAATTTTAATGTAATTAAAACTGAGTCAAGCTGAACTAAATATCTATCCATTAAAAAAAAGTACTTAAATATTTTGATCGGTTCAAAAGTTACAGAATTTTGGCCAATGAAAAACGATCTTCAGCCACCGTGCGTCGTAACTATTGATCTTCGACAAGAATAAAAAATTCGATCATTTTAACACGTTCTTGTGTGATTTCTTGGAAATTTATAATGGATAGAGACACCATTATAAATTTCCAAGAAATCAATTATAAGCTGCAAAGAAAAAAACACAGTTATATTAGAAAACAAAAAAGTTATTCGGGTTTTACATTGGTAGGTCTTATTTGACCCACCCAGTATAAATATATTTTGATGAAATTTGCTATATTAGCTTTTGTCGGCCATAGGACGAATGCTTTTGAAATTAGTGAAAATCGGTGCATGTTCAGACCTTGTCCTCATACAAGAGACCCCTATCAGACCGACTGAACTAATCTTGAGATCCAGATTATTTTATCAACATAGATAAAATATGGTATATGTATATCTATTATCTATAATATTAATAGGCATGGCCATTTCTTGTGACCGATGTAACTTTGTCAGTTTTTAACCAATTTTGACCAAACGTACCTCATTGGAAAGGTATTTATTTTTAGCTATCCACCAGATTTACGGATTTCTACCGTCTGGAACATTTTTTTGAGTAAAATTCTTTTAAAGATGCTACTAACACATACATAATATATACAATGCTGTGTGTGTGTTTATTAAATTTGTTAATGTGTTGGCAAAAATTGTATATGACAAGCCCTGTGTTGAATTGAAAAATAATTTTGGACATAAACCAATAGCGAAAATAACGCAATCGAATTTCATTATTTCACACGCCCTGTGTTGTGTTCTGAATTGCCTAAAATTAGCACACCTTTAGGTAGCATTTAAGGTTGTTTAAATACCTTTAGGCTCTTATTTCTGTGTGTTCAACAAATATATATAATGAAAAAAATTTAATGAATGAAATAGATTTAAAAAAAATGAAAGAAATAAATAGAATGAAAAAATAAAATTTCCTAGAATTTGCACTAGAATTTCGAGGGCTGGGCTCTGCTAGTATCCGCTATTCAGTAGGCCATAGAAAGCTGTTTCCCGATCTTCACTTAAATCTATCAAAAAAGGAAAATATTACGCAAATTTTTTTTTCAAATTTGGTTTATATTTCACACCCCACCACAACTACTCACCACCCAAAAGTGCTGGCACCTCGGATTTTTTGATGGATTTATATATCTATTGTGTCCTAGAATACGAAAGAAATTTTTTTTAAATCTTTCAGCGTCCTATTTTGATGTGCGTACGAAATACAAAAATCACAAAGTAAAAAAAATAATTATGTTATTTTTTTTTAATATTTTTATAATTTTGTTCACATGAATAATATTCAGTTTTTATTTATTTTGGATTAGGAAAAATTTTCACTTAAATAATAAAAACTATTTTCTAAAAGAAATTAAGGTTAAAAAATTTTTGTTATTAATATGTAATATAAACATTACACATGGTTGCTGTTATATTCAATAACTGCATTTAAAAGATTTTTTTCTGGATGCCCTTCAGCTACAGAAAATCTTGCCCAAATTTGCTTAAAATCTAAATGAACTAACTCCATAGCCTGTTCACTTTAAAAATATAGACCCTTTTTCGTCTGTTCACAAAATTGCTTTAGGTGGTAGAAAACTCCATGAACCTTCGGAGTTAATGAAATTCCACAACTCAGATAATTTTTTTTTTAAATCTCAATGCTATTTCCAAACGATGGCTTTAATTCGACCGAGAAGCAGTTTTCAACAACTTTCTTAAAGGATTGCAGTACATCTACATATTTTAAGCATTCAATCGGACAAACACTTCTCAGAAAATCTAATTTTTTTAAAAGTTTGATACAGCCATTACCATTAAAACCACTGCCTCCGTGGGTAACTTGTCTCGTAACATTGCATAAGTGTAACCATTTTAAGATACAATGCTCAAATTCTATTTGCATATGTTTTGCTATCGTTTTCACCATTCCTAATAATAAGTGGAGTTCAGGAGGACGAATAATGTCTAGTATTTTGGTATCACTACTAGCTGAGAAGATGAACGCATTTGTGCAATTCTTGAAATTTTTAACATACTTCTTTACGGATCCTGCTTTACACTATGCATTACAGTAATCCAAGATATTTCTGACTGTACGGCTTTCACTTACATTTTGTGGATCTTCTTTATTTATAAAATACCACGTGCAAGGGCAACAACTTGCGTGTAACATAATTCCCAATAAAATATTAGCTAATCAGTAGCTATAGTGCCGTTTGAGATATCAATTTGAAGTTATTTCCATATTTTGTCAACTTTTTCATAAAATTCCTGAGTAGATTTGGATAAGGCTAAAATAAATAATTTTTTAACGCTTAAGTCTTTAAGCTCATTTTCGTATACCCCATCACTATATTTCTGATGCTTAGGGAATCTTTCTTTAATGGACGAATCTTCATAGATGACTGACTGTACAGATACGCAAACTTTTAAAAAATGTCCTCCACCGTCGACGCCAAATTTTAAATGGACAACATTTTTATTCCTGTATTCGCTTAAAAAGAAATAAAGCCCGATTTGAAATAGTTTTGATACAGCCAACATCTTTTACAGCAAAATAATTTCTCAAAGTTTTATTTTTTCTCTTAAGAGCAACACTAAATCCAGGCTCGATTGTTTTTGTATTATTTGTTGCTACTCGCAATGCACCAGCTAAAACGCAAGTGTTTCAATTTACAAAAATTGTCAATTGAAATTTTAGATTTATTTTCCATAATGTTTGACATGTTTACAAATAGTTTCATCTGCTCACCACCTTGGATCTGTGACAAACTGACAGCTCCTACTAACTACTACTACTAACCATATTCTTTACAATTCCGGAAACAAGTAGTTCCTTTAGTATCGGTGGTAAATTATTTTGTATATGTTGTTGCAAATTTAAGATATGAACAAAAGGTACGCAAATGTGAGAGTGTCCTTTTTTTAAATTAGCAAAACATTTGGTACACTTTTTTACACTTATGAATGTCAACAACTTTTATTTCAATTTTTGTTTCAGAATTAATAGATGATCTTGATATTCACATAATAAACAATTACATTTCCTGTTTTCGTTAGACCTGGTTACAATATCTTGAAATTTAAATTTTGAAAAATCTGGTAATTTTAGTTTTTGGATGTAGTAAACATTATTTTTAACACTTTTTATTTCTTTAAGCGCCCCGGTAGGTGAATAGGTAGCGTGCTCGCCTATCATGCGGGGGTCGTGGGTTCGATTCCCACCAGAGGCTTTGGTCTGTCGCTGCAAAAAAAAAAAAACTAGCCAAATTAGAATCTGCAGACAAGCCACTCGGCTTCGCGGAACTAGGCTTAAAAAAAAGAAGACCCTTTTAAAAAAAATAACACATAAAAAAATATAAATGCTTCTTTTGCACGATGTACACGGAACTTTTGGCAATCGTTCATCATTTAAATAGAGTGATAAATTTCAATGAAGAATGGTTTCTAAATGTTTTTGTAAAGCTCCACTTATATGAAACATTAATTTTGACTTTTTAAAACATACAAAGCAAATTCTTTCGCAATTTTCATGGTGCGATAACGCATGATTATGATGAATCTCCCGCTTAAACATTTTATTTTCGATAATATTTACAACTTATTTTATGAAATTTGAAATAATACTAAATATTGAACAGAAAACCAAATTATTATTGGAATTTTTATCTTTAATTTACTTTAGTTAATAGTATCTTTTTTTATATTTCGTACGCACATCAAAATAGGAAGCTGAAAGATTAAAAAAAAAATTGTTCTGTTGTAGGGCACAAGAGATATATATTCATGAAAAAATCCGGGGTGCCAGTACTTTTGGGTGGTGTGTAGCTGTAAGGGTGTGTGATATGTTTTTGAAAAAACTAAGTGATCATATTAAACATGGTTGGTCCATTTTGTTACCAAGTCCACATTTAAAACCATATGGACTTTTTAATGTCTGCGTAACACAAATTAATAACAACTAGCAGATACCAGCCCTCGAAATTCGAGTGCAAATTCTAGGAAATTTTATTTTTTCATTAAATAAAAACCCTAAAGGTATGCTAATCAATTATAGCCAATTCGCAAATCAACACAAAACACAAACTCAATTTATTACAAACACATTAACAAATTTAACAAGCACACACATAGCATTGTATAATTTTATGTATATGTTAGTAGCAACTTTAAATGCAATTTACTCAAAATAAAGGAAAAAATTTAAAAATCTGAAAATCTGCAAAACGGCTAAAAAATTGCCTCATGATTATTTCCTGTATTCAGTTATTGCCTCAACTTAAGGCCCATTTACACGATACTACTCAGTCGAAATAAAAATCCGATGAAATTCATCGAACTATCATAAAGTCGTACCGACATTATTTCTGCGTACTTAGGCCATTTATAATAAGAAGCAAATTTTTTTAGAATAACAAGAAAATTCATTTACAAATTTATATTTTTGTTTACCTTTTTTTTAATATTACCAAAAAAAAAAAAAAAACAACTCTGGCCCGATGAAAATGGCAAGTTTTTAGAAATGTTTCTAAAACCATCGGACTTCGAAAATAAAATCTCCTATAGACTGTCAATTTCATAACATGATACGACTTTTTCATAATACTTGACTTTTTGACAGGTCGTATTACAAACTGGCCTTAATTTGGATCCGAAATCGATCTCATTAATAATATTTGCAGATTAATTATGATTTTTTAAAATCTATGCTTTCGTCTTCTCTACCATGCACTATTGAAAACTAAGTGAGACTTGACAATTTTATTTTTTTTTCAGAATTTTCCAAATAGTATTTAGAAATATGAATTCTTAAGTGTTCACTCCAAAGCAAGATTTTTTTAAATTATATGCTTTCAAAACCATTTAGAGATAAAATAACTCTTTTAAGCTTCTTCTTCTTCTTACTAAAAACAAATAACAATTACTAACAAAAGTTAATAATTATGATTGTAACTTTAACTATTATGATTGTTATTGTTCCTTAAAACCACATAATTTCTCCATTAAATTGCTTAAATAATAAAATAACAACAACAATTACAGCCTAATGACTTAAAGAGTCGACGTTAACAAAAAAAAAAAAAAAAATGACTACAATAAAAACGAACGAACCCTCAAGTTATAAGCTCAACTTAATTATAGCACAAAAATTGTAACAAAATCTTTATCAAAGACCACATTCAGGCAACAAAAAAAAACATAGAAACAGGGGTCTTTGCGAACATTAACCAAGCAATAGCTGGCTAACCACTGTACAATGCTCTAATTAACTGAAACTACAGGTCATCAGAATAGTAGCATCTCTTCCTGCTACGGTTGCCACCATCATGACCAGCGATCAAATGGTGATCAAACGAAAATTTTACATTGATATGATATGAACAAAAAAAAAAAAAAAAAAACAAACTTGCTCAATGTAGAGCTACTTACTTTATTTTATTTTCTAGAATTCAACTATCTTTCACAAAGGCACGGCACAAATAATTGTTCAAAAGTAAATAATGTGGCCAATGTGAAGCACATTTTGTTTTTTTTTTTATGATGAGTTAAACAGCATTGACGTCCAACTGAATTATGTTAAGATTATTATCAATATGTAACAATGGTGACTGCTTTATATTATGATCGTTATATAAATATAGTGGCTATATGTATATGAACATTTGGCCACACGAGCAGAATGACAACCTCTCAGTACATACGATGAAGGGTACACAAATCAGAAATATAATTTTAATAACTTACTTTTAGTTTATACAAGAATATGGCAAACGAATCATTCGTATTCCTTCTAAAAATTATAAAATACCATTTTAATAATCAATTACATTTCAAATATATATTTATAAAGCAACAAAAAAAAATTGTAAGTGTCTCAATAGAATTTAGAATTTTCCACAACTTTCATATGTCGAAGTAACGTCACTAACCAGCATACGTTTTTGAATGGCAACCAGTTTTCAGTGGAAATTCCAGCTAGGTTGTATATCATAATTATTAACCAACCACACCAGAACAGACCAGACCGACCAAACCAACCAAACCAACCAAACCAAGCCAAGTCAAAGACAACTCATCATCCAAACAAATAGACGCCACATAGAAATATTCTTTAACAACCGTATAGTGAACGTGATCGTTGTTTCAGACGACTGGCTCTCATTTGACTAGGTTAGTAGTGCACAATTGATTAGGATGAGGGAAAATCTATACGATAAACAACTATTAATACCACATGTGCCAACACAATACATACATCCAAACATGTACGAGTATGTACGATTATGTGTTAGCATTAGTGTTGAGCTTCTTTTTCCTAGTGGCAAGAAGTGAAAGAATACATTTATGCAAGAATCGAGAGTGATATTAAATATGTTGGAAAACAAAATAATTTAATGAAAACAAAACAAATAAAAAATTAAATAAATAAAAAAACATGTTGTCGTCTCAAATACTGAAACTTTAGAATTTAATGAACATTGTAATTAAATACTCTAATTAAAATATCGTTTTACTTTAGTTCAAGTTGATGATTATTCGTAGTTGAATTTCAAAATTCTTTAGTTGCAAAGACAAATAATGTGTATGCCAAGATCAAGATCATAAGTGGAGCAGTAATTGTTTTTCCTTAAACTCAGCTCATTTATTCAGACTAGCAGATTCCAGCACTCGAAATTCGAGTGCAAATTCTAGGAAATTTTATTTTATCATTTAATAAAGACCCTAAAGGTATGCTTCACAATTAAACTCATTTTAAATGAAGAAAACGAACTCAACACATTAACACAAACATATTAACAAATTTAATAAACACGCACATAGCATTATATAATTTTATGTATGTGTTAGTAGCAACTTTAAACGATCATAACTCCAAAAAAATATTCCAAACGATGAAAATCTGTAAATCTGGGTAACAGCTGAAAAGAAATACCTTTCAAATGATAATTTTTTTGTCAAAATCGGGGTAAAACTGTGAAACTTACATCGGTCACAAGAAATCGCCTTGCTTATTAATATTATAGATCTGTTATGATATGTTCAACACGTAAGATAATTACCATGCGTTTCGAGAAAGGGTCTTGAATCTAACTTTGCTGAGGCAATAATTGGATGTAGAAATCAATATTAGACGAAACATTCACTACAAGTGAAATTTTTCCCATTTACAAAAAAAGGTAACAAAGATAATGCTAGCAACTATCGAGGAATATCTTTTATGAACACAGTAGCAAAGATTTTTATGGGTATCATTAATAAATGAAAAAATGGCTGGCTTAATTGACACAATATTTTAACTGAATACCAAGCTGGATTTAGAGAAGGTTATTCCACTGTTGATAGTTTGTATATTTTAGCAGCGATTGCCCACGTAAAGTTTAAGGAAAGAAAAAACTGTACGCATTTTTTGTGGATTTCAAAGCCGCATTCGACAAAGTCTGTAGAAAATCATTAATATATAAACTGCATAGCATTGGCATGTCAACGAAAATGGTTAATATAATAAAAAGTATTTACAGTCATTCTAAATTTGCTGTCTGGAATGGAGAATATCTATCTGACGAGTTCGTGACTTCATCAGGAGTAAAACAAGGTTGCTTGTTATCCCCAATGCTTTCTTCCATTTACCTAAATGATTTGTTTTCTTATTTAGGAGGGGGAATAAACGTAGGATCTACAAACATTAGATTATTGAAGTATGCTGATGACATCATAATTTTGGCTGATGATGTCAGCATAATGCAAAATATGATACACAACCTCGAAGCATATTGTAAAATGTGGAATCTTGAGATAAATTTAAATAAATCAGAAATTATATTTAGAAATGGAGGAAAAATCTCAACAAGGGAACGTTGGTTTTTTATAGGAGAGCCTACAATTGTAAGCAACGAGTACAGTTATCGTGGGGTTACATTATCTCCAAAAATGTCCTTTAAAAAAACATTTGGAAAATAGAATTATATCCGCTAACAACTCTATAAAAGCAACCTGGAGGGATTTTTTAGCAAAAAAAGAGATAGGTTTAGATGCAAAGTGGAATCTATAATATTAGTAGGCTAGGCGATTTTTTGTGACCGATGTTTTATTCTACAGTTTTCTACCGATTTTGACCAAACTTATATTATTTGAGAGGTATTTTTTTTTTTAGCTGTTTTGTAGATTTACAGATTTTTAAATTTTTTCCTTTATTTTGAGTAAATTGCATTTAAAGTTGCTACTAACACATACATAAAATTATACATATGCTATGTGTGTTTTATTAAATTTGTTAATGTGTTTGTAATAAAAATGAGTTTGTTTTTTGTGTTGATTTGTGAATTGGCTATAATCGATTAGCATACTTTTAGGGTTTTTATTTAATGAAAAAATAAAATTTCCTAGAATATGCGTTCGAATTTCGAGGACTGAAATCTGCTAGTTTATTTAAATCGGTTTGCCAAGCTATTCAATCATATGTAGCCCAGATGTGGGGATTTTTCCTTTTCGATGAAGGGGACAGGCTTCAAAGATATTTTTTAAAGAAGGTTTTAAAATTACCGACTTTCACACCCACATCTATAATATTAATAGGCTAGGTGATTTTTTGTGACCGATGTTTTATTTTACAGTTTTATACCGATTTTGACCAAACGTATATTATTTGAAAGGTATTTTTTAGCTGTTTTGCAGATTTACAGATTTTTAAATTTTTTCCTTTATTTTGAGTAAATTGCATTTAAAGTTGCTACTAACACATACATAAAATTATACATATGCTATGTGTGTTTTATTAAATTTGTTAATGTGTTTGTTAACGAATTTGTTATCTTCATTCACAATAATAATAAACCATAAAAGTGTTGGTTTGTGAATTGGCTAAGATGAAAAATAAAGCTGCCTAGAAATTGCGCTCGAATTTCAAGAGCTGGAATCTGCTAGTATGTAGTAATGCTTGAAACTGGTATTGAAAATAACCACATTTACACATTAGACTTACACCTACGTTATATAATAAGAACTCTACATGAATATAATGAAAATCGCTTACCTAACCAGCTTACGAAACTAATAATTGAGAAAGAATCTTATTGGTATAAATATTATTGAAAAGCTAGCAATTGATTTTAGCACAATAAAAAAAATCGGAATGTTCAACAAAGGAAGTCTGGTAACTATTAAGATACAATATAACGAATGGCATTAAATTAAGAGAAATGGAAATAAATGAAAAAATGGCAACTCGAACAACTCGTCTCTATTCAAAGCTTAACTTTAAAGAACACCAAACTTATTTTGAAATCACAGACAATATAAATGCAATAAGCTATATTTTTAAAGCTAGATGCGATCTAATTGAGCTCAATGGAACAATATTTCAACAGCAAAGACAACGTATTTCTGTGGTTTTCTAGAATAACCGCGTATGTCATAAAATCAAAATGTTCAGGGGAGCCAAAAAAAACGTTATATTTGAAATTATGGGCTCGATATAAAGATTTTAGAGCTTTTTTATTTAACAGTCCTGTAGATATGGGCAATAAATACTTTATATAAAATTTTGAGTCACGAAATTTTGAGAACGAAAAAACAATATGTAAATTACACTTAAAGTGTGTGCAGATAAAACAATTTATGTCGACAAACGTTGTTTGTTTGAAAAAGAAAACTTGAAAAATTGAGTTTTTTTGTTCGTCAACAAAAACTTAACGGGATTTAGGATGAGAATATAACAAAGTATCAAGAATAACAGTGACAAAAAATAACAGAAATAAGCACACAAGTTTTTACAAGTGGTTATAAACTGAAAAATAATCCAAAATTATTTTTCATTTTTTTTTCATTAATAACAACGTGTGTCGCTATGTGTCGTTTTCTGAGAAAATAATTTATCAGCGATCAAACGTAGGTTGACATACGTCGTTAGTGCTGCAAATTAATTTAATAAAGATTTAAGTTATGTCGTTTTTTAAAGAAAAACTCCGAAATGGTCAATATTTTTTTTTTTTTTTAAAATTGAACACATGTAAAGAGCGTTAAAAATTAATACATTTGGCATCGTTAACTAAAAACTGACAAAAATGAATATACGCGGTTATTCCAGAAAAACACAGATATGTTCTCTATGCAATCTTAATGATACAGAAGATATACCTCATTTTATAGCCATAAAAGAAAGTAAACAAAAATTAACAACTTAACAATTAAATTAACAAAATGGAAAAATTACTCTAGTTATCAATAAAAATAAAATAAATCTATTTTTCATAACAAAAATAAATGAAAATTCTGTGTCGCAACTGTTTCTTATTAT
Source organism: Cordilura impudica (assembly GCA_963682025.1). Taxonomy (NCBI): domain Eukaryota; kingdom Metazoa; phylum Arthropoda; class Insecta; order Diptera; family Scathophagidae; genus Cordilura; species Cordilura impudica. The sequence continues at coordinate 33,693,098 of OY821517.1, forward strand.
TCACTGTCATTGGAGTACACATCAGAATAAATTAATTTTTGTTCTTGAATTAAAAAGACCTTTTTGGATTGACGAGATGTTGCAGTGAGTGAGTACACGATGCATTTGTTTCCTTGAGACTGAAAATGATGGTGTCTCTGTATGTTTGGAATTGGTTTAATGTGTTTCCATCTTTCGCAAAGTTGTTCTTGATGTTCTATAATATCGGCAACAGCGACAAAGAAAATGTCCAATTGATTAACTTCTTTTGATAGTAAATATTTGTAGCAGTCCCAGCTGTTTTGAATAATTGCTTTTCTTGACATGATAGCAGACCAAATGGCTCTCTTGGCTGTGGCTCCTATGCCATCAACTGCTCCCTTACCATGGCCGGAAGCAAAAAAACTCCAACTAATATTTACACCCCCGTCCGATCCAGAGAAACACAGAGTCGACAACGTAAATCGGTTTTTGAACTGTGCAGCGCACCCGTCGGAGCAAATAATAACTTTTTTTAAGATTTGGAAACCGGGTTTTCAAATCATCGATAATTCTTTTTATGAACAACCACACAGCATACTTATCGTGAGATAATTCGTTGCTAACAATTACAAATGAATGTTTCTTCTGACCTTGGTCAGCCCATGCACATGCCGTAAATAGTGTCACTTGAGCATGGTTCCTGTGGGCAGATTGAATTTCATCCTGGTTCAAGATCGAAAAATTTTCTGCAAAGTCGATTTGAAGTACTACTTGTTCCTGAGTACTTTGTTTTACTATTGATTCGAAGAATTTAGATTGCTCATTTTTAGCAAAAACGTGGGATTGAACTTGGGTGTTTTGGTTTCGAGTTCTTTTAAAAGATCTTTTATACTTCCACTGCGAATTCTAATTTGACATTTTTTTTCGACTGATTGCCACTGTTTCCATGTCACTGCAAAAGTCGTATCAAATGGTAGAGGAAGAATATCTGAAACTTCGAAACAGTTCAAACATTCACCAGTCATACACTTTTCGTTAGAGATATCACAAGTAATTTGTTTCAGAAATTCTGTGGAAAAACCGGGTATTATTGGCACAACTTTGCTTAAAGCCTCTAGCAGAAAGTTATAGTGTGCGTGATGAACACAAATACAAACATTATGTGGCATTTCGTTTAAGAGTCTCACGTGTATAGGCCTGAATTCAAAAAATTTGCTCTTACCGATATTTATTTCAGGGTTATCATTCACGAATAATGAATAAGCTTCAGCGATTGACATCATCATGTCCTCTTAGCTACGTGAATACGCTTACGTGTTGTAATATCTTTTATGGACATTGTGTCTTTTCTATTTGGAGAAGCGCGACTGATGTCATCTTTTTCATAGAATGCTTTAACTTTTTCCTTAACTTCATCTGTAATAGCCGTGCTTCTTATAACACGATTCTCATGCAACACAACCGTTTGTGGCATTAGGTCGTTTATCATGTGCAATAAAACAGCGTACTTTTTAGAGGGACTCTGTGGAAGAGCTTTTTTAGTCTTTACAACTGCTTTTTTCAATGTATTGAAGCATTTGTACGACCCTAGGCTTCAACTGTTTTGTTTCTATACCGCAGCTAGTTTCTTATTTTCTCTTTGTTTTCTTTTCCTCAATTTCTCTTTATACCCTATACCACTATGTGGTTTGGGTATAATAACTTTGTGCTGCTGTTTGTAACAACCAAAAATATTTGACCTAGACCCATCTGTAATTATACCGATCGAATCAGAATCACTTTCTGAGTTGATTTAACAATGTCCGTCCGTCCGTCCGTCCGTCCGTCCGTCTGTGTGTCCATGTAAAGCTTGTAATCAAACTGCAGGTCGCAAATATGAATGTATTTTGATGAAATTTGGTATATAAGCTTTTATCGGCCATGGGATGAACGCTATTGAAATTGGTGAGAATCGGTCCATGTTCAGACCTAGCCCCCATACAAATTACCCATATGAAATCGACATAAATTGCCATAAAATCCAAATTGTCATATAGATCTTACTCAAATTGGGTTTGTATGCGTTCATTACATCCACTAATGGGTAGTCCAAAAATGATCCCTTTGACCCCATATAGAGCTGCTTCCCGATCTTCAGTTAAATCTATTAAAAAACAAAAATATTGCACTGATTCTCCTCAAATTTTGTTTGTACATATTTTTGCAAAATACAAGAGACTTTACCAAACATGATCAGGTTCGGTCCATTTTTGGACCTAGTCCCTTTACAGATATAGCATCCGATATGAACTTTTTCATATCTGCAGCCAAAAAAATTAATAAAAATCGCACTCAAATTTGGTTTATGCTTATTTTCTATATCGAAGTAGTTGGAACGAAAGATAGGGTCTCTAAACCATGGTATAGGGTATCATATAGTCGGTCTAGACCGACTATAATTTTCTTACTTGTTTTCTCTTAGAGATGCTTTTTTGTTTTCATTTTTCTCACATTCATGCCTATTTTTCTCCCTCCGTTTCTTATCCCACACTTTTTGTTTTTCTTGTGCTATCTTCCATTTTTCTCTATCCTCCTTCATCTTCTCTCGAGATTTTCTCTTCCTCTCTGCAGTATTCATCTTTATGTACGCAAAGTTTACAACTAGCAACAAAATATAACAAATAAAAATAGAAAACGAAGCTACTATTAAGCGGTCCCTAGACCTGTGGATAACTTCCAAACAAAATTCCATCATATGTCAGTGTAAGCCAGTCAAATGTGACTGGTGGGACATATATAAAACCAGTCTCGGAATTATAATATAAACATTTAAACTATTCAAACGTGCTCAAATAGTAATCGGCATAATTATTCTTACCTCTAGGAAAAAACTTAATTCATTAACTCATATTTGTAGACGGGAAAACAACTTTTATAATTTTTACCGTGACTGGTGGGACATACGACAAGCATTTGTTAAAAGAAGAAATACGCAAATCTAACATACCTTTTCTATTTATTTTTATTCAGCTAATTAGTTTTTCTGACACTTTCGTTAAAACACACTCGCCAACTGTCAACAACTGTAAAAACTACAAAAAACAGTGTTGCAGGTATAAACAAAATTTGTTCCTCAAATTACTTTCTATGAAATCGAAGTTTTCGGAGAGAAAAATTACTATTCTCTTTATTGTTTCAAAAAAAAAAATCAACAGATTATTGAAATATAAACTTTAACTTATAACTTATTTCTGAATTACCAATAATCCATTGAAATTTAAAATTTATGATGTTTTCCTCTTTTACATGGAATACCCCTTAAGTAACTCTCTATTAGACTGACGACATAATGTCATAGTCGTATGTTCCTTATTATTTTAAATTATATTATTCTTATAAAAAAAAAAATGTAGTTACTAATTTGAATTTGAATAAAGAACAATAACTATAACTATATAAACTAAATTTTAGGGTGCTGTTGCTATTAATATGTGGCATGCAGATATGAAAAAGTTCATATTTGATGTTATTTTTATATGGGGGCTAGGGGAAAAAATGGATCGATCATGACCATATTTAGTGAAGTCACTTACTTTTCTTAAAAACATACATATGGGTATGTCCCGAAAAAAGTCAACACCGAGTGAAAAATTCAGTCTGCTCAGAATAAATTTTTATTATCTTATAATCAAGTTTAAATATATATATTTTATTAATGTAACGGCATTTTGAATTTTTTTCCATTTTGAGCCAAGATATACAAATGCAAAAAAATATAAAAAAAGCTGAGTTTTTTGACGAATTACACTGTGGAACAAATTCAGGTTAGCAAAAGTTAGGTCGATTCTGAGAGTGAGGGGTGAAAATAGAGGCTAAATTAGAAGACCCTAATCGCGGCGTTTGTTTATGTTAGTTCGAATTTTTTTTTTAATCGACCTTCGACTTTGCAGTCAAATGCCGATTTTCAGCATATTGTTGATCTGGTTTTTTGGTTATAACTCGTCGACTAATTGATATTTTTTAAATCTGTAAAAGCCAAATTATTGCTAGAGACCTGTGCAACAATTAAAATTTTTAAAAAAATTGATTTAGAAAATTTTTGTGGTGTTTATGAAGCAAAATGTTGGAAGAATTATTTTTTTTCATGCTTTTTGAAAATATTTTCCACAAAACTAAGTCTTTTTTGCTTTCTGTTTGATCTATAATATGCTTCTCAGTTTATTCAGTTGAAAGGAAGCTGAAGAAAAAGTGATAGCACTAAATTGAAAAAGAAGAAAGAAAAGGACCGCGGTAGACAGCAAGTGTTGCAACAAACAAAGAAAGGGAACACTAAGCCAGTTGATAGGAGAAGTGCAAAGCATACAACAGTAACCAAACGATGCGAAAAGCAATGAAAAGACTTGAAGCACCGCTACCAAAAGACTTGATTAAAAAAATAACCATTCTCAAATCTTTATGCAAAAAAGTACATTACCCTATCAGAAACGATTGATGAGAACACCACAAAGTCACCAACAAGCCAGAGGCTGGAACAGTTAATTGCAAAAATTTATTTGCAACATGGAATTAGCGTGCAAGCTCCTGGGAGAAAGGATACAATGTTAATTTAATTAATATAATTTATTATAATTTAATTCAATTTAGTTTTTAATTTCATAATTTAGTGTTTAGTTAATATTGATCAGTTTTATTTTCATAAAAAAAAAGTGAATGGATATCATTATTGTGTTTTATTTTATAATTAAATTGCCATAATATCCAAATTCTTATATAGATCTCGGTCAAATTGGGGTTGTGTATATCTATTATATCCGTTTATCAGTAGTCCAAAAATAAACCCCGTACAATAATTCTTAGTCATAGCCCCCATATAATGCTGATTCTCGATATTAACTAAAATCTATCATAAAGCAAAAATATTGGACAGATTTTTCTCAAATTTGGTTTGTATATGTTTTTGCAAAAAATTAAATATGGTCAAAATTAAATGCACCGACATTTTTCGACCTAAAATTGAAACGAATGAACATCATTACTGTATTTTTTTCCTATAGGAAAAATTTGTCGCGTCCGTATTTGTGTTATACTTAATTAAAAAAAGCTAAGAAATAATTCTCATATATCATAAGTCTACCAACAACAGTTATCCTTTGACCTTCATTTACATGTGTATATAAGGAAAAAAAGTTTACCACCATGTGGTGTGGGTATAATGACTTTGTGCTGCTGTTTGTAACTACCAAATCTTTTATTATACCGATCGACTCAGAATCACTTTCTGAGTCGATTTAGCGATGTCCGTCCGTCCGTCCGTCTGTGTGTCCATGTAAACCTTGTAATCAAACTACAGGTCGCAAATATGAATGTATTTTGATAAAATTTGGTATATAAGCTTTTATCGGCCATAGGATGAACGCTATTGAAACTGGTAAAATTCGGTCCATATTCAGACCTAGTCCCCATACAAACGACCCCTATGAAATTGACATAAATTGCCATAAGATCCAAATTATCATATAGATCTCAGTCAAATTGGGTTTGTATGTGTTTATTATATCCATTAATCAGTAGTCGGAAAATAATCCCTATAGGACAATTCTTAGTCATAGGGCCCATATAGAGCTGCTTCCCGATCTAAACTTAAATGTATCAAAAAACAAAAATATTGCACAGATTTTTCTCAAATTTGGTTTGTATTTATTTTTTCAAAATATAAGTAACTTTGCCAAATATGGTCAGGATCGGTCCATATTTTGGCCTAGCCCCCATGCAAAAATAACATTCGATATGAACTTTTTCAGCCAAAAAAATTAATAACAATGCCACTCAAATTTGGTTTATGCTTATTTTCTATATCGAAGAGATAGGGTCTCTAGACCATGGTTTATCGTATAGTCGGTCTAGACCGACTGATTCCAACCCTCGAAATTCGAGTGCAAATTCTAGAAAATTTTACTTTTTCATTAAATAAAGATCCTAAATGTATGCTAAACAATTATAGCCAATTCACAAATCAACACAAAAAAACAAACTCATTTTATTACAAACACATTAACAAATTTAATAAACACACACATAGCATATTGTATAATTTTATGTACGTGTTGGTAGCAAATTTAAATGCAATTTACTCAAAATAAAGGAAAAATTTAAATAATCTGTAAATCTACAAAGCGGCTAAAAAGAAATATCTTTCAATTAATATGCTTTTGGTCAAAATCGGGATAAAACGGTAGAACAAAACATCGGTCACAAGAAATCGCCTAGCCTATTAATATTATAGATGTTCCAGTTGGTTGTACTGTAATCATAATAATTGAGGTCAACCTGCAAGGCCCCATTGATCTTTTAAGTGTACATATAATAGGGCGATGGTCTGATGGTATTTCGTAACCCATTGTTTTTACGTCTATATTTAAAGCGGAATTTCTTAAGATAATATCGACTGTGGATGCTTCGCGATTGTGTTGATGGGAGAATAGGATTGGACTATTAGGTAGTGAATGAAAAAATTGCTTTATTGCTGTAGGTTGTTGAGTGCGAACCTGCAGTATTATCTGAACGGCGATTCCAAGAACACTGTTTGGCATTTAGGTCACCAAAAACTATATATTCTTTGGCGGAAGGTGTAAGGTTCAATATATCAGCACAGAAGTAATGGGTATATCTTGGTGAATATAACGAAGATACAACAATAGGTCTATTATTTATAATAACTTCAATTGAGATGTTTTCAATTGATGAGGTGTTTGATATAAAGAGGTTTTTATGTGCGACAGATTTATGAATTAGCAGAGCTACTTCTCCTCCTCTTGCACCTGTTCTGTCTCTTCTATATAAATAATAATTTTTAAAAGAGGGTCTACGATTTTCTGACTTAAGACACAGATGCTGGTATTGGGCACATTGAATTTTACACTGTTTCTTTTTCTTGTTTTTAATCACGGCTTCAAACTTACTTTTTTTCCCTTTTGGCAAAATTAAATTAAAATTGTGAAATGGCTGCAAATGACGAATCAGATGATGCAGCAGACCAAAACTGTTAATAATTCTTAATTCCAGTCTTGCCTTATCATACAGCCATTACAATATATCCATTATTCCACTATAGTTTTTAATCATTCAAAATTTATGAATATTCTAATATCTTAATCTTTCTGCAAGTAACTTGGAACGCAGTACTGTATTTCAGTCACATTAAAATGCAATTATACAACAAAGCATGCAAATGAAATTTACCAAATCTTTGAATCTTTGTTAGTTCTTCAAAATGTTGAAAAAAGTATAGTAAATTAAATTTTAACTTATTTAAAATTTTAATAGTTAATCGTATGTAAGCAACTAGATCAAAGTTAATTTCCTGCTCAGTTATTTGAAATATTCCACATGTGAGATTAATTTTCTGGGAAATAGAAAAAAAAAATTTCAAACATGCTTCAAATCACATGTCTGAGATATATATGTACATTCAGAAAAAAGTGTACACAGGTATGTTTGTAAACTGAAACAACCTATTAAACTATTCTATCATGCCCTTTTATTACAAATAAAAAAGCGAAAAAAAATATATAACTTTCCCCGGTAATAAAGCAGCCGGCGTACTGTTTAAAATCGACCACAGTACAATTACAAACAGAAATATAAATTTTTTCACGTAAATCAAAAAAATAATAACAATAAAACAAGCTCTGCAGAATTATTTTCTAATGTAACAAAAGATTTTTATTTTTTTTTTTATTTCATATGTGCATAGAAAAAAAAATCATTTATATCTACTTTATACGTTTACCCGTAAAAGCCAATTTCTATTTTCGCCATTATGTTGCCAACAATTACCTTCGACACCATTAGAACTAGTATAGTATGAGTATGTACGAGTATGAGTATATTTAAAGTTATGCATGATTCAGAAATAATCTGTATATTGTTGGTCCTAAAGCCGCTAAAACTAACCAGATCAAATCATTCATATTGCCAACTTATATTAAGGATAATGAAGAGCTTTGTAGGGATGTGATAAATGATATTTATTTATGTGCGGTTATTAAGGCCAGGATATCTTTTATGGTTTCGAAATTTTTTCCAAATTAGGAACGTTTGTGTTGGTCGGTTTTGGGACAGACGTTTTTTATGTATGAGTACTGTAAACTTTAGTTTTTTTTATCATTTTAATTGAATATTTTTTTTTTTTGTAGTATTTTGTAAACATTTCTTGTTGTATTGGCTAAATTATTTAGAGCAGCACAGTTATTTGCACTAAAACGCATTTTCACATTTAAATTGTACCGTCCAAAAAAAACTTTTACCAGCCAAATAGTGGTTGACCAAGTATTTGCATTTTGATCAACAATTTTGTATACTCTTTTTTTTTAAGTCACCAACGAACTTATCAAAGTACTAATCTGAATTCTATAATATCTTAGCGCCATAAACTATTTTTATTATTTAAATTAAAGGAAGACATTAGTAGTTTTTATTAAATCCTTATCGTGGCTTATTATTCAATATTAATCTCCGAGAAAAGGGACATAGTGTGTCAAAAAACGGGTTGTGTCAAAAACGTTGGATTCTGGTACCTAAAAGGGAAGGAAAAATAGGCTTTCCTTTTTGGGATTTTTGAAGTGTGCGTGGCACCTCCCATATAAAAAGAATTTTTAACATATAATATATGGAGTACTACGACAGCAAGGGTTCTGAAACTATTTACATGTGCATACTAAACGTATTTTCAGATCCGCGGAAAAATGGGTGGGATCGGAACAATTGGCGGGGCATCCACCGTCATATCTAGAGTACTGCAATAGATAAAGCCTTGTAACTTTGAGTGAGTTCATAAGTTATCAATGTTATTACTCGGAAAAGAAATGGGCGGGATCTGATCAGTGGGCGTGGCACCGTCCCTACAAAGTAAATATATAATATCATATATGTGAAGTACCATAATAGTGAAAGCCTTGGGCCTTTGTCTGAGTTCATGGGTTTTTAATGTGAGTAGTTGGAGAAAATCTCAAAAATTTAAAAATCAAAAAAAAGCGAAAATCGTCAATGTCAAAAATCGGCAAAACCGAAAATCGCGAATAACAAAAATCGCCAAAAATCAAAAATCACAATAAAACAAATATCGGCAAAAATCAATTGCCAGAACCGAAAATCGCGAATAGCGAAAATAGAAAAAAAAAATAGAAATCGCTAAAACCAAAAATCGCCAAAATTAAAAATCGCTAAAATCAAAAATGGCAAAATATAAAAATCGCCAAAAATCACAAATAGCAAAAAAAAAAACAAAAAGCGCCAATGTTAAAAATAGCAACAAAAAAAAAAACAGAAAACGACAAAAATCAGCAAAAATAGAAATCGCCCAAATCTTAAAACGCAAAAATAAAAATCACTGAAATCAAAAATCGCCATGTACAAATAAAACGGTTTTCTACAAAATTTATTTCCAGTTATTTCCAACTTCTTTACGATGGGTGTAGCGAAGCGCATCGGGTGACATCTAGTATGCTATATACAGGGTGTTCCGAAAACTTTCCGAAAAAATTAAATGCGCGATAGCTTGGATCAATATGAATATTTTTTGTTCTAGCACCACTGTTCTAACCCCTACCGTCTTCGAGTTATTGAATCTCAGAGATAAATGCATTTGTGAATGCATTTCTTAAATTTCAAAAGCAACTTTCAATTTTTAAATAAATTTTCTTTGAATTAATTGTTAAAAAAAATTTTTTCTTTATTTTTTTACAAATGCTCAAAATGAGAGCCATGCATGGTGGTGCGTTTTTTCTTCCTGAATGGTTTGAAAGGCCTCGTTTATTTTGCGTTTAAGTTGATTGCATGAAATTATTTCTTCATTGTAAACGAACTTTTTTGCCCGACCCCAAACATAAAAATCTAACGGTGTTAGATCCAGAGACCTCGGTGGCCATTTGATTGGTCCATTGCGTCCAATCCAATTTGTACCAAAACTACTGTTTAAAAAGTTCTTGACTACATTGCTAGAGTGTACGGGGCAACCGTCTTGTCGAAAGGTAATTCCGGCTAATGTTGTTAATGGCAAATTATCGTGAGCGTCTCTAAGTTCGTTTTGGTGGAAATCCATGTACAATGTTGCATTTAACCGATCTGGTAAGAAAAAGGTGCCTATAACGGAATTTCCGATGAGGCCTGCCCAAACATTGAGACTAAAACGGTTTTGGTGCTTTGTTTGCAGTTTTTTGTGCGGATTTTCTTGGGCGTAAAAATGTAAATTATGAAAATTTGTCACACCTTCTCGGTTGTATTCATCCGTCCATAGAATTTTTTTTAAAAAAATTTTCATTTTGTGTATCTTTCGCCAACATTAACGTTCAAAACTCAATTCGCTTTTCACAATCACCTTCGTGCAACGATTGTACCGGTGTGTAGTGATACGGATGGAGCTTCTGATGTTTTAAAATTCTAAACACCTGAGATTGTGGTATTTCCTTTGTTTTAGCTATTTTTCTTATACTTGTTGTTGGGTCTTGCAACACAGCTGCCAAAACAGTTTCTTCTGCATTCTGTTGAAAGCCCCTTGTTATGTCACCCCTACATTTATTAACGCAACCTGTCTCACGAAGGCAATCAAACGTACTGTTGAAGGCGGTGTGGTGGGGAACATCTCTTTGGGGGAAAGCTTCAGCATACATACGCTGTGCTGAAAATGAATTCCCATCAGCTTTGCCATAATAAAATACGAAATCCGCATATTCAGAATTTGAAAATTTCATCGCGAATCGAATTTAAAGGTACACAAACAAAGAAAAATGGAAAAAAATTTCACAATTTTTTTTGACACATAACTCAGATAAAAATGTTTAAAAAAAAGTAAGTTGTTTTAAAATGAATTAAATATATTTAGAAATGCATTATTTTTTTGAGACGCTATAGCTCGAAAACGGTAGCCGTTAGAACAGTGGTGCCAGAACAAAAAATATTCATATTGATCCAAGCTATCGCGCATTTAATTTTTTCGGAAAGTTTTTGGAACGCCCTGTATATTTTTTAAATATAATCCTAGTCGTGAATATTTTTATATTTTGGTTTTTTTATAATAAATAGTCAGTCTATTTCAAGGAAAGTGCAGAGCATGTAATCAAAAAAAAACTTTGCCGTTCCAAGTTATTTGATTTGAGAAATATATATTAGAGTGGTCCTACGTTATATGGACATTTTTAAAATTGCGATTTTGGGGAGAGGCGGGGTCTAGTTTGTTTCCCTTTTATATAAAACTAGCAAATGTGAATTTTGGGGATAATCTGGTAAAGAAAAGTCGCTCCGGAAATCGATTGAAAATTTCAAGTTGATTTTATATGCGGAAAATATGACTTTTTTTCAGATTTTACGAAAATTTCGTTCTATAGTTTAATTTTTTTCGACAAGTTGTTAATTAAATCGAGATCAATATTAAATTATATTTTCAAAAACCTATAAAACTTCAAAATCGAATAAAAACTCGCCAAAGATACAGCAAAAGCCCCAGACCACCCTTGTTGTAAAAAACACTTGGTCATGAAATTTGACGGCACTTTTTTCAACTTTAAGAAATTGGTTAAAGCCATATTTTTTTTTTGTGTCTATACTTATAAGTACTCAGATATGAAGTATTGTTTTATTACCACGTTGTTAACTTATCGCGCAATGAAACCGAAAATGGGAAATTTTTTTTATAAAATTTTGAAAACTCCTTTTTCAAGTTTTAAAAAATTTTCTTAAAAAAAATTTAAAAAAATGGATCTGCTGGAACTTCTTCTCTGAAGTGGTTTATTTACAGCAACAATGTCAAAAGTAATATCCTAAAATCTCTACTGGAGGGATTTTCAAGCAAAGTAAAATAATTCATTCACAACAACTAATTATTGTTATTTAATATTGTAAAATTAATTCTTATACAATTTTTTTTAATACAACGAAGTTTTTAATGTGCTTTTTGGTTTTACAGTTTTATCCAGCTCAGTCCTTAGTCCATAATTAACAAACATTCTTTAATGTTGAATATTCATATAATGTTGAATCTCTATCATTCATAATATTAATAGGCTAGGCGCTTTCTTGTGATGGATGTTTTGTTCTAACCTTTTATCCCGATTTTGACCAAACGTATATTATTTGAAAGGTATCTCTTTTTAGCCGTTTTGCAGATTTACAGATTTTTAAATTTTTCACTTTATTTTGAGTAAATTGCATATAAAGATGCTACTAACACATACATAAAATTATACAATGCTGTGTGTGTTTATTAAATTTGTTAATGTGTTTGTAATAAAAATGAGTTTGTTTTTTGTGTTGATTTGTGAATTGGCTATAATTGATTAGTATACCTTTAGGGTCTTTATTTAATGAAAAAATAAAATTTCCTAGAATTTGCACTCGAATTTCGAGGGCTGGAATCTGCTAGTTTTAATAAATACTCGTACATGAATATTTGAGTAATTCATAATCAATAATATCTACAATTTGTTTTTAATATCAACATTACCTTGTCTATTTTTGTTAGCTAAATAAACAATTCTAATAACGATTGTGATCACTACGGGCTATAATTGATTTCTATTCATAACTTTATGGTTTCCACAGTTTTGGAGATCAGAGTATATGATGGGAAAAATTAAGCGAGCTTTTGTTAATATTTCATTCACTTAAATACAGAATGCTGACACACAAACGAAAAACTTTTGCTTTAATTGAAAAGTAAAACTTAAGCATTATTATTCAATGACTAGCGGAAAATGAAAAGAATTAAACATTAAACATTAGTACTTTAATACCTAATTTCGAAAGTTGTTGTTATGCACATACCCGTACATATGACCCTAAAACATGTAGTCGAAATGTTCATTCTTAATGATTGCTGTGGCTTTATTATCATCAGTTTTAACGTCATGAGAAATAAGGCCACATATTAATTGCTTCTTTCTCTCTACAATTCTCAAAAAAAAAAAAAAAATTATTATTTATATTTATTACAATTCTTTTTTATTTTACACAAAAAAAAAATAATTTTTTTGGAAATTTTTTTTATGTTCTTTAAGCTTTTTTTTTAATTTTTTTGTAAGCTTTGATTCTTTTTTAGAACAGCATCATTAATTCTGGAATTTACAGCACTCAGGCGACGTTGAGTTTGTTGCTCAAGTCTTTCGTTTTTGTTGTTGTTAAGCGCACTGATTTTGTCTTGTAATGTAAATGCGGTCTTAAACAGTCGGCGGTCATTAATTCATTAAAAATCTTTTTGTTTTTATTTGGTAATTGATGAAGATAATCTTTATATTTACAACAGGCGTTCCATAATGTACATAGTGGTTAAGTTTAATGCAAGGAAGAGCCTGCTTGTAATGGACCACCCTTGAATGGGTAAAGGCTGAGATTTAAAACACATCTTAGACTTGTGAAAAATAAATATATTTTTATGAATTCTTTAACCGCGTTAACCATAATTATTCAAAATTTTAATATAAAAGACTTAATTGAAAGAAAAACTTAATAAAAAATACACTCAAAAAACGGATTTGTTATGACAACCGAATTTCTTGCCAACCGAATTCTAATACATAGTCCTATGTACTGTCATACTATACTGTGATAATTTCAGTTTTTTCCAAATAACCGTTATGAGTTCAAGTTAATTAATTTTTTGCTTCAAATGCAGACCATACAATACCACAAAAAAGAAATTAAATATTTAATATCATTTATAATTTAAATTAAACTAGCAGAGCCCAGCCCTCGAAATTCGAGTGCAAATTCTAGGTAATTTTATTTTATCATTCAATTTATTTCTTTCACTGTTTTTTAATAAATTAAATTCATTAACTTTATTTCATTATATATATTTGTTGAACACACAGAAATAAAGGCCAACTTGTATGCCACCTAAAGGTATTCAAATTTTTGGCAATTCACAATTCAATACAGGGTATGTGTTATGCAATTATCGTAATAAAATCTGTACGTTAACTTTCGTATTGGATAATGTAAAGTTGATTGTGCACGCATATCTTTCCTCAAACTCAACGAATTTAAACAGTTAACAGCTCAAAAGAAAGAGCTTGATCCACTGAGTGTTCTGAGAGCAAAACGATCAAGATCCATTCATTAGAAGAGCAGCTATGAGAATTCGAATTGCTTGAGTGAATGTGTCCCATAAGAAATATTCAGGGAAGAATAGCGTTTGAGTATAACTTGAGTAAGGTGGAAGTTGAGTAAATTTCAATGATTGATGACATATCTGTGTCTAAATACCTTTCATTAAATAAAAATGAAGGTAATCGGCCGGATAGAACGGCCAGACGGACTGACTTTAGTTTTCATAAATTTTTTTATTATATGATATGGGCACATATGGGATAATATACTTTTCCATTAAGGATTGAAGGTTTTCGTTAATCAAACAATTATGCGTAATAGTGAATTTTCTTATCACTGTTTCCTTGAGTTACTGTTTCCTTAAATATCTGGGTTGGTATTTATTCTTAAGGAATAGCAGCCTTATGGTATTTTTCTTCCACTATTTCAAATCAAATAAAAATCATATCAGAAAACAGATTCATTGTGGCTGCACAATTTATAGCCAACCGAATTGCTTTAATGTTAATAACCGAATTTTGAGTTAACTACGATCATAATTCTTTTGTTTTAGCAGATAATATTTCATCACAATAGAAAATGATTATCTGGTCCATAGTTTCCGTTGATACGATCAAAAATACAGTTGTGTATATAAGAAGTCATTTTAAATTATGAAGACTTGAGGACATTCGATGGTGTTATTCGGTATTAAAAATTTTTGTTCATTGTTGTTGAGTTGAGTTTATGAGAGCTAAATAAAATGTCCACTATTTCAAACAGATGAGAGCTCCACAAACATCATGCGCACAATACTACTTTAAAGGATTTGAGTTTGCTTATGAAATTGTGAAAAAATTGTGAAAAAAAACAAACACATTAAAAATTAATGACCACTAGGGTGGCCCAAAATACAAAAGCATTGAATATTCGCGCTCCACAACGCTGATCCTATTCGAATAGTACTTAAAAATGTTCAGTCCAAATTTGAGCACAATCGGTCAAAATTTAGAGGTTGCGATAGCTTAATGATTTTTCGGGGTTAGATAGAAATATAACATACAATGATTTTTTATGGTGATATTCATTGTTTATTTAAAAATAAAAATATTTAATAAAACAAATAAATAAAGAATTAATAAAACTGTATATTAAGTACAAATTATCATATATTTTATTATTTTTTTAAATTATCGATACCCATTTTTGCAATATTAGCTTTAGAAACCCCGGTAAATTTTTTTCTATGGTGATCAACTAATCTAAGCAAATATTGCTTTTGCTCCTAATTTTTCGTAGTTGAGCTCTTAAATTGGGTCACCAAAGCAACACCTCGTTCTGCACAGTCATTTACAACTTTTAAAAGTCTAGCATTTTCTTTCATCGAAATAAAATTGGCTTAGTCTTTATACTCTGTAAGATCCTTTGAAAGAAGTGACTGTACCTTTCTTGTCCATCATCGCTTAGTAAATTAAAAAATATTGTTGAACTTTTGGTAACATAGGACTCAAGTGGATTTCTATGGTTAAATACCATTCCGTCCAGTCTCTTTAATGCTTTAGATTTTGGTGGTAGCTGGAGATTTTTCACCATTGTTTTTTTTTAGTGTCATATGTAACTCTGGAATTGAAAAAGGCAAGCCCGATTAAATATTCAGAAAAGTACAATAAATGTCGATGAAATGCATTTACAGCAGCTTTAACAGTTTTTTCATTGGGATAGTTATCGAGTTGTTTAAGGAGGTTTTGGTCATTAAGAGGAGCATTTATTGCTAAAGGAGCTACACATTTTTATGCAATAGAACGCCTTCGTCATCCAACGAGCAAGATGGTACGCGCCTGGTGCATAAAATTTAACTTTCATTGTCCCTGCTATATTTGCACCAGCAAGAAAATTTGGACAAAGCGTAAGGAGTTCACGGTAATCGTCCCTTGCTGTTGGAATTGAAGCAACTCACTTGTATGGAATACGGCATCATTTCCGACTTTGAAATTTTCTTTATCAATATTTGGCCATTGATTTTTAAATGTTTTAAATAGTTGCACTTCGGATCCTCCGCTTGGGCCAAAATACTCTTTAAAAACATTGGAAGGCATGACCTCAAACATACGATGGCGACAAGCAAAGACCTAATATCTTTATTTAATCCTTTTTCAATTAAAGTACATCCACCTAGCTTTAAACCAGTATTGGAGGCGGTAGTGTCAAAGCATAGTCCTTGAATTTGGTTTTTTATTGACCAATCGGTACAGACACCCAAACAAGCGTTAGCATGTTCTACACCGCTTCCGTTTGTGATCTTTGGAACTGCTAAAAGTTTTTCTTTTCCATTGCCACTGATGAGTACAGCAACTTTATCGACTTCTTTGCTTTCATCAGAAATATCGGGCAATAATTTGCTGTCGCTGTGCAATACAACTGGATATTGTAAAGAGAATGAGTCCTTATCAGCTTCTGATATAATTTTTCGGATATCGTTTCTTTTTCGTTGTATTGTGGTACATGATAAGGCAATTTCGGATACAGGTACCCCTAACGCTTGAACTGCAGCTCCAACAATATACATGGCATTCCGATCAGAAAGATTTACATAGATCCAATAAAGTCGTTTGTAAAAACAGATTTCATTTTTATTGGTTTAGTTGTATTTTTTTTTCGCGAAACTTAACTTCTTCGTGCGATGAATCTGACTCACTGTCGGAAATTTCAACATAATCCTTCAGCGTAGATAATCCAATGCTACGCAATTTCCTTGCCTCTAATTCCACTTCTTTCTTTCGCTTGCGATCTTCTTTCTTTACTTTGAAAAAAAAAAATCGCGCACAACCATCAATCAGGCACAACTTTCGCGTACAACCTTCTCGTTTAATGTATTTATTATCAATGAACTTTGCTCTTTTTTTACTTTTGAAACAACAATCAGGGGATTACCCTTATTAATACAGTATTTTAATTTGATACGAGAAAAGTAAGTGCATGAATGAATAATAAGAAATTCTAAAATTACTTTTGAAACAACAATCAGGGGATGCCCCATATTAATACAGTATTTTGTTTCGATACGAGGAAAGTAAGTGCATGGAAGAAAAATAAGAAATTCTGAAATTTGCCAACATAAACTCGTTTCTTGTAATTCTGCATTCAAAATAAGTTAAATAATTATACAAAGGGATCAATATATTTGAATTTTAACGAATGCAAATCTAGTAAAGATCAAAGAAAAGTGTGAAAAAGTATCTCGAATACATAAATAAGTACAATAATGATAAGCCAGTAGTAAATGCATGTAATAAAAAATGTGAAACATAAAAGTCGCCATTCATGGCGACCTCTAAATATTGTAAATATTATTAATAAAAGAAACAAAATCAAGCTTGTGGAGAAAGTATTGGACTATACTTTTACTTTTTCATGCAAGCGTGGGCCACCCTTATGACCATACACACAGAAAACGGATTCGAATTTGTTGCCATATGTTCTATCAGTACATTCTGTCTGAATCATCTCACTTTATTGATACCATGGAATTTAGAGTTTATTTATTGATTGCCACAACCATATATTGGGACAACCTATTTCAAAAGTGCAGTAACTACAGTATATACGTACGTACGTACGTATATGAAATGCAACACTGCTCCCATCAAGTACCACCTGTTAATAGGCTACCGTAAATATTTTAGCAAGTTCGGTCATTTACTTTGCGTTTAACAGCTGTTCAAAACATACAACCTCGTGATTTTTTTAATGAAAAAAAGTGAATTTCGAGTGCTCATTAACCATAATTTTTTGCGAAAAAAAATCGTCAATCAAACCAAGGAAAAGCTTCGAAAATACTATGGGGACTCTGCGCCATCGATTTCAATGGTAAAAAAATGGTATACTGACTTTCTTTGTGGTCGCACAAATACAAATGACGCTGAACATTCTAGACGGCCAATTGACGTCAATACACCCGAAAATGTCGAAAAAATCCACGATATGGTGTTGGCCGATCGAAGAGTAGAAGTGCGTAAGATTGTTGTTGCCATAGGCATTTCATATGGCAGTGTGGTTTCGATTTTAAATGATCAGTTGGGTTTAAGAAAGCTATGTGCAAGATGAGTGCCGCATTTGCTCTCAATTGACCATAAACATAATCGTGTGACAACTTCAAAGGATTGTTTGGAGTTGCTTAACCGCAGTTCGAATGAGTACCGCATCGAAAAATCCTATTTTTTGGAAGGGATACAAAAATTGGAGCAACGTTGGACTAAGTGAATTGAATAAAAAGGAGATTATGTTGAAAAATATTTTTTTTTTTTTTTTTTTTTGCAAAAACAACATTCTAAAAGTCACAGACTTATTGATCCGCCCTCGAATTAACACAAACAATATGATTTTATTGAAAATTTATTAATATTTCCATAAGAAATTGAATATAAATAATATTTAAAATATTTTAGATAATAACAAGTAAATTTCAATGATAACAGTAATATTCCAAGTCATTGATTAATTCTAACGAGCAGATTCCAGCCCTCAAAATCTGAGCGCATATTCTAGGAAATTTTATTTTTTTATTAAATAAAGACCCTAAAAGTATGCTAATCAATTATAGCCAATTCACAAAACAACACAAAAAATAAACTCATTTTTATTACAAACACATTAAAAAATTTAATAAACACACACATAGCATTGTTCAATTTTATGTAGCAACTTTAAATGCAATTTTATCAAAACAAAGGAAAAAATTTAAAAATCTATAAATCTGCAAATCGACTAAAAAGAAATACCTTTCAAATAATATACGTTTGGTCAAAATCGGGATAAAACGGTAAAACAAAACATCAGTCACAAGAAATCGCCTAGCCTATTAATATTATAGATATTCTTATTTATGACGTAATTTGGAGTTTTTTCACATTTAGAGAATTTAGAAATAAAAATCTTATATGTATGTAAAAGTGGAGTTTTGTATGTTTGTAGGTTTGTTTGTTTGTTTGTGGATTATAGGAGGATAAACCACTGGACCGATGGTCTTGAAATTTTTACAGTAGGTAACTGCTTATCTGGGAGGAAAAATAGGCCATAGTTTTTAGGGATTTTTCAAGAGGGCGTGGCTCCTCCCATATATAGTGAAAACTATGTAAATTTACATATTAAACTTATTTGAAGAGCCGCGGAACAAATGGGTGGGATCGGAACAATGGGCGTGGCACCTACTGCACAAAAACTGACAGTTTTGAAAATTACAGTCTTGAAACTGTTGATAAGTACATTTATTACCAATGTGAAAATATGGGCGAAATCGCAAAACCAATAATCGCCAAAAATCAAAATCGCCAAAATCAGAAATTGCAAAAAACAGAAATCGCCAAACAATCAAAAATGCCAAAAAAAAAAAACTAAATTTTGCAAAGTAAAAAATCGCCAAACAATCAAAAATGCCAAAAAAAAAAAACTAAATTTTGCAAAGTAAAAAATCGCCCAAAACAGAAAATCGCGAATAACAAAAACCACTAAAGCCAAATATCACAAAAGTCATTAAAATCTAAAATTGCAAAATACAAAAATCACCAAATTAAAAATAGCAAAAAAAGAAAAACGACAAAGTCAAAAATCGCCAAAATCTTAAAACGCAAAAATAAGAAGCGCCAAAATCAAAAATCGCCAAATATAAATAAAACAGTTTTCTAAAAATGTATTCCCAATTTTTTATTTCGTTATGATGAGTGTAGCGAAGCGCATCGGGTTACATCTAATATCTTATTAAAAAAAAATCAGTTCAAAATTATGGCCTGTCCGCATAGTTACTGTGTGTTAATTATTGTGTCTTTCGCTTCCACTTCCATTTTTATACATTTTTTAATTGTATGCAACACTTCACCTAAACGAAAGAGAAAAACAAATAAAAGCTAATTTACTTCTTGGATTTCCCGGTAGATTACACTCTGGAACAAAATGATGATCATGGTCGTAGGGGTGGATGATTCTTATACCAAACGATTGCATTAGGTTATTATAGTAAAACTCCCAAAGCATTTGGTCCTGTGTGGATACATTCAAAATTTATGGCCGTTTAAAGTTTTAATTTTTTCGCCTACACGGTACTGACTAAGACAAAAAAAGTAGGGTAATAGTTCTTTGGAACTAAATTCAGAGTTCGGATGTCCGCAACACAATTTTAAGAGGAATTTTTTTGTAGAACATTTTAACCCTATATCTGCAATTTCCATGGGTCACTAGCAGATCCCAACGTTTCTACAATCCCAAATTCTAGAAAATTTTATTTTTCTGTTTAATAAAGACCCTAAAGGTATGCTAATCAATTCACAATTCAACAGTTTTTAAATTCGATTATTGTCGTTATTGGTTTATGTTAAATTATTGGTTTATGTCCAAAATTATTTTCAATTCAACACAATTATTAAAGTGAATGAAGAAAATAATCTCACAAACACATTAAGAAATTTAATAAACACACACTTAGCATTGTATAATTTTATGTATATATTAGTAGCAACTTTAAATGCATTTTACTCCAAAAAAATTAAAAAATTTAAAAATCTGTAAATCTGGTGGACAGCTAAAAAGAAATATCTTTCAAATAAGATACGTTTGGTCAAAATTGGCAGAAAACTGTTTAACAAATCATCGGTCACAAGAAATCGCCTTACCTATTAATATCATAGATAACGTTATTAGCGAAGAAAATATGTTGCGTTTTAAAATAGAATTAAAATAAAAATTCTTATTATAGATATTCTAGTGGTAACCGAAATCCACCAACCAATCATATTTGCGTGTGTACAGTTTGTTACTAACTCAGTTGTAAAATCTGCTTGAATGAACTTGAATACATAAACGAATTTTTAATTAATTTTTTTATTTTTTTTTTCATAAATGACAACAATATTTGAAAATTGGCACACAGAAAACAAATTCATTGTGACTACTGAATTTATTCCCAACCGAAATGCGATGAAGTTAATAATCACATTTCGTATTCATTACAATAACAATTGTGTTATCTTAACAGTAAATGTTTGATCACAATTGAAAACGGTTAGCGGCTATTAAATTTCTGTTGATACAACCGAAAATAAAGTTATTCAACTTTAGAACAATTTGGCTAAAAAAATGTTTTGGTACTCACAACAGATTTCGATTCATGAAATTTTGTTTTGTTATAAACGAAAAATAATCCTAAATAGAAATTAATCTTAATCATATTAACCAACAATTTACTATAAGATCTGTTTACATATTTTTTGTTAGAAATATGTTCTTATAATACAATAAGTTTCTGAAATCACCAATACTTAGGACTGAAGCATGATGTTCTGGATGTAATTTAGTTGTGTTAGATGAATTAGTTTTAGAAATTGTATAAAAACTTCGATTGGTAAACGGAACTTATTTTTCATTTCTTTCACCTTAAATACTACAAAAATAATGATAGCACACATATAAAAGTGAGAGTATGTATTTGTTTTATGTAGCTTATAGGATCTTCCCGATATTTTACCAAGTCTTACTAAGTATCTCGAAGGAACTATTCTATTTCACAATCCAATCACAAAAACAAAGTAAGACAAAAATAGTGAAAAGATTAGGAAGTGTTTGGAGATAAACTGAAGGCATGATTTCATTAGGAAGTGTTTGGAGATAAAATGAAGGAGCAAATAGCGTTATAAAAACGTTTTGAAAAATGATAAATGAAAAATAAAAAATGAAAAATGAAAATTAAAAAATTAAAAATGAAAAATGAAAAATAAAAAAATAAAAAATGAAAAATAAAAAATGAAAAATAAAAAATGAAAAATAAAAAATTAAAAATAAAAAACGAAAAATAAAAAGTGAAAAATGAAAAATGAAAAATGAAAAATAAAAAATTAAAAATGAAAAATGAAAAATAAAAAATGAAATATAAAAAATTAAAAATGAAAATGAAAAATGAAAAATTGAAAACGAAAAATTAAAAATTAAAAATGAATATTTAAAAATTAACCAGTTGAAATAACAAATAAAAATAAATATTTTTATATTAGCAGAGCCCCTGCAGTTGTTTGCTATAAATCATTAGGGTGGCCCTAAATAAAAAAAGTGTTCAAACTCTCGGTCTCACCCCCTTGAAATATGCGAATAGTAAAAAAACTAAGAAATACAAAGTTTTGGACCAATCAAAAAAAACGCGATTGAAAATGTACTCTTTCTAAATACTTTGTATCAAAAATTCATCACTTTTCTACTTTAAATTTTTTATTTTATTTTAATAGCCTAGGTTTTCGGAAAAAAATAATATGACCCCATTAACCCTTTTGGAATTGGGGTCACATATGACCCCAAGCTAATAGAAGACAATTTATTCAAAAAATTCAAATATTTTGTATGTGTTGTAGAATTTTAAATGCGATGCTTAAAATATAATAACCAAATATGTAGAACTTCCGCTCCTAAAATTTGGTATAAATCCGAGAACGTTAATCCATTATTTGGCAAGGCCAGCTTTGGATTTTAAGATATTTTTTAATAAAAATGACCGAAAACGAGTTTTTCTGTTAAACCCAGGAGCACTAATGTGTTAAATAAATAAAAATTAACCGAATTATTTTTCTTAAATTCTAAATAGTGGTTTCATCGAGTTTAACAGAAAAACTCGTTTTCGGTCATTATACCCTATACCACTATGTGGTTTGGGTATAATGACTTTGTGCTGCTGTTTGTAACAACCAAAAATATTTGACCTAGACCCATCTTTGATTATACCGATCGAATCAGAATCTCTTTCTGAGTTGATTTAACAATGTCCGTCCGTCCGTCCGTCCGTCCGTCCATCTGTGTGTCCATGT
Organism: Cordilura impudica; assembly: GCA_963682025.1. Lineage (NCBI taxonomy): Eukaryota > Metazoa > Arthropoda > Insecta > Diptera > Scathophagidae > Cordilura > Cordilura impudica. The sequence goes on from OY821517.1 coordinate 33,715,954, forward strand.
AAAGCTTGTAATCAAACTGCGGGTCGCAAATATGAATATGTGTAAAGAAACTATATTTCTTTAAATAAGTGGCGCCTTAATTTAAAATATGCGGCGCACTCTGCCGGTAAAGGCTCGCACATATGACATATGACATATGTGGGATAATAACAACCATGTGTATTCTTATCACACACAATAATAAAAATTAATTAATTTAAAATATAAATTATATAAATTCAGATAAACCAACGGGATTAGTAAATTGAAGAATAGACTTTAATTGTCGTTTCTCTATTTACAGGTACGAGTAAATAGCAATAGTTGTAAATAGTCATTAAATGATTAAAAAAATAAATACTCTATTTACAGAGCAACACTTTGAAGTTTATTTTACTTGTCTAGTTCCAAAAGGAAAATCAAAGATTCCTCTTATAAAACGACAATCTTAGTCAACAAGGTGAGAAAATGGAAAAATTACATTTCAAGTTTACAGTGCAGGCATCAGATGATGGAAAAACAAATGTTATATGTATAACCTCAATCACAACGGAAGATGGTAAAATCTATAAAGTACCAAAAGAATTACAACCTGCAGCACTACATAAAAGTATTACAGGATCCTCAGTTTATGCGAACATCAAAAATACATTAAAAAAAAGACACCAAACAAGAAATCTTTGGATTAAGGTAACCGATGAGATGAGAAAAGCATACTGGGATACCGATGGCAATGTGGTACTTGGAGGTGAATACCCAGAAGAAATTACTTTGGATAACGAAAGTGAATGTAATGCAAGTATGTCAGAAAATACAATAGCAGACCAAATGGCAAAGGCTTTTGGAATGATATTGAACAATCAAAAAAGTAATGAACGACCAAATATAAGCAAACTGTCAGAAAAATTTGTGATTGAAAAATACAGTGGAAAAGGTAATGCTCATGAATGGTTGAAGGTTTTTGAAAAAGAATGTGAAAGGCTAGAGGTTACAAGGAATGAAGAAAAAATTGAAATTTTAAAAGTTTTTCTGGAAAAATCCTGCTTAGACTGGTACAGTGCTATGATGATAAAATATACACTAACCTCTGAATGGGACATGTGGAAAGAAAATTTTTGTACTACATTTGCTAACAAAGGATGGTCAAGTAGTAGATATGCGTTATCATTCAAGTACCAAACAGGTTCCCTATTGGAATATGCACTAAAAAAGGAAAAACTTATGCTCGAACTGAGAAGCTCAATAGATCAGGGAACATTGATAGACATAATTGCAGCGGGTTTACCGGATTATATTTCTGACAGAATAAACAGAGAAGAAATACTGGAAACCAAAGATTTGTTTAATGATATTGGAAGATTGGAGCACTTAGCGAGTAATAAAGGTTTTATTATTAAAAAACATTCAAGGTCTGACTATAAGGCAAGAATTGAAGATAAAAAACCGTGCGGAATTTGCGAAGGATTAAACAAAAAAAATCGCTATCATTCTGAATCAGTGTGTTGGTTTAGAACGAATGAAAACGATAGAGGAAAAAAAAATCTAATTAGAAATGTGAATAATTCAGTAATTGAAGCTGAATTAAATGACACACATCAAAAAAACTATTAATTACACCATTAATAAAAGTCAAACTATTATTAGAAAATAAACTAGAAGTATTTGGAATATATGACTCAGGATCCAATGTTTCCCTGATAAATTCAAAATTATTAAAATTAAAGAACAATAAAGTAAATATTTCAAATCAGAATAATCTAGTAACAATTAATGGTGTGAAAAAAACAAGTGGTTTGACAACTTTAAAAGCAAAAATCTTTGAAATCGAAAAAAGGGTTGATGTTTATATTATAGATGATAAAAATTTTCAATATGAATTTTTGATTGGATTAGATATGATAAAAATGTTTAGTTTGATTCAGGATGAAAACTTAAAAATTTCTCAGAAAGATATTTTATGTTTACAAAAGGAAAATAAAATTGAAAAACTTTCTGAAGGTAATACAAATAATGGAAAAAAAGAAGAAAATTCTAACAATAAAAAAACAAATGCTGTATTAACAGGCATAAAAGGTAAAAATCACACCTTAAATTTTAATGAACATGTCGAAGAAGAAAATTTTGAAATAAAAATAAATCATTTAGATCAAAATAAAAAATCAGAAATAAAAAAACTAATTGATAAATACAAATCAATTTTTGCAAAAGATAAGTATGATATTGGCACAGTTAAGGAATATGAAGCGAAAATTGACCTATTAGTGGACAAATATTGTAGTAAGAGGCCATACAGATGCACAATAGATGATAAGAAAGAGATAGAAGAGCAAATAGCGAAATTATTAGATAAAAACCTTATAGAAGAATCATACAGTCCATTTGCTGCACCAGTGACTTTAGCATTTAAAAAGGAGGACAATAAAAAATCAAGACTGTGTATAGATTTCAGAGATCTTAACAAAATTGTAGTACCTCAAGCTCAGCCGTTTCCACTGATTGAGGACTTAATGATAAAAACAAGAAATTGTAAATTTTATTCAACACTGGATATAAATTCGGCTTTTTGGTCTATCCCTCTACGAATTGAGGATAGGAAAAAAACTGGTTTCGTAACGCAGGAGGGACATTTTCAATGGACTGTCCTTCCTTTTGGACTAAAAACTTCGCCAGCAATATTTCAGCGAATACTAAGTAACATACTAAGGAAATATAAACTGACAGATTTTGCAGTGAATTATATAGATGACATTCTCATATTTTCCAAATCTTTTTCGGAACACATTGACCATTTAACAAGGTTGCTGGAAGCAATAAAAAAAGAAGGCTTCAGGTTAAAATTCAAGAAGTGCACGTTTGCATCAGACAGGGTAAAATACCTTGGTCATATAATTCAAAATAATTCAATCAGACCAGTAAAGGACAATTTGATTTCTATAAGAAATTTTCCTGCTCCAAAAACCCAGAAAAATATAAGACAATTTCTAGGAAAAATAAATTTTTATCATGAATACATACAAAAGAGGGCAATAATTCTAGACCCACTACACAATCTACTGAGGAAAAATCAAAAATTTATTTGGTCTACAGATTGTCAAAATTCATTTGAAAAGATAAAAAAACTACTATGTTCACAACCAGTACTGACAATTTTTGACCCAGATTTACCAATCAATATTTACACAGATGCATCGTTGGAGGGAGTGGGTGCAATTTTGAAGCAAACACAACATAACGGCAAAGAAAAGCCAGTGGCATACTTTTCAAAAAAAATTAATGAAGTACAAAAAAAGAAAAAAGCAATATACTTAGAATCCTTGGCCATCAAAGAAGCAATTAGATATTGGCAATATTGGCTCATAGGCAAATCATTTACGGTTTATTCAGACCACAAACCACTTGAAAACATGAACTTAAAGTCAAGAACGGATGAAGAGTTAGGTGATTTGTCATATTATCTGTCACAATATGATTTTAAAATAAAATATGCTCCAGGAAAAAATAATTTGGAAGCAGACTGCCTGAGCAGAAATCCAGTACTGAACACAGAAGAAAACAAAGAAGAAAAACTTAAAATTGTGAATTTAATAACGCTAAAAGAAATCTGTAAAGACCAAGAAAAAAATGAAGAAGTACAAAACAAAAAAGACAAGTTAATTCAAAAACATAAGGTATATTTTAAAAAAGTTAATAAAAAAGAAAAAATCATTCTATCAGAAGAATTTAGTATTAAACTCATAAAAAACATACACGAACACTTGTGCCACATTGGTATTAAACAATTACAGAAAAAGATTAGTCCACTATACACAGCGAACAATCTAACAAATAACATTAAAAAGATCTGTAAAAACTGTGATATCTGCATAAAAAATAAATCTAGAGGACACGACAAGGTTGGCCTTATGTCTCATTTAGGCCCAGCCACAAGGCCTTTTGAAATAATTTCTATAGATACCATTGGAGGTTTTGGAGGTTCAAGATCAACAAAGAAATATCTGCATCTGTTAGTAGACCATTTCACGAGATACGCATTTATTTTGACATCAAAAACCCAGAATTCGAATGATTTTATAAAATTAATCACTAATATATCGGAAACAGAGGATATTGGTATGTTACTCACTGACCAATACCCTGGAATAAACTCTAAAGAATTCAAAAGTTTTTTAAATCAGAAATTAATACAAATAGTTTTTACTGCGGTTAACGCACCGTTTTCAAATGGATTAAATGAAAGACTTAATCAAACTCTGGTGAACAAAATCCGATGTAAAATAAATGAGAAAAATAAAAAACTAGCGTGGACCACAATCGCAAAAGAATGTGTCAATAAGTACAACGACACAGAACACTCAGTAACGGGTTTTGCACCAAAATATCTATTGTATGGTACAGATGTAACAATTTTACCAAGCGAACTAAAACATAAAACAACAGAAGATAATTGGATAAAAGATAAAGAGATAGCATTAAAAAATACGATAAAATCTCATAATTACAACAAAAGACTATTTGATAAAAACAGAAAGCATGTTGAGTTCAACATTGGAGATAAAGTATATGTAGAAAATGGAAACAAATTAAACCGGAAAAAATTAGACGAACTAAAAATTGGACCTTATGAAATTGTGGAAAAGATATCGAAATCAATATACAAAATAAACACAGGCCACATAAAGTCAGAGTCTAACATTTTTCATATTACAAAACTTACCCCAGCTCTAACACTAGCAGAAGAAGATGAATAGACTTAAAAGCAAATGTTGTTATTTTCTTCCCCAGGGGGGGAGATGTAAAGAAACTATATTTCTTTAAATAAGTGGCGCCTTAATTTAAAATATGCGGCGCACTCTGCCGGTAAAGGCTCGCACATATGACATATGACATATGTGGGATAATAACAACCATGTGTATTCTTATCACACACAATAATAAAAATTAATTAATTTAAAATATAAATTATATAAATTCAGATAAACCAACGGGATTAGTAAATTGAAGAATAGACTTTAATTGTCGTTTCTCTATTTACAGGTACGAGTAAATAGCAATAGTTGTAAATAGTCATTAAATGATTAAAAAAATAAATACTCTATTTACAGAGCAACACTTTGAAGTTTATTTTACTTGTCTAGTTCCAAAAGGAAAATCAAAGATTCCTCTTATATATGTATTGATGAAATTTGGTATATAAGCTTTTCTCGGCCATGGGATGAACGCTATTGAAATTGGTGAGAATCGGTCCATGTTCAAACCTAGCCCCCATACAAATTACCCATATCAAATCGACATAAATTGCCATAAGATCCAAATTGTCATATAGATCTTACTCAAATTGGGTTTGTATGCGTTCATTACATCCACTAATGAGTAGTCCAAAAATGATCCCTTTGACGTTATACAGAGCTGCTTCCCGATCTTCACTTAAATCTATTAAAAAACAAAAATATTGCACTGATTCTTCTCAAATTTTGTTTGTATATATTTTTGTAAAATACAAGAGACTTTACCAAACATGATCAGGATCGGTCCATTTTTGGACCTAGTCCCTATATAGATATAGCATCCGATATGAACTTTTTCATATCTGCAGCCAAAAAAATTAATAAAAATCCCACTCAAATTTGGTTTTTGCTTATTTTCTATGTCCAGTTAGTTGGGCCTAAGAGATAGGGTTTCTAAACGCATGGTATAGGGTATCGTATAGTCGGTCTAGACCGACTATAATTTTCTTACTTGTTTTTATTAAAAAATATCTTAAAGTCCAAAGCTGGACTTGGCAAATAATTAAGTTTTAGATCCTTTTTTTTTAAATTTGGTTTAAGAAAATTTTTTAAAACTTGCAAAGGAGTTTCCAAAATTTTATCAAAAAAATTTCCCATTTTTGGTCTCAATGCGCAATAGGTTAAAAGTTGAAAAAAAAAAAAAATGCCATCAAATTTGATGAGCTAGTTTTTTTTTAGCACAAAAGTGGTCTGGGGCATTTGCTATTTCTTGTCGAGGTTTTATTCGATTTTAAATTTTTATAGCTTTTTGCAAGGATAATTTAATAGTGATCCCGAATTATAAAACTTTTTGTCGGAAGAATTAAACTATAGAACGAAATTTTCGTAAAATCTGAAAAAAAAAGTCATATTTTCCCCATATAAACACACTACAATCGCGTTGGGGCACTACTAAATGTTTTGGCCCAAAATTTTGTATTTCTTGGACTCACATGATTTTTTTTTTAGTGTGTGTGGCACCTTCTATAAAAATTGAATTTTTATTATCATACATATTGAGTACTAAGACAGGGATAAGCGGGCGTGGCACCTCCCACACAAAGTCATTATTCAATATCATATATCTCGAGTACTATGACAGAGACAGTTTTGCAAATTTGTCAGAAGTTATCTATTATTAATGTGTGTAGTTGGACAAAAAATGGGCGGGATCGGACCAAAGGATGTGGCACCCTCCATAAAAAGTAAATACTAAATGTGTGAAGCCATAAGTTATTCGTGTGGTTAGTCGTATAAAAAATGGCCGTGGTCGGAGCAGTGGGCGGCCATATAAAATAAATATGTAATATTATATAACTGTATTACTATAAAAGGAAAAGCCTTAACAATTTGTACGAATACATCAGATATTAATGAAAGTAGTCAGATAAAAAAGGGCGGGAGGGGATAAGTGGGCTTGGCACCTTCTATAAAAAAAATATGATGTACTCTGAAAGGGCAGCCTTGAAACTTTTGATAAATACATTAATTACCAATTCAAAAACGCTAATATCAAAAATTGCCAAAACCGTAAATCGCGAATAATAAAAATCGGAAAAAAAAATGTTCAAAATCAAAAAGCTTCAAAACCAAAAATCTGAAAAATCGAAAATCGACAAAAATCCAAAATCGCCAAAATTAAAAAACGCTAAAATCAAAAATCGCTAAAAATCAAAAATCGCCAAAATCAAAAAATGCACAAATGATATTCTAAATTCAAGGCCAGTCGTTAAGTTTTGCCGGATATAATTTGAAAAATCCATGTTTTCTCATGGACAGCTATATGTAGCATGCTCCAGAGTAGGAAAGCCGAAAAATTTTATAATATTTGCACCGAATAAAAAAAATGTTGTATATCAGCAAGCATTGAAATAAAAAAACAAATACAATAAAATAAAAAAAATGTACATGTCAATAAGTCTATAAGTCGTATCGAAGCACGGCAGGGCATATTAATAACATATATAATTAAACTTAGATAAATATTTTGGTTAGACAAAACAAAATATAAATTTATTTTAGGAAAAATTAATATTTTGTGGCACCAATTTTGTTAATAATTATTATGATCTCTCTGACACATGTAGGCATTCTTGAAGCCAAACTTTTAAAAATATTTTTTGGAATCGCTATCCATTCGGCTTTAATTTTTTTCCAAAATGTATGAATGTTAGTCCGCGAAAGTATTTTATGGGATTTAATTCACGTCTCTAAGTAGGCCACTCCAATTTTTTTATGTTATTTTCATTAAAAAAATATTTTGCGACCTTGCTCATATCTTTGGGGTTATTGTCTTGATGAAATATAAAAGTCCTCTTCTTCAGCACTACTGTTAATATTTTTTTTGCTAAATACTCTTCTACCACATAGCTGAGTTTGAGTTTCTTTTTTTTATACAGTTCAAATATTTTTCTTGCTCTAGGTAATGAAATATAATCAGCCTTATTCATAAACAGCATTTCAAATCAATTTTAAGCAAAATTCGATAAAATTGTTTTCATAAACGAATTTTATCTTAAAATACCTATTGTAAATAAATACCTTGTGTAAATAAAAGAATTTTAAAATTGGTTCGACCCTTGTTTAAACCTATTTTAATAAGACATTTTTGCTTTTTATTTATTTATATATTAAATATTGTAGGTAAAAATTGTCATTAATATATATTGGACATAATATATTTGATCAAATGAATTGGTAGGAACCATTTTTATTTACAAAACTTTACACAAAAATATTTTTAATCTTATTTCATACGTCTTTTCATATCTATAATATTAATAGGCTAGGCGATTTTTTGTTACCGATTTTTTGTTCTACCGTTTTAACCTGCTTTTGGCCAAACGTATATTATTTGAATGGCACTTCTATTAAGCTGTTCACCAGATTTACAGAATTTAAAAATTTTTCCTTTATTTTGAGTAAATTGCATTTAAAGTTGCTATTAACACGTACATAACTAAAATTATACATATGCTATGTGTGTGTTTATTAAATTTGTTAATGTGTTTGTTAATGAGTTTGTCATATTCATTCACAATAATAATAAACCAAAATAGTGTTGGTTTGTGAATTGGCTAAGTTTAAAGTTGCCTAGAAATTGCACTCGAATTTTGAGCGCTGGAATCTGCTTGTTAATAATTAATACACGTAAAATTAAATTGAATTGAATTCATTTATTTAATTTTATATTTATTTAATTAAAGTTATTTAATTCCTTAATTCAATTCAAAGTAATGTTAATTGTACAAAATGAACTAGTGATGTGTAAACAATCAAAACAAATTAAATAAAATTGGTTATTTGAATACTTTTTTATCTGCAATAAAATCACCATCTAAATAACATTTCTATTTTTGACAAACACGGCAAAAGAAGTTGTAAATACGAATACCGTATGCATTAATAATCATGGTTTTGCGTCTTTACGACTCAAGTGACATATACAAAATATGGTGTTGCCATCCCAGAGTTTAATGAAACCTTAATTGGTTTATTACTTAAAATACTGATTATGAATAAGAATTTTTAGCAAACCTTTTTAGGCTAAAAATGTTTTTCAACTACTTTGTATTTGAAACCTGATTTAAGACTTTTTTATGAATATGGCTGAATATTTTTTGGATAAATCTTTGTATATCATCCCACTTTCACGATCTTTTGCCAACACATCTTTTAATCCTTTGGCAAATGCTTCATTTTGGGTTTCTGTGGAAATATTTCTTACTACTTGATAAAATCAATTATTTACATGTATGTTAATATAAAAAAGTTTTTCGAATCTTGAGATTTTTAAAAATAAGTTACCTCGTTTTATTATATGACGTAAATATTTCGAAAAAATATTACAAATATTTGCACCAAAAATTATTATACTTTACCTTCTCACGCTATTATATTACCGAACTTAAATATTTGATTCCAAGCATAGAAAAAGAAAATAAAACATAATAATTTTGGGGTTTTAACTGGATTGCAAAAAAAAATTAGCTTAATTTTAAAAGCTTGATTAAGGGAAATTATTATCGATCTTACTTTTTATACTTTATTTTGTCCGACAGTATATTTAAACATCAGTTGTAGACGTTTATAGCATTCATAGAAAAAGTCAATCTTTATTTTTTGATATAATTCTTTTTACATGGAATATTTGGTTGGTACTACTGTACTTCATAAAAAAAGATGACATAGTTTTGAAAGCAACCATGTTTTTGCCACTAAGAATTTACCATAGTCATGAATCAGACGAAATATATTTATATGTAAAGATGGCCATTTCGAGACATACCAAAAAATTTAAATTGATTTTTTGAAATTTTATCTTCAGCATTCTTTTTTTTTTTGTGGGTAGTCGAAGCATAAATTGGGTTGTAGTTTGATTAAAAAAAATACGTTAAAAGCTTTATTACTTGCAGCTTCTACAACAACATCATCATCATCATCATCATCATCATCATCTTCTGCTGTCAGAATCATTATTTAGATGAGCTTGAGTTTTAAAATAAAATCTTAAATTTGTGTACCCTTTTCTTGGAGTACGTTTTTTTTTCAGTTTAAAAAAAAAGCTAAAGGCAAAACATGGAAACAAAAAACAGCAGTACTAAAGGTTGTGATTATGTTTGATTTATTAGGCCACAATGATTTGAAAGAATGTTATAAATATGAAATTTTAATTAATTTCAATCATTTGTAAAAAAAATTTTCATAATTTTTTAAAATTTTATTTTTAGATAAATGCACAAGAATCATCAGCGCCTCAAGAGTTTGCACCACATGTCTCAGCCACCTGCAAAGCGGGCACTATGAATATTAAAGTGAAAATGGATGGTCCGTATTCTGGTGCGGTGCATGCTCGAGATCATCGTACACCGGCCTGTATGGCCATGGGTGATGGTAGTGATTCGGTGGCATTCAGTCTAAATCTTTTGGCAAAACAGGGCACCAGTGAATATTGTGGTGTGTTGGTCAGCAACGTGAGTGGCTATAATAATGTAAGCTAATAACGTTTCATTTACTAAAAACAAAAACTCATTTAAATTTATATTTCTTAATTATATTTAGTGTTTTTTAAAACAACTTGTTTCTTAAGTGTTCAAGTTTCTGCTCTTGTTGTTTTAGTTTCCCCACAACTACAAGTGTAGCAAAAAAAAAAATCGCAAATTAAAAAAACATATGTTAGACTAAAGTTACCCATTGCAGAAATTACACTTTTTAAAAAGTACGAGTTTGTACCAGCACAATATCTAAAAATTACATAACGGCTGGTTAAAGAAAATCATACTGACTGAGTCAATGAACTTGTTGTTTTTTTTTTTTTTTTGAAATATATGAAGAGGGAAATTACTCGTACGATACACCCATAAAATAATAAGTGAAATTTATTATTAAAGTGGTTAATTGTACGAGTTTTGTTTAATATACGTATATTAAACAAAAGACTTAGGAGCCAAACTTGATTGTTATGATTGTTTTGATTGTTACAAATGAAAATCTTAGCAACCCGACTGGACTTTATATTAGAGCAAAACTAATGGTTGCCAGTTTATAAACTAAGGATATAATCTTCATTCGAGTTTTCGAATATTCCAATCATCCTTTAACTTGTGAAGATCGAATTGTAGCTGTATATGTTGGAAGTAAACAAGTTCACTGAAAGGAATAAAGAAGTATACAGCTTTCAATAAGCCTGTATCCTTACAAACCTGTATACATAAGGCTAGCTTATTATACAACAAACTGCTACTTCAGAAATCAAATTTTTGGATATAAAACGGTCTGCTTTCCAATCTTACTTCCTCGGTAGGAATTAGGAATAATGTCGTTCAATTTTTTAGTCTATACCTAGAACGATTTACTGCAACTTAAGAATACTTTTTAGACAAACTGAATATCTCTGAATGCAACAACAAAAAATTATTTGTGCCCGATGGTAATTTTATTAATTAAGAATTAAAATATCTAACCCATAAAAACAAACTTTTTTACAACTCTTTCTTTTCTTGAGTTTTGAATCTCTCCGTGACTGTGCGTAACTTTGCGTAACTATTTTAAAATTAATCTTTGGTCGCAACAAGTCTATGAACCAACTCTCAAATTAAATGGATGAGGGGAATGGGGGTTTAAATTACTCCATAGCTGTGCATGACTATGCGTGACTGTGTATGACTATCTTAAAATTAATCTTTGGCCACAACAAGTCTATGGACAAGGTTTCAGTTCGATCGGGTGAGAGTAAGTGAGGTTTTAATCTCTCCGTGACTCTGCGTGACTATGAGTGACTGTGCGTGATTATACAAAAGTTAGCTTTTTTTTTAATTTTAAGCGGAAATGAGTCTTAAATCACTCCGTGACTGTGCGTGACTATGCGCGACTACCCCAAAATTAATCTATAGTCACAACAAGACTATGGGCCAAGTTTAAGATCAATTGGATGAGAGGGTTGCGGTTGCCCCACGGCAAACAGACAGACAGACAGAGAGTATGAGTCAAAATAAAGAGTTTAAAAATAGTGTTTCACAAGGTTTTTTTACGAAAAGTAAAGAAATGTCAATATTTACGGAAAAAATTCAATTCGTTGTTCCATATTTCTAACAAGACTGTTTTTTTTTTTTGTAAATTTTTTGGCACTCTTCCCTTAGCTTGTTTATTAAATTAGCAGTTCATTCAAACTGTCGCTTACCTCTATGCTTTCATTGTGTCAAGATGCCCCACAAATTTTCTATTCTAGGAATTTATTTCTGCTTCTAAAGTTATATATTTTGGTCACATTTTAAAGTTCTCCAGATAGTTGCCTTGGTCACATTTACACTCACCAACACCTTCAAGCCGATAAGTAACATGGACAAGTTGCTGGCTTTGCATGAAATATGAGACTCAGTTCAGAGATTAAGCTTTCGTTGCCTGTAGGACGCTATTACCATATTTTTGTTGCACTATAAATGTAGCAATAATCCAAAAAAGTTTATGTGTTGCTGTCTGTATTCTCCACCAGCTGTACAGTTTATCTAGAAAATATTACAGCCTTACAGTCCGTCTTTCTGAAGATATAGTAACATATTGAGTGATCTTATAATTGTAAAACGGACTTTAGAAGGCACTTTCGTTTTGTCCTGCTTCTAAAACTCGAATATTTTTTTAAAATATTTCTTGATTTCCAATGTTTTTGTTATTTGTTGTATGATTTCGTTTCTCTTTTTGCGTAGATTTAACGATATCCATCTGTCTGTCAGGCCCTGTAAAACTAAAATCAAACTACAGGATGCAAATATAAAGATAATTTGACTAAAATTTTTTTTTTTTTTTTTTTATTAACATAATTTTTATTACAATAAATAATAAAATATATGTTTCAAAATACAACTAGCAAAATATAATTTATTAAATAACAAGTATTTTTTTTTTAATAAAATAGTTTGACTATAAGATATATCTATATGGTTCACACAAATACATCTTTTATCTGGATGACCTAAGCAGATCGTTATGTTTTGTGCGTCTTAGACGCCGGATTTCCCCATTCGTATCGATAAGACTAGATGCCTCTTCATTGACGTGTGTTCGTAATCTATCAGCATGGCTATAAGCAATTTTTTTAATTTCTTCGGTAACTGTGTTTATACCCAAGTCACGGTGTAAGTCATTGTTTCTAACGTACCACGGTGCATTAACTATGCATCGTAGAATTTTATTTTGAAAGCGTTGGATTTGAAGTATTTCATCTCTGGCTGCGCAACCCCACAGCTGCGATCCATACGTCCAAACTGGTTTCAGGATTTGTTTACACAAAAGTAATTTATTCGGTATGGATAATGTTGAGTTTTTACCACTTAACCAATACATTTTTCTAAATTTTATCTCTATATCAGTTTTTTTCTTCTTAACATGTTCTTTCCATTTTAATTTTGTATCTAATGTCATACCTAAGTACTTGGCTGAATTAGAATAGGGGATAATAACATCGTCTATGTAGATTGGATGGTGCTGAGTTTGATTGTACGTAAAGTCCACATGAACAGATTTAGATTGATTAAGTTTAATTTGCCATACTTCTGACCAAAAATTGCTAATGAGTTTTTATTGATTCAGAAAATTATTCAAACCTATACCCCGTACAAATGTTTTGATTTAAAAATACATCCAATTATTATTTTACATTGATTTTCAATTTTTATAGTAATTCACCTTTGGTTGGAAAAAAAAACTACAATATTGTTTCATCATTACATGGCATTTCAAACAAATACGATTTTTCTGAATCCACCACCTGTACATCAATAAAGCAGAAGTCTCAACTTCTAGCTCGAAAACAGGCGAATTTGAGGAAATGGAAGACTTTCTTTATCTATAGTTTATCACGCAAAGAAAACATCGTTTTGCAGCTGGAGCTGAACAGCTAAAATATAACGCCCGTTAGCTTTATTTGGCACACAAAATTCAAAAAGCGTTATGGAGTAAAATTATGCAAAATTTATCTTCTTCCAAAGAACTCCTACTTAGTTCTACTTATAAACATTATTGAACAATGAAGCAGTATTCAATAAAATTTTGGATAAAAACAGGGAAGAAAGTTCGTTTCGATAATAGGAATTTTTCGATATTAATTACAAATGGGCCTGAAATTATCATTCATATTGTTCGACGTCCACTACAATCAATTTTTATCTGTGAATTTCTTTTATATCATAAATCATGAATCTATGAATAATCAATGAGCATCAAAATCCCCATAAAACACAACCTCCCGTTACACAAATATTGAGATAGAAAAATCTTCTCAAGATCTGATTTTAATAATAATATATGATGTGAAAATTGTATATCAACAAAGAATTATGGGTAGAGTTTAGCCTAATAAAATTCATAATTCAAATACAGTCGAAAACTTTTATAACGATATTTTTGGTATCGACCCTTTGTTTTGTCCCCAAAATTTACATATAAATTATTTCGTTTATAACAAACACCAAGAACTCTCATAAATATTAATAAATTAAAACATCTGATCACATTTATAATCTAAACAAAAACTCTTCAATAAAAATGAAGATATTGAAGAAATCGTTGAACCCATTCAGTAAACTGAAAGCTTTCCCAATGGCCTCAGATGGTAACAATTACAACAGACTCACTCTGAGAGATGTAAATGAAGATAAGATGTTTTATTCTCGAGGACAGTGATGAATCCGAAGAAGAACTCTCAATGCAATCAAATAAATAGTTTGAAAATTATCTAACCCATAAAATCAAAGTTTTTATTCAAACTCTTTCTTTCGTTATGCATACGAGTTTTGAATCTCTCTGTGACCGTGTGTGACTATGCGTGACTATCTTTAAGTTAATATTTGGTGATAACAAGTCTGTGATTGATTGGATGAAGGGAAATGGGGTTTAAATCGCTCCGTGGCTGTGTGTGCCTATCTTAAAATTAATCTTTGGCCACAACATGAGTATCGACAAAGTTTCAGATCGATCGGTTGAGTGGAAATGGGGTTTAAATCTCTCCGTGACTGTGCGTGTCTTTGTTTGTGACTATGTCAAAGTTAATCTTTTTCCACGGCAAGTCTATCGACCAAGTATAAGATCGATCGGATAGGAGGAAATGGGTTTTAAAGCACTCCGTCATTGTGCGTGACTATGCGTGACTACCCCAAAATTAATCTATAGTCACAACAAGACTATGGGCAAGTTTCAGATCAATTGGATGAGGGGGAATGGGGTTGCCCCATGGCAAACAGACAGACAGAGAGTATGAGTTAAAAGAAAGAGTTTAATAAAAAAAAGGACTTGCAAACAAAAACAAAACTCAACAAATATTTGCAATAATTTGCTGGCCTTGAAGAATTTTATGAAATGGAATAATGAATTATATTTTGTCTTCTTTTTTTTTTGGTTTCTAAAATGTATAAAAACTTATGCAGTGGTTCAATCCGGTTCGAAGGACCATAAACAAATTCCTTAACAATTAAGGGATTCATTGTGCACTTTTAATAGAATAAAGTAAATTTATTTGTACGCTAGACGAAGAGTTTTGTATAGGTCGGGTTGTGTGAGTGTATGTGTTATTTTTGTGTGGTAAGTGTGTTTTTTCTTGCAATACAAAGACGGGTGGTTTTTTTTGGCAACGTTATAAAGGTTGAACTTTTTATTGTTGAGTTTCCTTTATATTGTTGAAGGGTAAACGCTGGCGTTGCTGCTGTCGCTAATAGTCTTCAGACTGACCGGAAAAAGGGCGGTTGACATCTAACATAAAATGTCGTCCTGTCAACCGTCCCTTGTCCATCACTATAGGTGACAGCAGCAGCCCAGGGGTCACAATCTTTTTAAAGGAGGGGGTCCATATCGAAGTCGTTGAAGTCTTCGTCGAGACCATCTTCTCGTTCATCGACGGAGACTTCAACAATGTTCTTGTTAAAGCAGCATCACTTTCTGAATAGATTTAGTTACGTCCGTCTGTCCTTCTGTGTGTCCATGTAAACCTTTTAATCAAACTACTGGTCGCTAATATGAATATATTTTGATTGAATTTGGTATATAAACTTTTATCAGCCATACAACGTAGTCCCCATACAAATGATCCCTATGAGATCAACTTAAGTTGACATAAAATACAAATTATTATATAGATCCAAATAGAATTCGGTTGGTTTATGTTTATTACATCCATTAAACACCAGTAGCGCGATTCAGTAACTTCTTTTAACGATATTCGAATCGTTAAAAAAAGAAAACAACAAAATTATCGATTTTGATATTCATTAAAATTTTTAAACGATATTCGCTATTGTTAAAGTCAGCTGTTGTTGTTATCTAAACGACAACAATTTTTGTATTGTTTATTCCATCGTTAAAAAGTTAAATTTTTAGGTTGTAATGTCGTCATACATAAATAAAAATCAGAAAATAATGAAAATATTATGCCTTTTATATTAATAAAAAAAATTAAATAGCATATTCAATTCATTGTTTTATATTCAAATAAATAAACAAAAATATTAATAAAAAATAAAGAAATTAAACATTAACATAAAATCATCCTGTCAAACACAAAGTGATTTGTTGTTTGTTTTTCTTTTCTTCTTTGTGTTTTTCGCTTATTTTGACAGAGATGCCACTCGTTTACAATTTAAATAAATAGAAAAATAGATTTGTCGACTATCGTTAAGGTGTAGTTAGTGAATCACTTAATCGTTAGTGTAAACAGCAACAGCTGTTGATATATTTTGCGATTGTCGGATCGTTAAAATTTACAGAATCGCACTACAAACCAAAAATAAACCATGGAAGGAAACTTTTAGTCATATGCCCCATATATAGCTACTTCTCGATCCCTACTTAAATCTATCAAAAAACAAAAATATTGCATAGACAAATTTAAATTTGATTTGTATATATTTTATATAACTGACTTTACCAAATATGGTTTTTATTTATTTTTTGATAAAATTATCTTTGAAAAAGATATCAGTTATTTTGGTTAATGTTGTTAGTTTGATTAAAATGAGTGACAAAATAAAAGCACGTGCTAAAATTGTTAAATATTTTCAACAAAATCCAACTTTCTCCTACCAAAAATTGGCCAAAGAATCAAAAATCTGCCTTCAAATTGTTTCTAATGTCATTAGAAACTGAGAGTATCAGAAGAATTTGACAATTGTTAGGAAATATGGTTCGGGAATAAAGAAAGGTCCAAGAAAATAGGAAGCATATTGAAAAATGATAGAAAATGAGCCCGATAAGCTCAGTTCTCGGACTAGTTGGTGCGAAAAGTTAATCTAAATGCAAATTTGAAAACATATAAAGTCCAAAAAGTGTCAGACAGTAACTCTGCAAAAAATTTAGAAGACAAAAACAGAGCACGGAAATATAAATCAAGTTTCAAAAAAAAAAAAAAAATACTCCTGCTGCATAGTGGACAACGAAACGTATGTACTGGCAGATTTTTAGCAGCTTCCGGGTAAATATTTTTATGTAGCTAATGCTCGAGGAAATATCAAAGATAAGTTTAGGATCTAAAAGCACACAAAAGTAGCTGTTGTAGCAACCAATGTGCAGTTCCGACAAAAAAAGCAAGTCATTTGTTACAACGTGCTCTATATTTTTTATTATATATGATTATATTTTTATATTTATATTTACTAACAGAGCCCAACCCTCGAAATTCGGGCGCTAATTCTATGATTTTTTTTTTTTTCATTAAATAAAGACCCTAAAAGTATGCTTATCAATTATAGCCAATTCACAAAGCAACACAAAAAAAAAACTCATTTTTACTACAAACACATTAAAAAATTTAATAAACACACACATAGCATTGTATAATTTTATGTATATGTTAGTAGCAACTTTAAATGCAATTTACTCAAAATAAAGGAAAAGATTTAAAAATCTGTAAATCTGCAAATCGGCTAAAAATAAATACCTTTCAAATAATATACGTTTGGTCAAAATCGGGATAAAATGGTATAACAAAACATCAGTCACAAGAAATCGACTAGCGTATTAATATTACACAAGAAATATTATAGATAATATTAATAGGCTAGACGATTTCTTGTGACCGATATTTTGTTCTACCGTTTTATCCCGATTTTGACCAAACGTATATTATTTGAAAGGTATTTCTTTTTTAGCTGTCCAGCATATTCAGAGATTTTGAAATTTTTTCCTTCTTTTGGAGTAAATTGCATTTTAAGTTGCTACTAACACATATATATTATGCATATGCTATGTGTGTTTTATTAAATTTGTTAATGTGTTTGTTAATCAGTTTGTTATCTTAAATCACAATAATAATAAACAAAAAAAAGTGTTGGTTTGTGAATTGGCTAAGTTGAAAAACAAAGTTGGCTAGAAATTGCACTCGAATTTCGAGCGCTGGAATCTGCTAGTAATAAATTAAAAGCCAAATAAAATTTCTCGATTTCATTTATCTACATTCCCCTTATGGAATGGAGGAGGTGTTAGAAAATAATGTTCGGAAGGGAAAATTAAGTGGGGTCGGCCATACTTTTGTCAGATCTAGGGACATCCCACGCTGTAAGGGCCAAATTTAACAATTTCATAAACCACCACTTAAGGGCAGGTATGTTTGGAAAAAATGTTGGGGTCAAAAAACAAAGAGAGGTTGGTCATACATTTTACCCGTTAGCGGGGACTCCTAGGCAGTTATGGCATTTTTTCTTCTATATATTTATAGTCTGTAACTTAAATCTTGTATGGGAGCCCCTTTCGAATAAATTTATAACAATTAAACAATCTATAATATTAATAGGCTAGGCGATTTCTTGTGACCGATGTTTTGTTCTACCGTTTTATCCCGATTTTGACCAAACGTATGTTATTTGAAAGGTATTTATTTTTAGCCGTTTTGCAGATATACAGATTTTTAATTTTTTTCCTTTATTTTGAGTAAATTGCATTTAAAGTTGCTACTTACACACACACAAAATTATACATATGCTATCCCAATATGCATTTCACCAATGTTGGAGAAAAGTTAAGGGGCTTTTAATGACCTTCAAAGTAAAAATTTAGTATTTTCCAAGTGCCAACCTCAATTGAGATTGGATATTCTTAAAAATCTTTTAAGTTCTTTATAATATTAATAGGCAAGGCGATTTCTTGTGACCGCTACAAAAATTGTAGTTAATAACCGATTTTGACCAAACATACCCCTTTTGCAAGGTATCTCTTTTTAGCTGTTCACCAGATTTACAGATTTGCACCGTCTGGAATATTTTTTTTTCATTAAAAGTTGCTACTGACACATACCTAAAATACATACTATGTACGTGTTTATTATAAATATCAAAAGCCCTGTACTTAATTGTGAATTGGCTAAAATTGATTAGCATACCTTTAGGCTCCTTTAAAGTTATTTATTAACAAATCCATTCATATAACTTCTGTGTGTTCAAGAAATATTTATAATGAAATTTAATGAATTTTATTTAAAAAGTGTTGAATTTTAAATTGGCTAGAATTGATTAGCATACCTTTAGGCTCTTATAAAATAATTTAAATGAAAAAATAAAATTTCCTAGAATTTGCACTCCAATTTCGAGGGCTGGACTCTGCTAGTTTATATTATTATATCTTTGGCCTGATTTGGTATCCTGTGACTACGGTAAGAAAACTCTTGAGTGGTACAAGAACAATAACGTGGTATTTATATCAAGGAAGGCAAATTCTATAAACTTTCCGTAGCTTAGGCCAGTGGAGAGACATTGGGCTTTTGTGAAAAAGAAATTGAAGAGCACAAAAGAGGTGCTAAAAAATTCGGAAGATTTTTGTTAGATATTCAGCCAATCTGGCATTACCATGTAATTCAGTAACCTTACAACACTAGTATTAGAAATAAGATAAGATGTGAAATTAGATAAGTTGAGATAATTGAAAATAAAAAGGCAAGTCATGATTTGAACTTGAAAGCAAAAAGACGTGTTTGAGTGTAATACACAACATATTGGCGACGAGGCAAAAATAAAAAAAAATAAAAATTTTTGTAATTAAAAATATTGTGTAATACACAATTGTACAAAAAAGTAAATAGAAGTCACTCAAAAATAATTAAATAAACATAAACATTTTTGTGACATAAACTGAATGTGTTAAAATAAAACAAAAGTAAAACAACAACAACACACGCACACATATAAAATTATAAATTAAAAACCAAAAGTGTAAATGCCCGGTCCAGATATAAAAGAGGATAACACGATGGCAGTCACATTAACCCAGGCACAAAGTGTAGCGGAATTTTCGCCAAGTAATGATAATTGGCTAATGTGGAAGGAACGGCTGGAAATTCATTTCGCGGAGATAAACTGCAATGAAGAAAACAAAAAAAAGTCAACTTTACTGAAAGCGATCGGTTCTGAGGCATACAGCATGCTACATTGTTTATGTAATCCTACGTCACCGGTAGATAAATCATATAAAGATTTGTGTGAGCTTTTAACGACGCAATACACACCGCAAACAATAGTATTCAAGGAAAGGAGGTCATTTCATCAATCGGCATGTCATGAGCAAGAAAGCATTTCAAGCTGGTATGCTAGGGTGAAGAAGTTGGCGATGAATTGTTGTTTTGGTGATAACCTGGAGGCTTTTCTATTAAATCAGTTTGTGATGGGCCTGCCAAAGAAAATGTTCGAGAGGATGTGCGAAGAGGACGAAACATTAACCCTGGCAAGTGCATACAAAAAAGCACTGATATTTGAAACGAAGATGAACTTGTCAAGAGGTGCAAGTGAGAAGGAAGTAAATTACATGAAGAGCAAGAACAATTATGAAGGTCAGCAAAGGTGCAACGGTAAAAAAAACAACTATAATAGCAGCAGTAGCGATAAAGGAGGCAGTGGCAACAGCGGCAAGAGCTGTGGCAGTAGCAGCGGCAGGAACAGCGGCAGCACTAATACAAAGGCAGCTTGTTCTCATTGTGGGTGGAGAAACCATGACTCCAATGCTTGTAAATATAAGTCTAACAAATGTCACTGTTATGGTAAAGTGGGACATTTGGCTTCTGTTTGCAGATTTAAATCTCAGAAAAATATAAGTTATGTATCAGATTCTGATAATAATTGTAAAAATTTTGATTGTAATTTTTCCATTTTTAGCATTTTTAACAAAAATTCGATGAGTCTTTATACACTGCCAGTAATGATTGAAGGTGTACATGTGGACGCAGTTTGTGATACTGGAGCACCCTGTAATTTGCTACCAAAGTCGTTTCTAGAGGAAGGTAAAATAAAAAGGCGTTTAGAAAAATGTCAAACCGATTATGTAAGCTACAGTGGAGATAAAATCAAGATCCTTGGTGAGTTTTGTGCAAATTTTGTATACAAAGGTGTGGAGAAAAATATCGTCGTTGTTGTTGCTGATACTAACAATCCTCCATTGTTAGGGAGAACGTTTTTACGCGAATTTACTTTTGATCTTGTTCAAACTGCTACAGTTAATCAGATAGCTAAAATAGCAAATAATCAAATAGATAATTTAAATGTGATGGTAGACGAAATTAAAAATCAATATTGTGAAATGTTTAATAATCAGTTGGGAACATATAAATGTGCCGAAATTTCTTTGTTGGTCAGTGAAGACGTTAAGCCTATTTTCTTTAAGCCACGTCCGTTACCACTTGCGTGGAAAAATAAAGTTGAAAATCAACTGAAACAGTTGATCGAAGGTGGTATATTGGAACCGGTTGATCACTCAGAGTGGGGTACACCATTAGTACCAATTTTAAAACCTAATGGTGAGTTGCGCTTGTGTGGTGATTATAAGGTCACAATCAACAAATATTTAATTGATTTTCAATATCCGCTTCCACGGATTGATGAGATTTTTGCTTCGCTACAAGGTGGATGCTTATTTACTAAATTAGACTTAGCGAATGCATATAACCAATTAGTTTTAACTGAAAAGTCTCAATTCTTGTGTACTTGGAGCACTCACATAGGGACTTTTAAAATGAAGAGGTTACCTTTTGGTATTAAAACGGCAGCAGCCATTTTTCAAAAGACCATAGAGAGCTTATTGAGAGAAATTCCTGGAGTTGTTGTGTACCAGGATGATATAACTGTCACGGGTAAGGATCTAAACGATCATATCAAGAATTTGAAATTGGTTTTAAACAAACTACAGTCTGCTGGGCTTAAGCTAAATGCTCATAAATGCAGATTTTTTCAGCAACAGATTTCCTATTTGGGATTCACCATAGATGCAAATGGTCTAACTAAAAATGAAGAGCGAACGTCTGCAATAAGTAATGCACCTACTCCTAAAAATGTTCCTGAATTAAGAGCTCTGATAGGAATGTTAAATTACTATTCCAAATTTATTAAAAATTTTGCAAAAAAGATGGTTCCATTATACAATTTATTAAAAAAAGGTGTGAAATTCGAATGGTCGAAGTCGTGTGAAGAGGCTTATCAAATATTAAAAAGAGACGTGACATCTGAACAAATCTTAGTTCATTTTAACCCCAACTTACCCATTGTGCTAACAACTGATGCAAGCAACACTGCTGTTGCTGGTGTTTTATCTCACATTTGTCCAAATAATGAAACCAAACCAATTGCATTTGTTTCAAGAGCACTATCTAAAACTGAAATGAATTACAGTACATTAGAAAAGGAAGCCTTGGCAATTATTTTCTGTGCAATTAAATTGAAACAGTATTTACTAGGACATCGATTCGTTTTGCGAACTGATCACAAACCACTTCTCACAATTTTTGGAGAGCATAAAGGCTTACCTAAGATGGCTTCTGCACGAATGCAGCGCTGGGCATTGATTTTATCTGGTTTCAATTATAGTGTAGAACATGTTAAAGGTTCACTAAATCATGCTGATAATTTATCAAGAATGCCACAACATAGAACTTCAGAAGATTGCACTGAAATTAATTATGTTAACTTTGTTGAAAATGAGAATCATTTGAATTTAGACTTTAGAGACATTGCTAGAGAGACACGTCGTGATCCAGTCTTGTCTAAAGTAGCTATTGCTATTGATAGTGGTCAATTGCACAGTTTAAAAGGTGATGAGTATGCAGCGTTTCGTGAAAAACCAACTGAACTTTCGGTTGAATATGGTTGTGTTATGTGGGGATTTCGTACAGTAGTTCCTACGAAACTGCGCGAGTCCATTCTTCAAAATTTGCACTCATCACACTTTGGCATAGTAAAAACAAAGGCGTTAGCTAGGAGTTATGTTTGGTGGCCTGGAATAAGTAAAACACATTGAAGATTTAGTAAGAAACTGCAAATCTTGTCAGGAACTTCAGGCAAGTCCTGAAAAGAGTATTTTATTTCCGTGGACACCTACTTACTCAGTATGGAGCCGTGTTCATATTGATTTCGCCGGACCTATTAAGGGTCAATATCTCTTTGTTGTAATAGATTCATTTAGCAAATGGATTGAAGTATTTTTGACTAAGGAAATCACTTCATCATTTGTGATTAAAGCTATGAGAACACTTTTCTGCAGATATGGTTTAGTGGATGTTGTCGTAAGTGATAACGGGCGTCAATTCACGTCTGGTGAGTTAAAAAATTTTTTGACAGGTAACAGGGTAAGGCACATCCTTACTGCTCCTGGGCATCCATCGACGAATGGACAAGCCGAAAACTCAGTTAAAACAGTAAAGAAGTCTATTATAGCAAACTTAAAACAACAAAGAGAAGCAGATTTACACACAATTTTGAATCGATTTTTAATAGACTACCGCAATACTGAGCATTGTAGCACAAAAGAGTCACCTGCAAAGTTATTTTTGGGCAGAAATTTAAAAACTCGTTTTAGCAGCCTAAAACCACCACTAGTGAGAGAATCTCTTTTAGCTAGTCAAGATAAAAGTATTAAAAATCATAAAGGTAGACGCAATGTGCAGTTTGAACAGGGTCAGAATATCCTCATACGTGATTATAGAGATCCTAATAAACCAAGCTGGTCTTCAGCCACTGTAAAAAAGCAAGTTGGTACACAATCTTATTTGTGCTCACTTACTGATACCAACAGAGAAATTAAGAGGCACTTAGATCAAATTCGTGATTTGGGTGGAAGTACCAGTAACAACAACAATGACAACGACTTCCAAGAAAGTAGTAATCGTATCGCCGAAATGAAGGCAGAAGAAAGCTTTGGTGGTGATGAGCAGGGTGTTACAGATCATGCATGTTCTAGAGAATCGAGGGCAGTGGATGAAGAGCCATCAGTAAGGCAATTGAGGCCCAGAATTGAGGGCAAAGTTATTAAGAGTAAGAAGTAAACCATCATTTTGTAATTATTATTAATCATACTCTTTCATGAAATTATATTTCAACAGCTCAAGGAGGAGCGTGTTAGATATTCAGCCAATCTGGCATTACCATGTAATTCAGTAACCTTACAACACTAGTATTAGAAATAAGATAAGATGTGAAATTAGATAAGTTGAGATAATTGAAAATAAAAAGGCAAGTCATGATTTGAACTTGAAAGCAAAAAGACGTGTTTGAGTGTAATACACAACAATTTTAAACAGAGATGCTGCTGCCCTTTCAAAGAAAAGTAACATAAACCACTATAAAATCCCTAATGTAAGGGTTTCGGGAAAAGGGCCATAAGTTCTTAAGTAGTGGTTAGAACTATAAAGGTTATCTTTTTTGTAAGCTGTTATATAATTTCAATTAGAAAAAAAACCAAACCCTAGCTTCAATGATTAAGATGTTATCACTCCTGTCGATTAATGTAAATAAATGTTATTTTACTTGCTATAAATAGAAGCCTGAATAAATATTAACTTAACTTAACTTACTACAATAACAAAATTCAAAATCTTAATTAAATTCAATCATCCAAAACGTTGGCAGCCAAAGCAAAAGTGTTCATTTTTTGTTTCCTCTTTAATAAAAATAACATACGAACAAAACTTTAGCTGATAGTAAAACTTTGCTTCAAATTCTCATAAATGTGTCTATTGCTAAGAAATATAAATTCAATTTTGGACGATATTAATATTTGCATAGCTAATTGCTTGGCTTACTTTCAAATAGAGCACATGCTGGTCCAACAAATGGCCAGATGTTTATTGTACAGCATTAAAATACAAGCTGAATAAAGAAATAAATAACTATTGTATATTTCTTATGATGTTTTCGTTAGGTAAAACATAAAAGAATTAAAAACTAACTAATAAACAAATGACACTCCCTTTAAAATAAACACAACACAAAACACAAAAGGCAAGAAAATTACAGCTAGTCTAGAAGACTCTATAATACCCTATACCATGATTGTTGATTGAAAAGTTCTTAGGTCCAACTAATTGGATTAGCAGATTCCAGCGCTCGAAATTCGAGTGCATCTAGGCAGCTTTATATTTCAACTTAGCCAATTCACAAACCAACACTTATATGGTTAATTATTATTGTGAATGAAGATAACAAACTCATTAGCAAACACATTAACAAATTTAATAAAACACTCATAGCATATGTATAATTTTATTTATGTGTTAGTAGCAACTTTAAACTCAGTTTACTCAAAATAAAAGAAAAAATTTAAAAATCTGTAAATCTGCAAAACGGCTAAAAAGAAATACCTTTCAAATAATATACGTTTGGTCAAAATCGGGATTAAATGGTAGAAGAAAACATCGGTCACAAGAAATTGCCTAACCTATTAATATTATAGATATAGAAAATGGGCATAAACCAAATTTGAGTCCTGACCTGACAAACCAAATTTGAGAAAAATCTATGCAATAATTTTCTTTTTAGGTAGATTTAAGTGAAGATCGGGAATCAACTTTTTATGAGGGTTATGATTAAAAATGATTAGGAGTACTAATTATTAATTGTAATAAAAACAAACAAATCAAGTCGGACCAAGATTTATAAGATAATTTGGATCTTAGGGCAATTTAAGTCGAACTCATAGTGGTTATTTGTATGGGGACTAGGTCTGTAATTTAAAGAGTTTGGCCAATTTCAATAGCGTTCATTCTTTGTCCAATAACGGCTTACATATATACAAAATTCCATCAAAATATATTCATATTTGTGACCTATAATTTGATTACCAAGTTTACGTGGACACACAGACGTACAGACGGACGGACGGACATCGCTAAATCGACTCAGAAAATGGTCAGATATTTTTGGTAGTTACAAACATTAGGACAAACTCATTATAGTGGTGTAGGGTATAAAAACGGTGAATGCATCTAGAAGTCTAGTTCGTTTTGAAGGCACGTGTATTTCGATTTCTGCATATTGTAACGTTAAAAATGTAAAACTTGAAAACAGCTTTTTGCATTTGGACTCCATAGTCCAGTTGGAGTGAACGTGGCATATCAACATGTTGTTTCTTCAATACGTACGAGTACGTGTACGTGTCTATTAAATGTTGCTACAACTAAGTTGTTCAAATGCCTTCAGTACAAATATGTGTAGTTGGATACAAACGAACAGAACTCGGACGGCATGAAGCTGTTAGTAACAATCAACACTTAGATTTTAGTTTTCAGATGTTTTTTTTTATTTGTATGTTAAATGATCAAAATAATTTGCGTTGTAGCAAACAAATTATTGGCTTAACAAAGGAATGGTTCATTTTTTTTCTTGTTTTTGTTAAATTCGAAGTAAAAATACAGTTACCCTAAAAAAACCTTTAAACTTATCTGTTCAGATCTTGATATACTGCTTGAAGATATTTTAATTAAATTTAAGTTACGGTGAAATAAGGTTTGATGCCCTACAATGAGCTTTAGTAAAATATAGAAGAAGAAAAAAAAAATAATAATAACACTAGCCAACAACAAATATCATCCTAGCGTAATTTGGTGGGCTGAATTCGAATCTGTAATTGGCTTTTCTCTACCGCGTCAGGTTTTCGAGATACAAATAAATGTTTTTATTCGTTTTTTACATAAAAAATCATTAATTTATTTAAAAATCAATGAATTTTCAAAAGTGAATGGCGTTATTTGAACCTCGTTTGTATTTTGTTGGTTCGGTTTCACGTATTAGAGTCCAGCAATAGTCTCCCAGCACGCTTTTGTCCCAAAACCCTTGATAAGTTCTATCAATTTTCATTAAACCTTGGTGAGCACGCTCCCCTTGATCGTCGCTCACCGCACCTATGTTTTTTGAAAAAAAAATCTAAATTCGAATGAAGAACATGTATTTTGAGCGACATTCGTGCTCCTAATTCGTGATGATTTTTCAATAATTCAGCAACAATTTGCCTGTAGTTTTCACTCTTATTGTTTCCAAAAAAAACTGTCCACGATGCTCTTGAAAAATTTCCAGGCTGCATATTCTTTCTCCAATAAACATTGTGAAAAATTGTCACCACTCAATAACTTCCTGATCTTTGGGCCAACAAATTTGCCTTCTTCGATTTTAGCATATGAAATTTTAGGAAAAACCGCTAACAAATATTTAAATGCTGCACCGTCTTTGTCCAGAGCCTTAAAAAGCCCAATTTTATGTTCAGCGACAGAAGAAGAACGTCATTTGGATCAATTAATGGTTTATTTGAAATGTTTTGTTTTCCTGGGGAATACTCAGTTCCATTTGGCCACTCTGTTCTGACCTAATGATGACATATAGCACGATTATCCCATAGCCAAAGGAAAGAACAATATTTCGTGAAACCTCCTTGCATACCAGTCAACAAACCAATGACCTGAAACGGATTAATTTATTTTTATTTACGATGGTCTTTACTACGAGAGCGGATCAATAAGTCCGTGGCTTTTAGAATGAAACACAGTTTTTTCTCCAACGTTTCTCCAATTTTTGTATCCCTTCCAAAAAAAATTGGAGTTTTCGAGGTCCATAAAATAGGCATTTTTGATCAATAGTTTCATCGTTGGAGCTAAATCTCTTCCACCGAGCCATTTCTTTAGGTTTGGAAACAGGAAGTAGTCACTGGGGGCTATATCTAGAGAATATGGCAGATGAGGTATGAATTCGTAGCCCAATTCATGGAACTTTGCCATTGAGACACGATTACGTTTATGGTCAATTGAGAGCAAACGCGGCACCCATCTTGCAGACAGCTTTTTTAAATCCAACTGATCATTTAAAATCGAAACCACATGGCCATATGAAATGCCTATGGCATCAACAATCTTACGCACTTTAACCCTTCGATCGGCCAACACCATATCATGGATTTTTTCGACATTTTCGGGTGTATTGACCTCAATACACCCATTTGTATTTGTGCGACCACAACGAAAGTCAGTAAACCACTTTTTTACCATTGAAATCGATGGTGCAGAGTCCCCATAGTATTTATAAAGCTTTTCCTTGGTTTGATTGACGGTTTTTTTTCGCAAAAAATAATAATTAATGAGCACTCGAAATTCACTCTTTTCCATTAAAAAAAAAAAAAAAAACACGAGGTTGTATGTTTTGAGCAGCTGTTAAACGAAAAGCAATTGACGGAACTTGCTCAAAATTTTACAGTAGTCTACTAACAGGTGGTACTTGATGGGAGCAGTGTTGCATTTCATATAACTAAGAGGGAAGTTCGAAATGTCACGGACTTATTGATCCGCCCTCGGATATATACAAAGAAATTTATATCACACATCGTAAGGTCACCACAGATCTTCCATTTATGATCGTTGTATTTGAGTAATGTCACAATTTAAGTCATTGATTCGTAATTTTCCTTTGTATTAATGGCATGAGCAATTAATATGGATGGGTTTTCATTACCATTATGCAAAAGAATAGCATTTAAACTGTACTTAGGGCCACCAATAAATAATCTTCATTCAGTTTTGTCATATGGCTGGTTCATTTTTTGAAATAAGCCATCAACATCAGTACAGTATAGAATAGTCTTTTTTTTCAAAATATGCAGCCAATTCCAAGATTCTATCTCTATACATTGTTACTTTTCTCCCAACTGCAAGATGTTTCCACTGCTGCATTGCTTCGTTAAATGTAAGTCCCGAATTAAATCATTCAGCTCAGCTTGAGTCTCTAAATGGCGTTCATCATCAGTCTCATACAAACTACCACTGCTGGTGAAAGATGTTTCGGAATCACTGCAGTGGGAATGACTGGTAATGGATCATTTGATGGACGTTGAACTGATTTGACAACCGATGGGACATTCGCGTAAGTAATATTTTTTCGCTTTTTCATATTGAATCCAGCAAATTTTGTTAAACAGAAATAACAATTGGTTTGGTGGTTACTTGACTCTCTCTAAAGTACTGGAATTGATAAATCGAAATAGATCTTCTTGCCATTTGACAACTTGTATAAAACAGTTCTGCAACTATTGCTAATCATTGTCGGTGTCCACGGTTTGTCCAAGTTTCTGACAGCGAAACCAAAATAATGCAAATATGCATATTTTAATGATTCTGATTTTGCATTTCCTTTTTTTCAACCAACTATTCACCACACACAAAGCAAAAATGGCCTGAATCAGTAACAGACGATTTCCCTGACATGCTTAAACGCTACTCTTATGAAGATTTAGAATGAATGTGGGCTTCTGTCAAATTAATAATTGTGAAATTGTAGTGTCAGTATTGACTGTTTCAGACGATTGCCAGCATGCGATAAAAAATGAACAAGATGGGATAGCCCAATTTTGCCAGATTCGAATTCAGCGCCTCCAGATTAATTAAAAAACATGCTTTGTTTCTGCAGTCAATTTTTGTTTTTAATTTGTAGACTAGTGTAATCATACCTAAAGCTAATCCAAGGAAAATTTCTGTATAATTTTCCCTTTATTAATAAATACTCGTACATATAATATCAACCAGCCACTAACTAATCAGTATTTAATGAAATATTTCATTAATGGTATTTTAGCCTTTTAAAACTCTCACACTCATGATTTACAAAAAAATACTTGACCATTATTTAAAATTCATGCAGTAAAAAACACACGTCAAGTAATAAGTTTCCTTCAATTTATAAAGCTTTCTAACCCCCTTAAAAACCCATCATAAGGAATAACTATAAAAACTTATTTTAAACATGAACACAAATCATTTAATGGCATACAAGTTTGTTAGTTATCGATTTAGTTATTTATGGCTTAAAACATTAAAATTTCTTAGTTTATTGAATGCGCTTTAATTTATAATGAATTTTATTATAATTTGTCTTTGAATAGCGCACCGAGGAAAGATCGATTCAACTGGCCGTAAGAGTTCACAAAACATTGGAATTGGCAGATGATAAATTTTACGTCATCACTTGTGGCAAGGCTGGATTTGGAAGGTAGGTATCGCAAAGACGTTTTATTTTACTTTTTAATATTAATAACTATGATTCTTGTTATTAAGAATTAATATTCTTTGAGATTATTTTAAAATTGTGGTATAAATGTCATTTTCCTACAATGAACAGTGTGTCCATAATTATACACTTGCTAGAAAAAGTATCCGTACACCTAAAATTGAAACTGTCATTCTACGAAAAAAAATAAGAACCAATTAACTAACCTTGATTACCTTTTTCGTAATAAATTATTTAGCTACTTATTAGCTTGTTTATACCGATCGACTCAGAATCACTTTCACTTTCTGAGTCGATTTAGCGATGTCCGTCCGTCTGTGTGTCCATGTAAACTTTTGAATCAAACTAGAGTCGCAATTATGAATATATTTTGATTGAGTTTGGTATATAAGCTTCTCTCAGCCATAAGACGAACGCAATTGAAATTGGTGAAAATCGGTTTAGAGCTAGTCCCCGTACAAATGATCCCTATGAGATCGACCTTAATTGGCATAAGACACAAATTATCATATAGATCAGCCATGGCCCGCTAAAACATTTTGTATGCCCCGCTGTATATAATAAGAACACATAGTTTATATGGGCTGTTTAGTTAATAAGAATTCAAAATATGATGTTTTCTTTTATTTTACAAAACAGAAAAAAATATATTTTTTTTTCAAAACTTCTAGTACAATTTATAGAAAAAACCAGCTTCTCGAAGCTCGAGCTTCTCGAGTATTTAACGAGCTACTCGAGCTCAACGAGTAGCTCGAGTAGTAAAAATTAAAATTTTTCGTGTTGGAAAGCATGTAAAAAGATAAATATAAGTATTTAGTATACCAAATGTATACTTTTTGGAATCGTACCAAGAATATCGTCCTCAAAGTTCACTTAAATCGGACTCTCCATTCCGACCAAAATTGTGGCGTCGGTATAGTACTACTCGACTGATGTTGGCCACTTTCTATACAAATGTGTGAAATGCGTCTGCCGAAAATTTCCCGAAAACAATTTCCCAAATACAATTGCCCGAAAACAATTGCCCGAAAAAACAATTCCCCGAAAAAACAATTCCCCGAAAACAATTTGCCGAAATTCCAATTTCCCGAAATTACAATTTCCCGAAAACAATTTCCCGAAAACAATTTCCCGAAATTACGATTTCCCGAAAAAATTTCCCAAAATTACAATTTCCCTATTTTTAGTTTACAACTTCCCATATATATTCTTGATTTCCCCAATAAAAAAACTTGCTGCATACGATTTCTTGAAAAAACAATTTCCCGAGTATACGAGTTCTCGAAAAAACAATTCCCCCACCCCGCACCGCGCCCTTCCTCTTCCATCCTCCCTCGTCATCCGGACCTATTTATTGGAGTGTCATACGCTTATTTTTTCATTGTGACTTTGAACACTTCGGTATTCAGACTTCCCGACGCATAACGCTCACTCCATCACATCCTGCCCATGCAGGAGCTGCTACGGAATCGTTACCATTTTGCATACCGAAGTTTTTTAGTTATTTGGGTTGTAATACTCAGTTACTATGCCACTCGAATTGCTGGATAGCGAAAAAGGTAAACCGAGGTTGCTTTTGAATGGTTTCTTGTATTATGACGACGGTCAGTCCGTTGATAGCGTTTATTGGTGTTGTATCCTTTATCGAGGAAAACATTGTACCGGTAGGGCCATAACAACGATACTATAAAAAAAGAGGCTCTTCACAATCACAGTGCCGAAGTGGCTTTCGTTGCTAAAGAAAAAATCGTTAATGAGCTGAAAGATCTTGCCCGGACCACTACATCAAGTGGTCATGAGCTGATTGCTCGCGCTTCGGCCGGAATTTCTGATGGTATTGTTTGGGAAATGCCATCAACAAGCTCTTTGAAGAAATATTAATTTCGGGAAATTGTAGTTTCGGGAAATTGTGTTCGGGAAATTGTATTTCGGGAAGTGTAATTTCGGGAAATTGTGTTCGGGAAATTGTAATTTCGGGAAATTGTCATTTCGGGAAATTGTTTTCGGGCAATTTTCCGCAAATCGTGAAAATGTGCTCTTATTTGAAGTTTGATGATATATTCGAGAAATTTTTCCATAATTTCATAACAAAAAATTATATACGTTAGATTCGTTAAATGGAACACTTCCTTCAAGTTTCAAAGTAATCCGCCAAGCGACAAAAAACAGAAACTAAAAAAAACGATTAAAAAAATATATATTTTTTTTTTCACTGCCCATAATTAACCTTATTCACAGATGACTTGTATAAAAAATTATGTCATTCCGATTAAAATTGTGCGCTGGGCGAACAACTACTCGAAAAAGATCAGCCACTTTCTATACAAATGTGTGAAAATTCGCTTTTATTTCAAGTTTGATATAACTTAAAAAAAAATTTTCCATCGTGACTTGCTTAAATTTTTTACTACTTGTAGTTGCAAATATATTGAGATAATCTTCCAGTATTTTAGGAAAATAATCTGTTGATATGAGGGACTACAATATATATTAATTTTTACCATGTATTTTTGGCAAATATCTTTTAAAATGACGTCAAACTTCCATGTAGTGAATGTTTTCATACATTTGTATGGAAAGTGGTCGAGCTTTTTCAAGTAGTAGTCCGTCCACCCCACAATTATTGTCGGAAACATTTGAAATTTAAAAGAAATACTCTCCTTTAATTTTCAACTCTAAAAAATATAATTTTTGGCTAATTCATTATGAAAAATTTTCTGTAAAATTTTCTCAAACACGAAATAAGAGAGTAGTCTGATTTTTTTCGAGTAGTAGTTTGTCCGAGCCACAATTTCAGCCAGATTACTTTAAACTTTCGCGCACGTAATGTACTCATATTTCCAACTTTAAAAAGCATAAACTTGTACCATGTGTGCCTTAAATATTTTTTGTAAATCGATGTCAAACTTGCATGAAGTGAATTTTTCATACACATATTTGTATAGAAAGTGGTCGAGCTTTTTCGAGTAGTAGTTCGCCAACAACACAATTATTGTCCGAATAATTTGAAATCTTAAGAAGATTATCTCGATATATTTGCAATTACAAATAGTAAAAAATGTAATTAAGTCATGATGGAAAAATTTTTTTTAAGCTACATCAAACTTGAAATTAGAGCAAAATTTCATACATCTGTATAGAAAGTGGCTGATCTTTTTCGAGTAGTTGTTCGCCCAGAGCACAATTTTAATCGGAATGACTTAATTTTTTATACGAGTCATCTATGAATAAGGTCAATTACAGGCAGTGGAGAAAATATACTTATTTTTTTTTTGGAAATTTTTTTTAGTTTCTGTTTTTTGTCGAGTAGTATTTAGTTCCTTCAATTTTTGGCGGAATGCTTAGAAACTTGAAGGAAGTGTTCTCTTTATATACGGAGCTCTAACAAATATAATTTTTTCTTACGTCATTGTGGAAAATTTTCTGGAAAATATCATCAAACTTCAAATAAGAGCACATTTTCACACATTTATATAGAAAGTGGCCAACATCAGTCGAGTAGTGCTATACCGACGACACAATTTTGGTCGGAATGGTTTAAAATTTTTTATGAGTAATCTATGAATATAGTCAATTACAGACAGTGAAAAAATTAAAAAAAAATTTTTTTATTTTTTTAAACTTTTTGCAAAATTTTCGACCTTTTTCGAGTAGTTGTTCCCACACGCCAACATTTTTGTCGAAATGCTTTGAAATTTTGCAAAGATATTCTCTACATATATCTATAATATTAATAGGCTAGGCGATTTCTTGTGACTGATGTTTTGTTCTACCATTTTATCCCAATTTTGATCAAACGTATATTATTTGAAAGGTATTTCTTTTTAGCTGTTTTCCAGATTTCCAGATTTTTAAATTTTTTCCTTTATTTGGAGTAAATTTCAATTAAATTTGCTACTAACACATACATAAAATTATACATATGCTATGTGTGTGTTTGTTTTAATATTTCAGGAGAGTAATCTATCAGTATAACTTACTTCAAAATTTATCAAATCATACCATGTATTTTGGGAATTTTTTTTTTTTTAAATGAAGTCAAACATCTATGAAGTGAATATTTTCATACATTTATATGGAAAGGCGTCGAGCTTTTTAAGTGAAATTTAGGCATGATATTCTTGGTACTTGAACGATTGCAAAAAGTATACATCTGTTATACTAAATACTTATATTTATCTTTTTACATGCTTTCAAACATGAAAAATTTTAATTTTGACTACTCGAGACTCGTTGAGCTCGAGTAGCTCGTTAAATACTCGAGCAGCTCGAGTAGCACGAAGCTCGAGTAATGGGAAGCCCAGGAAAGAACATTAAAACTCCCTATGTTAGTAATAGTATCATTGAGAGGCGTTTTTTGAATTGCATCAATATTGAAAATAAGAACTAAAATAAAGAACTAAAATAAAAAAAATTTGGAACTAAACGAAATTAAAATTTCGGAACTTGGAAGTTGAAATGGAATTAGACAAAGAGAATATTAAAATATGGAACAAATAGCGTATAAAAGAATTAAAAAAAATAACTAAAAATTCACTATCCACTTTTCTTTTTCACCCACCCATTATTTAAAGTTTTTGATATAAAATTAAAAAGGAAAGTATGCGCATAAATCGAAGAAA
Organism: Cordilura impudica; assembly: GCA_963682025.1. Lineage (NCBI taxonomy): Eukaryota > Metazoa > Arthropoda > Insecta > Diptera > Scathophagidae > Cordilura > Cordilura impudica. Next base: position 33,750,586 of record OY821517.1, read on the forward strand.
GGAGTAAAGTAAACTAACAGATTATCTTGTTGAATTTATTGCTTTTTGTGAGATTTGAAAATAAAATCTGTAAAAAAAAATGAAAAACAATGGGTGGATGAAAAAGAAAAGTCAATAGTGGGTGTCGTGTATTCAATGAAGATTAGAAAAGGAAATATTTTTTCACGGTGTTTAGGTATAAACCAACATGCCTAATTTGTCGAGCAACGTTTGCAGTTATAAAATACTAAATTTTAAAAAGACATTTCGAAAGTGTACATCCGAATTATTCTCCAAATCTCAGTGATGAAAAGGCGTAAAGCCCATGCTAAGAATCTCTGTAATGTATTGACGAGCCAGCAAAATATTTTCACACGGCAAGAGAAACGGTAAGAAGCAGCTGCAAAAGCTAGCTCTGTGTCCAGAACTAAGTTAGAAATTTGTAAATGAGCAGCTGTCAGAAATATTTTAAAATACAAATAGACCATACTGTTCTATAGCTTTAGACGAGAACTGCGATATAAAAGATACTGCACAACTATTGATTTTTGCTCAGTCTATTAATGAGGAATTTGAAATTACCCTGGAGCTGTTATCTATGGCTTCAATGAAAAATAGAACTATCGGTGCAGAACTTTTTAACGAAGTTGAGAAATGTATTTTGAAATATAATATTAAATGGGAAAATCTTGTTTATGTGACTACCGATGGATCCCCAAAGTTAACGGGTTCAAATATTGGCCTGCTGAAAAGAATTCAAGACAAGGTTCACACGATTGATCCAAATAAACAGCTTATTATGATTCACTGTATTATACATCGACACGGATTGTGTAAAAATATATTGAAAAGGGAGCATGTAACTAAGGTTATAATTAATCTGGTAAGCTTTCTTCGATCAAAGGATTTAAGACACAGACAATTATATCTTTACTTGAAGATCTCGATGCTGAATACTCAGCTGTGTTATACCGCAACCATGTTCGATTGTTAAGCTTAGGTAAAGATCTGCGACGGGTATGGGATCTTAAAGAAGGAATTGCAACCTTTTTAATTCATCATTAATTGATTCATCATGGCTTTCCGATTTTACCTTTTCAGTCGATCTATTGTACCATTTTAATGAATTAAATAAAGTTTTACAGGCAAAAATTAAATTCTTAAATTCTTTCTAACTAAAATTAAGACTTTTTGAACAGAATTTATTGGAAAAACATTTTAATAATTTTCCTACAGTTAAAACACTTCAGGATGTCTCTCAAGAAAAAGTTAAGCTTTTTGCTGAAAATGTACGTGTTTTAACAAATGAATTTTATCGAAGATTTGATTGCTTTCGTACAATTGAAAATGATTTGTCCATTTGCTACTAATGTCGAGAGTGCTTCAAGTGGTATTCAGCTGGACTTAATTGATTTACAATGTGATGCGTCTATGCAAGATCTATTTAATCATCAAACGGACAACTTAAAAAATTTTTATCGTCTTCTAAATAAAGAAAAGTACTTTAATATTCGAAATCTGGCAAAAAAAAATGTGGGTTATGTCTGGATCAACATACATTTGCGAACAAACGTTCTTTATAATGAACTAAAATAAAAGTCCATCGCGATCTAGGATAAGTGATGAACATTTGTATGCAATACTAAGATTTTCAACAAGTAATTTTGATCCAGATATTGAAAAATTAAGCACCAATTCTAAATAAAAATTTTCTAATTAAATTTTACTAGTTTATTACTAAAAATTTATATCAACTTTATTTCAGCTATTCGGAAAAAAATTTTTTGGCCCCCGAGTAATTTTCTAATTAGATAATGGCCCGTCAAACGAAAAGTTTGGCCATGGCTGATATAGATCCTGGTCGAATGTGTTTATTACACCTAATAATCAGTGGTCTAAAAATAATCTGCGGTCTAAAAATAGTCCATACAAAGCTGCTTCCTGATCTTCACTTAAATCTACCAAAAACAAAATTATTGTACCTATTTTTCTCATATTTGGTTCTTATATGTTTTGCAAAAAATAAGTGACCTTGCCAAATATGGCCAGGATCGGGCCATTTTTCGTCCTAGTCCCAGTATAAATATAGCATCCGATATGAACTTTTTCATATCTGCAGAAAAAAAAAATTAATAACAACGCAAGTCAAATTTGGCTTTTGCGTATTTTCTTTATCCAATTAGTTGACCCCTTTCTAAACGCATGGTATATGGTATCGTATAGCGGTTCCAGACCGACTACTTACTTACTTACCTGTTTCAAATGATTATCTAGCAAAGGAGCTAAATACGAAAAGGGGTTTCAATTAGACAATAATTTTTAAAGGCTTTTTGTATTTTCTTTTTTTTTTTGGCATTACTGTTTTTAATTATACCAGCAGATCCCAGCCCCGAAATTCGAGTGCAAATTCTAGGAAATTTAATTTTAGCATTTCATGAAGACCCTAAAAATATGCTAACCAATTAGATCCAATTTACAATTCAATACTTTTTTAATATCGATAGCATTATTGGTTTATGTCCAAAATTATTTTTGGTTTAAGTCAAAAATGATTTCTCAATTCAACACAATTATTATTGTGAATGAAGGAAACAAACTCATAAGCACATCAATAAATTTAATAAAGATACACATATCATTGTATAATTTTATGAATGTGTTAGAAGCAACTTTAAATGCATTTTACTTCAAAAAATTTAAAAATTCAAAAATCTATAAATCTGGTGGACAGCTAAAAAGAAATACCTTTCAAATAAGATACGTTTGGTCAAAATCGGAAGAAAACTCTGGAACAAGTCATCGGTCACAAGAAATCGCCTTACCTATTAATATTATAGTTTGATTATCTATAAATTGTTAAAATTTTAGTGGTTCGACAAGAATACTTCCCTCTTCAAGTTTTTAATGGTAGTGAAGTATTTGTAGTTTCCCTCTTTTCTTGTTGGCCATTAAGTATATTGGCTTAAACAACATTTGTCTTTCATTCATTGACAGTCAAAATCAGTTTCAAATGACTTCATAATATTAAAAACAAAACAAAATCTATAAACTTTACAAAATTACGTAGGTTTTGCATAATATTGTTATTAATTTTAAGACTTTGAACTCGTACGAATGTAGGAGTATGTACTTATGAATATAAAAATATACTACGATATAAATTAACTTTTAATAAAATGCCAAAAATGCAGAGGTAATTTTGTATTTAATTTTTTTAACAAACAAAAAAATAATAATAATTTACCACTCCATCCATGTATATTTTAAATTATTTATTTGCATTATTTTTTTTTTTTGTTTTCTTTTTTTGTTATTGTTATAAATTTGCTAGTCCATTTACGTAGCAAAGCAAATGTTAAAAAAAAAATTGGGAAATTGTATAAATATTTATATTAAATAGAAAAAAAAGAAAAAAAAATTAAATAATAATTTACGCTCTGTTAAGTTAATTTGTGTTAATATACATTATGTATACGATTGTTTTTATTCGAAACCGGTAATATCGCTGCTTACCAATGTTATAGCCATCTGATTTTAGTTGAAACAAACCTACATAAAATACAATTGAAAAACCTTTCAATACACCCCACCACACCCCTTCTACACCAAGCTCCTTTAACTGTCCATGCATAACCTGCAACAGATTGCGCAATTGTTAGAAAAATAGAAAAAACAACAACTAAAATTATATGTATAACAATGTTTTGTTTTTTTTTTGCAAAACTGCACTCTACTTTTTATTGTTGATTGCTGCTGGCCTGGTTGTCTTGGCTAGTGACATGCAACAGTTGATTTTCCCAAAAAAAAAAAAAAACAATTTATATACATAGGTCTAAACATTATTAAATCATTTCATTTTACAATTAAATATTCAATATTTTTTATATTCTATTGGTTTTTCTCTTATTAGTATTTTTTTATGTTTTTTTTTGCAATTGACAGGGATGACAACGCACATGTGGTTTTGAAATTCTTGCAGAATGACAGACGTGTAAGAGAAACGGTATACGGTCATGAATACAAAATTCGTGCCGAGTTTACTAAGCCAAATGGTAAGTGTCAAACAAAACACATACATTCATATACACACACATCCATTTATTTTTTTTGTGTTGAAACAATATTGATAAACTATAAACATTCGTACAAAATGCTTTTGAAGAAATAATACTGTTAATCTCTTGGTAAAAATTAATCGCTTCGGGCTGTTAGGATTGACAGTAATTTTTACACAAAAATCCGGCCAATTTTAATATGTTTTATTCTATAATATGAATACATACATACAAGAAAAGTGTATATAAGTTCTTAAAAAAAATTAAACGAGATCAATAGAAAAAAATATGAAAGTGGCTTTTTTATTGAAATAGAATTGAAAGCAGAACTTAAAAAGAATGTATTCTTAAATACTTATGTATGTACCTGCGTTTACTCTTAAAATAACGGGTGATCCAAATAGAGATACTTTTTTCAATAGCCTTTTTTTGACAGATCACGTGTGAGTCGTGTCATGCTGTCATGTTATTTTTGTTTTGTATTGTTTGGCATTTCATCATGGAAAGACTTACGCCTGAACAACGTTTACAAATCGTTCAACTTTATTACGAAAATTCACGTTCTGTGAAGAATGTGTTTCGTGCACTTCGCTCAACTTATGGTCAACATAATCGGCCTACTGAGCATACTATTCGCAACACCATCACCCATCTTGAGACCCAGCATTCATTATTGGATAATATTCGACCAAATAGACCACGTCCAGCACGCAGTAAAGAAAATATAGCAGCCGTAGCTGAGAGTGTACACGAAAACCGTGGAGATACGATTCGGCGCCGTTCGCAACAACTCGGACCGTTATCGTGCCATGATAACCGACTATTTGATGCCTGAAATTGAAGCTCGTGAACTCGGCGACATTTGGTTTCAACAAGACGGCGCCACTTCCCACACAGCGTATCAATCAATGGATTTATTGAAAGAACACTTCGGTGAGCAGATAATTTCACGTTTTGGACCGGTCGATTGGCCACCAAGATCGTCTGATATCGCACCGTTAGACTTTTTCCTGTGGGGATATGTAAAGTCTAAAGTTTATGCGGACAATCCCGCTTCGATTCAGGCCTTGGAGCAAAATATCACGTGTGTCATTCGCCAGTTACCAGTCGAAATGCTCGAACGAGTCATCCAAAATTCGACTCAACGGATGGACCATCTGAGACTTAGCCGCGGCCAACATTTGATAGACATAATCTTCAAAAAATAAATGCCAAAGAATGTTCTTTCAAATGATAATAAACATTCCCCATTATATTTGAACTTTCTGTGTTTTTTTTCTTTAAAAAAGTAGGGAACCTCGAAATGGATCACCCTTATATATTGTCGTCATTATTTTTGAAATGAATCAGTTTAGAAATCAAATCCTTACAATAAAAAAAAGAGTCATATATATAACACTGGTCTACAAATTAAACAAAAATTGTCTGCAGAAACGAAGCATGTTTTTTGACTAATCTGGGTGAGCTGAATTCGAGTCTGGCATAAAAATCACGTCTTGTTCATTTTTTTCGCATGCTGGCAATACTGTAAAACAGTCAATACTGGCACTACAATTTAACAATTATTAATTTGACAGAAGCTCACATTCATTCTAAATCTTCATAATAGAAGCGAGATCATGTGTTACTGATTCAAGCTATTTTTGCTTTTTGTGTGGTGAATATTTGGTTGGACAAAAAGGATATGCAATATCAGAATCATTAAAATATGCATATTTACATTATTTTGGTTTCGCTGTCAGAAACTTGGACAAACCGTGGACACCGACAATGTTCTACAACAGTTGCAGAACAAGTGGTCAAATGGCAAGAAGATCTATTTCGATTTTTCAATTCCAGTACTTTGGAGAGAGTCAAATCAAGTAACCACCAAACCGATTGTTATTTCTGTATAACAAAAGTGAAAAATCGAAAAATGTTACTTACGCGAATGTCCCATCGGTTTCCTAACCAGTTCAATGTCCACCAAATGATCCATTACCAGTCATTCCCAGTGCTACGAGCAGTGAGTCCGAACCATCTTTCATCGGCAGTGTAGTTTCTATGAAGCTGATGATGAACGCCATTTAGTGACTCAAGCTGAGCTGAATGATCTAATTCGGGATTTACATTTAATGAAACAAGACGCAGAATTACTAGCTTCACGCATGCAGCAGTGGAAACGTCTTGCAGTTGGGACAAAAGTAACAATCTATAGAGATAGAAGCTTGGAATTGGCTGCGTACTTTGAAAAGAAACACTCTATTCTATACTGTACTGATGTTGATGGTTTATTTCAAAAAATGAACCAACCATATGACAAAACTGAATGGAGATTATTTATTTATGGCCCTAAGTACAGTTTAAAGACTCTTCTTTTGCATAATGGAAATGAAAACCCATCCATACCAATTGCTCATGCCATTAATACAAAGGAAAATTACGAATCAATGACTGAAATTTTGACATTACTCAAATACAACGATCATAAATGGAAGATCTGTGGTGACCTTAAGATGTGTGATTTAAATTTCTTTGTATATATACGAGGGCGGATCAATAAGTCCGTGACTTTTCGAACTTCCCTCGAAGTTATATGAAATGCAACACTGCTCCCATCAAGTACCACCTGTTAATAGACTACTGTAAAATTTTGAGCAAGTTTCGTCATCTACTTTGCGTTTAGCAGCTGTTCAAAACATACTACCTCGTGGTTTTTTTTTATGGAAAAAAGTGAATTTCGAGTGCTCACTAAACATTTTTTGCGAAAAAAAAAACCGTCAATCAAACCAAGGAAAAGCTTGGGGAGTCTGCACCAACGATTTCAATGGTAAAAAAGTGGCTTACTGACTTTCGTTGTGGTCGCACAAGTACAAATGACGCTGAACGTTCTGGACGGTCAATTGAGGTCAATACACCCGAAAATGTCGAAACAATCCACGATATGGTGTTGGCCGATCGAAGAGTTAAAGTGCGTGAGATTGTTGATGCCATAGGCAGTTCATATGGCAGTGTGGTTTCGATTTGAAATGCTCAGTGGGATTTAAGAAAGCTGTCTGCAAAAAGGGGGCCGCGTTTGCTCTCAATTGACCATAAACGTAATCGTGTCTCAATGGCAATATTCCATGAATTGGGCTACGAATTGGTACCTCATCCACCGTATTCTCCGGACTTAGCCCCCAGTAACTCTTTCCTGTTTCCAAACCTAAACAAATGGCTCCGTGGAAAGAGATTTAGCTCCAACGATGAAATTATTTATCAAAAATGCCTATTTTATGGACCTCGAAAAATCCAATTTTTTGGAAGGGATACAAAAATTGGAGAAACGTTGAAGTAAAAAAAGCTGTGTTTCATTCTAAAAGTCACGGACTTAGTGATCCGCCCTCGTGGTATAGACCATCGTAAATAACTGTAAATTAATCCGTTTCAGGTCATTGGATTGTTGGCTGGTATGCAAGTAGGTTTAACAAAATAAGGTTTTTTCTTTGTCTATGGGATAGTCGTGCTACATGTCGTCATTACGTCAGAACAGAGTGGCCAAAAAGAATTGAGTATTCACCAGGAAAACAAAACACTTCAAATAAACCATTATTTGATCCAAATGACGTTCTTCTTCCGCCGCTGCACATAAAATTGGGCCTTTTTTAGAACTTTGTCAAGGCTCTGGACAAAGATGGTGCAGCATTTAAATATTTCCTAAAATTTCATATGCTAAAATCAAAGAAGGCATATCTGTTGGCCCTCAGATCAGGAAGCTATTGAATGATGACAATTTTCCACAATGTTTATTGGAGAAAGAATATGCAGCCTGGAATTCTTTCAAGACCATCGTGGACAGTTTTCTTGGAAACAATAAGAGTGAAAACTACAGACAAATTGTTGCTGAAATATAGAAAAATTATCACGAATTAGGTGCACGAATGTCACTCAAAATGCATTTTCTTCATTCGCATTTAGATTTTTTTTTTCAAAAAAACGACGAACTAATGAAAATTGAAAGAAATTATCATGGATTTTGGGACAAAAGCTTACTGGGAAACCATTCACTTTTGAAAATTCATTGATTTTTAAATAAACTAATGATTTTTTATGTAAAAAACGAATAAAAACATTTTTTTTGTGTCTCGAAAACCTGACGTGATAGAGAAAAACCAATTACAGATTCGAATTCAGCCCACCAAATTACCCTAGGAAAGATATTTGGTTGCTCCAGTCCAAAAGCTTGTTGGCTAGTGTAATTATTCAATTTAATGACATAAACCTAATTGTCACTCTAAGCTCCAATGGGTATTAGAGGAGCAAACACACACACATATACCCTGCCGCTCACATAAATAGGAACAGTACTTTGTTCTATTTCAATGTTTATAAAAAGTTATTCGGTTTTAATTCAGAAAGTATTTATTTTTTAAACTATTTCTTTGAACTCAATCTCTCTGTCTGTCTTGGGGCAACCTCATACCCCCATATCCAATTGAACTGAAACTTGGCCCATAGTGTTGTTGTGACTACAGATTAATTTTGGGGTATTCAGGCACAGTCACGCGTGGTCACGCACAGTCACGGAGTGATCTAAATGTCATTTACCCTCATCCGATCGATCTAAAACTTGGTCGATAGACTTGCTGTGAAAAAAGATTAACTTTGCAATAGTCACGGACAGTCACGCGTGGTCACGCACAGTCACGGAGTGATCTAAATGTCATTTATCCTCATCCGATCGATGTGAAGCTTGGTCCGTACACTTACTGTGAAAAGAAGATTAACTTTGACTTAGTCACGCACAGTCACGCGTGGTCACGCACAGTCACGGAGTGATCTAAATGTCATTTACCCTCATCCGATCGATCTGATACTTGGTCAATAGACTTGCTGTGAAAAAAGATTAACTTTGACATAGTCACTGACAGTCACGCGTGGTCACGCACAGTCACGGAGTGATCTAAATGTCATTTACCCTCATCCGATCGATGTGAGACTTGGTCCATACACTTGCTGTGAAAAAAAGATTAACTTTGACTTAGTCACGCACAGTCACGCGTGGTCACGCACAATCACGGAGTGATCTCAATGTCATTTCCCCTCATCCGATCGATCTGAAACTTGGTCCATACACTTGGTGTGAAAAAAGGATTAACTTTGACTTCGTTACGCACGGTCACGCATGGTCAGCACCGTCACGGAGTGATCTAAATGTAATTTACCCTCATCCGATCGATCTGAAATTTGGTCGATAGACTTGCTGTGAAAAAAGATTAACTTTGACATAGTCACGCACAGTCACGCGTGGTCACGCACAGTCACGGAGTGATCTAAATGTCATTTACCCTCATCCGATCGATGTGAGACTTGGTCCATACACTTGCTGTGAAAAAAAGATTAACTTTGACTTAGTCACGCACAGTCACGCGTGGTCACGCACAGTCACGGAGTGATCTCAATGTCATTTCCCCTCATTCGATCGATCTGAAACTTGGTCCATACACTTGGTGTGAAAAAAGGATTAACTTTGACTTCGTTACGCACAGTCACGCATGGTCAGCACCGTCACGGAGTGATCTAAATGTAATTTACCCTCATCCGATCGATCTGAAATTTGGCCGATAGACTTGCTGTGAAAAAAGATTAACTTTGACATAGTCACGCACAGTCACGCACAGTCACGGAGAGATTAAAACCCCACTTCCCCTTATCTGATGGAAAAACTTATACGCTAAGTAAAGAAAGAAATCTTTGTTTTTATGGGTTAGATTATTTCATATAGTAAATGATAAATAGTAATATTCAAAACCCTATAAGAAATATAATTTATGAAGCGGATGTTATGTCAATCGAACAATACAGAGATTTTGCTACTTCATAACTTTTTAAATGCATAATGATAAATGAGCGTTATCTACTTTCCATTTTATTGAAAAAATCAATTCACCAAAAAAAAAAAAAAAAAATATTATAAAATTTCTTCAACACAAACTCGTATTATCCAATTATTGAAAAAAGCGATTAAAAATTTCAAACTACGAATTGGTACTTAATTATTAATATACAGGAAAAAGTTAAAAAACTAAACAAAAACTCATTTGCCCATAATAAAATAATAAAAGTCCAAGTTTCTGCCTTGATGGATCCCATTAACATGTTGCACAACTAAAACTAAAATTAATTTCCATTGCCAACAATGGAATCTGCAATTCTTACTAAAAATAGTTCTTACTAAAAATAGGGTATCGAAGCTATTGAATATTGCTGGGAAAAGTTTATCGAGCTAAAAGGAGATTATATTGAGAAATAAGGAAAATTGTTCCCAAATATGTTGTGTTTTCTTTGTCATAATTATTATAAATAGCAGATTCCAGCGCTCGAAGTTCGAGTGCATTTTCTAGGCAGCTTTATTTTTCAACTTAGCCAATTCACAAACCAACACTTTTATGGTTTATTATTATTATTGTGAATGAAGATAACAAACTCATTAACAAACACATTAACAAATTTAATGAAACCCACATAGCATATGTGTAACTTTATGTATGTGTTAGTAGCAACTTTAAATGCAATTTACTCAAAATAAAGGAAAAAATTTAAAAATCTATAAATCTAAAGCTAAAATCTAAAGCTAAAAAGAAATACCTTTCAAATAATATTTGTTTGGTCAAAATCGGGATAAAACGGTAGAACAAAACATCGGTCACAAGAAATTGCCTAACCTATTAATATTATAGATAGATGTATTTTAAAACAACATGAGTACAACAAAATAATTTAACTACTTTCAATAGATTAATAATTAATGCCGTTAATTTATTTAATATAAAATTTCTAGGAACCCATGGTATAAGAGTTGGCAACTGTATGGCTTTTGATAAAAAAAATCTTAGCTATTTGCTTATTGATGAAAGAGGGTAAGTTGAAGTTTTCTTTATAAACTACATAGCTATATTTTGGTAAATACTTTTCTAACATGTTTTCAGATGTCCTTATGATTCTGGCATAATAACACGTTTTGAACCTAGTCCAGAGGGCAATTATGCTGAGGCAACCATGAAATCTATGTTTAAATTTCCTGAGGGTAAGTGAAATAAATGAATTGCATTTTTTATTTAAGTTAGTTTTTTTAACTCTTTCTTGTAACTCGTACTCTCTGTCTGTCTGTCTGTCGTGGGACAACCCATTCCTCCTTATCCAATTGATCTGAAACTTGGCCCATAGTTTTGTTGTGACCACAGATTCATTTTGGGGTAGTCACACACAGTCACGCATAGTCACGCACAGTCACGGAGTGATCTAAATGTCATTTCACCTCATCCGATCGATCTAAAACTTGGTCGATATACTTGCTGTAAAGAAAGATTAACTTCGACATAGTCACGCATAGTCACGCACACTCACGGAGCGATTTAAAACTCATTTGCCCTTATCCGATCGATCTGAAACTTGGTCAGTAGACTTGCTGTGAAAAAAGATTAACTTTGATAGTCACGCACATTCAGGCATCGTCACGCACACGGAGAGCTTAAAACCTCACTTCCCCTCATCCGATCGATCTGAAACTTTATCCATAGACTTGTTGTGATTAAAGATTAATTTTAAAATAGTCACACACAGTCACGCATAGTCACGGAGTGATTAAAACCCCATTTCCCCTCATCCAATCAATCTGAAACTTAGTCCATAGACTTGTTTAGACCAAAGATTAATTTTAAAACAGTCACGCACAGTCACGGAGAGATTCAAAACTCTTATGCATAAGGAAGGAAAGAGGTTTATAAAAACTTTGTTTTTATGGGTTAGATTATTTCACAAATTCTTTTTATTTTCCATTTGAAAAAAAAGAGAAAATTTCTTAAACTTTGAATTTTCATTTAGATTTTTTTTTATGAATTTCTTGCCAATCAAATATTTTTTTCCCTCAAAATTCTTACTGACACTCTGGAAAATTTACTTTTATTATTAAAATTCTTAAATTTTTATATTACAGGCTCGGAAGTTCATTTACAATGTGATATTATACAATGTCAAGGTCGCTGTATTGATGAAGAAGATTGCAGTCAAGTAGCTATAGCTGGTGTAGGTCTCACCAAAGGCTCTTCACCGCCACGCAAAATCTATCCTAACGAAGAAGGCTCCAGCATAGCAGGAACAACAGTCTTTGTTTTGGACCCTGCCGAAGCGCCCTGTAAAATAGTTGCTAAATATTATAATTTAAACAGAAAAAGTAACAATTATTGTTTTTTTTTTAAATTTTCTAGATACTTCAATTAGCTGCGAAGATGGTATACGACCAACTTGGCTGTTATGGCTGGCCATCACTCTGGGTGTATTGTTTCTCATTATGTTACTGATGAATATATTCCTGTGCACAGCCATGAGTTGCAGTTGTGCTAATACCGAAGTACGATAACCTTATGATATGAATTCTAATTATTTTCTAATTCAAATTCAATTCTATTTCTCTTTCATGCTTAGATAATCGAAAAGGAGCCCTCTATTATTGAAGAATATGATCCCTATAGAAGTTGGCATGGTAGTCAATATGGATCACGCTATTCACTGCATGGACGTGATGCTCACAAAGGTTACACAAGTGGCGGTTCTACCATACATTCGAATAGGTCTGATAGATATTAAGCTTGAACATTCAAATTCAAATTCAAGAAAACAGCAACCGAACACAAACACACAGAGACACACACAAACATACAATCAAAACACTTTATTCTTCTATATTTTTTTTTGATTGTTTTCCAAATCATTACGTGTGTATTGTGGTGTTCAATGCAAAGCATGCCTTTTATTTGCAGTGTCTCGTTTGTTTTTATAATTTTCATTTTTCTTTTTTTTTTTTTCAATAATCACTTTTCTTTTTTGTTTGTACTCGATTTTCATGTATGATCGTTAGAATGTACGTATGTACCACCAACAATGGAAAATAAACTTATTTTATATTAGAAAACAAAATTTTCAGAAAATACAAACAAACAATAATCAACAGTGGATACTTTTGCAACTAATGTAACTTTTTTTTTTTAAATTTATCTGTTTACTTTGTAGTGGTAACTAATTAACACAGAACAATTTTATTCATTCCTAAGCTGTGAAGTATTGAGAAAAGTTTTATGTGAAATAATTGATTCAAAAATTGTTTTTTAAATAAAAATTGTTTTATATAAACTTATCCAGACAATTTTTGTAACAAAATTTTATTGTTTTAAAATAAAAATTTAAAAAAAAATTTTTTTTCAAAAATACCTTTCAATACTTTACTGCTTTTTACAATATGGTTTTAAGTTTACTCCACAAATCTGTATCGCATATATTCTTTATAAGTTACTAACTCTTCACATTCACATTGAAACAATTTGTTAATATCTGCCTGCCTGAAAATAGTAAATAATCTCAATTAAGCAAAATATTGTAAAACTTTACTACTAATATTATATTTTCAATTATACTTCCCTACGATATTATCTATTGTCTTCTCTAACAAAAAAAATTTTTTTTGCCGAAAAAATCAATACTGAAAATCTAAAATACGAACAATATTGTCTTGAAGGTCAATACCAATTGATAATGATCACTATGCCATTGTACACTCACGTCCTGGCTCAAGGCATTCCGGTGTGCAAGGAACCCGTGCTCGAGGACCGCCGACAAATAATTAAAACCTTAAGTAGGTCATAAAATATTACAACAACAAATAGTTATTAATATTGTAAATATGCGACAAATGAAAAAAAATATATTATATAAAATTAAAATTAAATTTAAGTTATTTTGTGTTCATATAAAAGAAAATAAATTTATTCTAAATTAAATTAACAAAAAAAAAAGAAAAGAAAAATTTAAAAATTTTGTCGCAAATTGGCATCAATATTTTTTTGTACTAATTAATACTTATTTACTACAACAAAAAAACCTTAAAAAGTTCTAGATTTAATATAATAATAATTTTAATTAAAACTTTTGTATTTAATTCAAAATATAATAAGTCATTAGTGAGGTTAAGTTTAAGCATATAAAAATTTTAAATTAACAAAAATTTGAGGAAATTAAACAAAACTAATTTGTAAAATTCAAACTGACTGTATTGTTAATGATTGTAATATTGCGTTTTTTTAATTATTATTATCTTTATAAGTTCATTTAATAAAAAAATTAAAACACACAAACATGGCAGAGGTGTAAGATTATTTTTTTTTTATCCACTTTGTAAAACTCATACTGTTTTATTAATACGTATGAATAAAGTTTCAAATTGTACAAACAAAACACGATTAGATAATCTTAGAATAATCAGCTTTATTCCGCAAGACTCTTTTACCTTTAATAATAGATATTTTTTATTAAAATTTTTGGCGATTTACTGTATTAGATTTAAAAAAAAACTATTTTTTGGCATAATTTTGTAACTTTAAGGGCGGATAAGGTTTTAAAACTTTTGTTTTGCAAAATTTTTTTATTTATTTATTATTTTTTCTTTAATGTACAACATGTCGAGAGTATTGTGTCAAAATTCAAGTAGTTCGGAGCAAAGCAAACGAAGATACAGAGTTTCAAGCAGCCTACCCTCATACGGTATATCGTATAGTATGTATGTTAAACACTTTGAAACGATTTTCTCGCAAACAACATTCTTGAAGTCCGTGAACATCATAACTCAAAATCTACTTGACCGATCCTTTTATCTAACACACTTTTCTAAACATAAATCAACAGGTAATCAGGGAGAGTTTTGTTTACCATTTTTTCCCCCATTTTTAAACTCTTTCTTTTAACTCATACTCTCTGTCTGTCTGTCTGCCATGGAACAATTCCATTCCACTTCATCCAATTGATATTGGCCCATAGTCTTGTTGTGACTATAGATTAATTTTGGGGTAGTCAGGCACAGTCACACACAGTCACACACAGTCACACACAGTCACAGAGAGATTAAAACCTCACTTCCCTCATGCAATCAATCTGAAAATTTGTCCACAGACATGTTGTGACCAAAGATTAATTTTAAAATAGTCACACAACGTCACGCACAGTCATGGAGAGATTCAAAACTCATATGATTAAGGAAAGAAAGAGTTTTAATAAAAAGTTTGTTTATATGGGTTAGATCATTTAACAACAAATTCACCGAAATTTTATAGCAAAAATCGTGAATTTCACTTCAAAATGCTGCCAAAAATAAAAAAAAAATTAAAAAAACTCTTCGTGATTACCTAGGGAAACATATCATCTTATAAACGCATTTCAATTTTTTTATTTCACATGATCCGGTAAGGAGTTATGATGTTCACCGCATAGCAACTTTTTTTCGATCGTCTTTAGTGCTAAATTAAATTATAATGGGATACTTTAGAAAAATTCACAAAAATGCCAAAAAAAAATTTTTATAGAATTGTTAACATTTTGCATTAAAGAAAATAGATATTTCCATCACGAAAATAAATATTACGAACAAAACCGAGGAATGCCGATGGGATCTCCAGCGTCTCCTGTAATTGCAGACATAGTTATGGAGGAATTACTAGACACGACGCTTAAAAAACTTAAGATAAAACCAAGAGTTTTTACAAAATATGTTGACGATTTATTTGCAATAATCAAAATAGTTGACATTGAAGAAACATTAAATAACTTTAACAGACATATTCAATTTACCATGGAAAGCGAAAACAACAATAAATTACCATACCAAAATTAGATTGGCACCAGAAACCTTTGGCCTCAGGAAGACTGATTAATTTTTACTCCAAACACCCTAGAAAAATTATAATAATACAGCTTCAAACTTCATATGTAGAGTTTTAGAAATAAGTGACAAAGATTTTCATCTCAGAAATATGGACATAAACAGAAACATATTAATTAAAAATGAATTTTCAATAAAAACAATTAATAACTTGATAAAACAGTGGAAAAAGAAAAATAAAGGAAATATTCTAATAGAAAAACCTGCAAAAATATACAAATCCATGACTTATATACCAGGCCTATCCGAAAGACTTAAAAATTCCAATATTTACAGTAAAGAAAAATATCAACTAGCGCTGAAGACAGACAATACCTTTGACAAACTATTCAGTAAAACAAAATCAAAATTGGATAGAAATGACAAATCTAACTTAGTTTATAAGATCAATTGTAAAGGGGACGAATCCAAGGTATGCCAAAAACTAAACTTAAAGCTGGACTTGCATCACATAAGTCAGACCAGAAACAAATTGACAAACCTTTATCGCAAAAAACTGCATTAGCAGCCCACTGTACTTTGACTGGTCATAAACCTAATTTTGACGATGTAAAGATATTAGTGGGTGAGAGTAACTACAAAAAGAGATGTACTCTAGAAATGCTACATATTATTGATTTACCGACAGAGAAGAGGCTAAATTACAAAACTGATACTGACAAATGCGCTCAAATTTACAGACATACAATTGACAAATATAGATTAAAATCAAACACAGAGTGACAATAACCCAAACAAACAGAAATGATCGCGGAATATTTGTTTTTTTAAAAATGTATGTAATAAAACTTTTTGTGATAAATGTATTATCCGTTTCTATATGTATATTTTGTATTTATTATGTTATTTGTTTTTAAACATATTTTATTAAATAGATCCCCTGAAGATGATCGAAGATTTCGATCGAAATATTGGGTTTTAAATAAACAAAAATTAATACTAAAATTTAAAACATTTCTGTTTTATTTTATTTTATTAAAAAATGTAGGACCTCAAGCCGAACTAAAATTAAAACAAGTAAGAAAATTCTAGACCGACTATACGATACCCTATACCATGCGTTTAGAGACCCTATCTCTTAGGCCCAACTAATTGGATATAGAAAATAAGCATAAACCAAATTTGAGTGGCATTTTTATTAATTTTTTTGGCTGCAGATATGAAAAAGTTCATATCGGATGCTATGTCCATATGGGGTCTAGGTCCAAAAATGGACCGATCCTGACCATGGTTGGTAAAATCTCTTGTATTTTGCGAAAATATATACAGAAAAAATTTGAGATGAATCAGTGCAATATTTTTGTTTTTTGATAGATTTAAGTGAAGATCGGGAAGCATCTCTATATGGGGCCTATGACCAAGAGTTGTCCCATAGCGACCGTTTTTGGACGATTTATAGGGGTCATTTGTATAAGGGTCGATTTTATAGGGGTCATTTGTATGGGGGCTAGGTCTGAACATGGACCGATTCTCACCAATTTCAATAGCGTTCATCCTATGGCCGATGATTACAAGCTTTACATGAACACACAGACGGACCGCCGGACGGACGGACGGACGGACGGACATAGTTAAATTGATTCAAAAAGTGATTCTGATTCGATCGATATAATAAAAGATGGGTCTAGGTCAAATATTTTTGATAATATTGTTTTCATTATTTCGAGCAGGTTGGTAATGAAAATTGGGTAAATCAGGCATCTTTCTGCCAAGATATGACCTATGGACCCACACTTAAAAAAAACACTACAATTTCATGTGTTTGTAGTAATAATTTAGTATTAAATTTAAATTTATCCGTCTGTCTGTCTGTTGGAATCACGCTCATTCCCAAAATAAATCATTTACGTAGGTAAACTTAGCATAATATTAGTTATCATTATTTCGGACAGGTTTTTATTTAAAATGAGGTACATCAGGCATAATTTTGCAAAGATATGTCCTAAAATACGGAGACACCTCTAAAAGTTCTTAAAATTCAGTGTGTTTGATACCAGATGGAGGATATCAAAGATTCGGCATAGCCGAATTTAACGCTAGTTATACCCTATACCACTATGTGGTTTGGGTATAATAACTTTGTGCTGCTGTTTGTAACAACCAAAAATATTTGACCTACACCCATCTTTAATTATACCGATCGAATCAGAATCACTATCTGATTCGATTTAACGATGTCCGTCCGTCCGTCCGTCCGTCTGTGTGTCCATGTAAAGCTTGTAATCAAACTGAAGGTCGCAAATATGAATATATTTTGACGAAATTTGGTATATAAGCTTTTATCGGCCATAGAATGAACGCTGTAGAAATTGGTGAGAATCGGTCCATGTTCAGACCTTGTCCCCATAAAAATGACCCCTATGAAATCGACATAAATTGCCATAAGATCCAAATTGTCATATAGATCTTACTCAAATTGGCTTTGTATACGTTTATTACATCCATTAATGAGTAGTCCAAAAATGATTCCTATGGGACAACTCTTAGTCATAGGCCCCATATAGAGCTGCTTCCCGATCTTCACTTAAATCTATCAAAAAAACAAAAATATTGCACTGATTCTTCTCAAATTTTGTTTGTATATATTTTTGCAAAATACAAGAGACTTTACCAAATATGGTCAGGATCGGTCCATTTTTCGACCTAGTCCCCATATAAATATAGCATCCGATATCTACTCTTTCATATCTGCAGCCAAAAAAATTAATAACAATGCCACTCAAACTTGGTTTGTGCTTTTTTTCTATATTCAATTAGTTGGACCGAAGAGATAGGGTCTCTAAACCTTGGTATAGGGTATCATATAGTCGGTCTAGACCTTGTTAATGTTAATTTTAATTTTAATTTTTATGTCCTCAACACCATTGGGTATATATCAGTTCGTCATTCCAGACGGTATATATCAGTTTGTCATTCCGTTTACAACACATCGAAAAATTAAATTGCAACCCCATAAAGAATATTCTTGATCCTTATAGCAGCTCGAGTCGAAATAGCGATGTCCATTTGTCCGTCTGCCCGTCTTGCCGTCCGTCCGCGTATCTGTTGAAATCACGCTCATTCACAAAATACACAATTTCCCTGGCTAAACTTAGGATAATATTGTTTGTAATTATTTCAAGCAGGTTGGTATTGAAAATTGGGAAAATCAGGCACCATTGTGCCAAGATATGACCTAAAATATGGAGACACATTTAAAAAAAATGCTAAACATTCAGTGTGTTTGTTGTAATAATTTAGTATTAAATTTAATTTTAACCGTCTGTCTGTCTGTCTGTTGAAATCACGCTCATTCCCAAAATAAACCATATACCTGGGTAAACTTAGCATAATATTATTTATCATTATTTCGAGCAGGTTTTTATTTAAAATAGGTTACATCGGGCATAATTATGCCAAGATATGTCCTAAAATACGGAGTCATCTCTAAGTATTCTTAAAATTCAGTGTTATTGTTGTAATAATTCAGTATAAAGTTTATCAAATTGTTTAATTTTTCAAATATTTTGTTTACATTTGTTATAAATAGTGCAATAAAACCAGATATTAATGTAAACGTAAAACCCAGACGGAGGGTATCAAAGATTCGGCATAGCCGAATTTAACACTTTTTCTTGTTTTATCTTAAGCTATTTTTAAGACTTTTTACAGATTTCTTTTTAGTTAATAGTTTATAAAAAATTATCACGAAATTAACAAACTTTTCAGAAACTTCTAAAAGGAGATTTCTATTTCTATTCATTTCTTTTCTTTAATTAAAACTTTATAAAAAAAAAATTAATAAATAATTTTAAAAAAAAACTGTTAGAAACGTCTAAAAAGAGATCACAGCAAACGTAGTGTAATTATTTTTCATTTTATTTAAATATTTAATATTATCCATTTTTTTTTTATTGTTTAAGATTAATTTTAATTGTTTTCCCGAATAAGGCTGAATGTTGGAATTTTAAAACAAAATCTAAGACTAAAAAAACCTACCTGTCATAGTTATCGACAGATAAAGTGTGAATTCTTGGTATCACCTGTTATGAATCAGACGCATAAAATTCACGAAAATATGATATGTATAGCAATTTGGTTACTGTATTAAATATTAAAATAAGGAAGATCATACCAGATCAATCAGACAATATTGTTACAGTGACGATTGTTTAAAACAACTCAATATGAGCGGGCGTGCTAGTGTGAAACGTTTCTTAAATTCATATCAAACGTGTATGTTTGTAAAAAGAAATATACCTTAAAATAAAATTAATCAACTGTTCTGAAATGTAACGTAAAAACGTAGCAAAATTCTGTTTCAAGCAGTCTACGCGAAAAAAATAAAAATATGGATTCAAAGCAAACTTCATTAGAAATGTAAAAATTTATTATAAATCTTTTGAAAGAGACAAAGATTTTGAGGAAAATTTATGAAATTGTAAAAAAGCCGCACTATGCCGCCAAATGCATTGTTGATATGTACGAGAAAAATGGGATTTTAATTTGAGCAAATAGAAGCGGAAAACCAAAAAAAAATTCATCTTTACAAACGCAAAGGCAAATAGGTCTAATCATTTATGGAAATTCTATAATATCGGCAGTGGTAATCGCGCAGAATTTGAGCGAACATTGAATTGTTCAAGTACAGGCACAAATTTTAAGAAATTTTTTACATTCTGAAGGCATCAGAAGGTATAAACCCCGAAACAAGCCTCTGTTGTCAGCAACAAATATATAGAGAAGGGCTGGAATAAGCAAAAGGGTCTCGAAGCCACTAGAGTTTTGGAACTCCATGATATTTACTGATGACTCAAAATATTTGGATACGATAGACGACGTTTTGAGTGAAAAAAGAAGGGTACAGCATTGTATCCAAAAAATGTTTATAAAACGTTCACACATAGCGGCGGCAGTGTTATGGTCTGGGGTGCAATGAGAGCTAATAGTGTAAATTTTCTGTTTTTTGAAGGCACGATGAATAAATTTGATTATTTTAACATTTTAGAGAAAAATTTGCGACAAACAGCTGCAAAATTGGAAATTGTCGACAATTTTAGCTATTTAGACAATATTAGTGACAACGTTTATGATTAAAGAATGACTGCTGTAAAACTTAAAAAAATTGCTACCAATCCACCCCATCCACGCGATGAAAATCAATTTGAGCATTTGTGGTTCCATATAGAAAAAAAAAAACCGTTAAAAACAGAAAATATCTTAAAACTGCACTCCGAAACATATGGGCGTCAATTACACCTGACATCAAACAAAATTTGTCTTTATCAAAGCCAGAAAGGTTACAATCCGTTATAATTGGTAATGGTCATAACACAAAATACTAGTTTTTCAAAATAATGATGAAAAAATTTAATTTTTTTTAAATTTCTGAAATGTACAAGATTTTTTTGGCTTCATGAAATGTGCTTTTTTGGTTTTTGTTAATTTTTATGAAGAACATGATATTTTCACAAATTTTGTTAAAACTATTTGAAAAGTGAATAAAATATAGAATATTTCAACATTTCAGTATATATGTGTCTAGTGCACATAGTTTCAAATATAATGCAACATAAACATATGTAAGAATACTGTACAACTATTTTATTGGTTCACTGTAGTTTAAAATTATAATTTGATATATTTTTTAATTTTATTTTTATTTTATACATATACATATGTGTAAATAATATGTATATGTAGATTCGAAATACAATTAAAAATAATAGGCGCAAAGTTCAAATCTAAACTTTCAACGAGAATTTGTGTCAGCTCTTTATTTAGAATCTTCCGTTGTGAACAAAATCAATGACTTAAGCAGTCAACTGTTTTACCACAAAAGCTTTTATATAATATAAAAATTAACACTCTCTCTCGCTCTCTCTCTCTCTATCTATCTCTCTCCCTCTCTATTTTATAGTTAATGCTTTCCGTTTCCTTTGTTTTCAATTTTACAATAAATATTTTTTAAATAAAGAAAGAAAGCTTTTAAAATAGTATCGATCAAATATGGTAAAGCTTTAATTCTGAATTTTACGAGGCTAATTCTAAGTATAAAACGAAACAATTAAAATTTGTATGAAAAATTCAATGCTTTGAAATAAATTTTTAAATTTTTCGTTATACATATTTCGTTTTTAGAATGATTCCATATATTTAAATTTATTTTTTTTATGTTGTAAATAAAAATATTTTATAATTAACATTTTTTTGTACAGTGAAATGTGTCCAAGTTTGGTAGTCTGTTTACGCACCTTGTGTTAATATTATAAAAACTTAATTTTTTTTAATCAAAAGTCACTAAATAAGTTAAATAAGTGTGACAGTTGTTAAGTAATGTCTCATACGTACTATTTTTATAAATTATGATAACTACAACATAAGCTTCTTATCGTTTATGAAAAACTTCACATTCTAATTGTTCGTTTAATCTAGAAAATTTTACTTTTATTTGCTTAAATTTGTGGATTAATGAGTTTTTATTGTTTTTTAGTGGTGTTCAATTTATCATTTTTCTTTAACGGTTTTCTTTTCATTACATTTCCCATTATCTGGCAACTCTTTGACAAACATAAATTGCAAAATATTCTCAGAGCAACAATCAGTCACTTTAAGTCGGCGGTTGCGAATGGTTGTGTTTTTGTTTTTATTTGTGTTTGTCCGTTGTTCGAAAGTGTTACAAGCGTGATGAGTGTGTAGTTTAACGTACTAAATAACAATAATTTGCATTATTTTCTGTTTGTTATTAAATATTTATAATCAAAGTATTAATGTGAGTGTGTTGGTATTTAAACAAAGTGATTATATCTTTATTGTAAATTGCAAAAGCCATTAAATGAAATGAAACAAAAGCTTAAAACTAAAAAAATACTGGTTTCAAACTAACAACATAATATAAATGCGAAAAGAAAAAAAACATGTGAATGATTAATAGAAATCTTATACTTTGTTGGAGAAATAAAGAAACAATAAACCCAAAAAAGCAACAACAACAACATATATAACTAAACAAAAGAACGAAATACCATTCTCAAGTTCCTTCAAAAGTGTTTAAATTATCTTACTTTTCTGTTAGAGCGTCTGGCATTTTGTTGTTTGTACAAACACTACCGAAGTAGTTCTTTGAAGATTTTATTTGGTAAAAAAAAATAGCAATAGACAGGCAACAAATGAAGTTGTGAGCAAGTTTGGTGGTTAGTACGTTTAATGAAAGTTAAGAGAAACGAGAAGTATTCATGGAGTATAAGAATAACATCAAATGTGTTGCGTAAATTTTTGAGTAAAGCATGTTAAAAAATAATAACAATGAAAATAAACACGGACCCATTAGAATTAATTGTATTTAAACATTTCCTACATTTTTGTGAGCATTTTAATATTAGTATGCTGTGTTTAATGATTCGCTCTTATCTCTTGGGCAGTGTGTTTTTTGGCTAATGTTTTCTGGCCCAACAAAAAGCTAAAACGTTAGGAAAATACGCTGCTTGAGTTGCTTTGCATGATTCAATAATATGACGACACATATTCAAGATTATTGTTTGGGTCAGTTTAAGGTGACCATTTAAAGTGATTTCTAGTGATTTATGTACAAGAGATAGTTGGTTTACAAATTATATTCGGTTCTTCGAAATATATAATTTATCATGGAGGTTTGACATACATATACATCCATTCTACTCTCAAAGTAGCGGTCAGTAACAGAAATAACTTAAATAAAAACTGGTACTTTTTAATGGTTTGTCACAGTGTTGCCATAATTTGAAATTGAAAAGATGCTAAATTGCAAAAAAAAAAAAAATGCTAAATGTACTGCAGTCAAAATAAAAGATGCTAATTTTTTTTTTTTTTAATTTCATTACCTTTTGATTGAAAAATTAAGTACTTATTAATTAATTCTTTAATTCTTTTTAAATGGAAAAATTAATACAAAACATAAGTTTCGATTTATATACATATTTATGGCCTGTTTCCATATCACAAGCAAGTTCTCATGCAGACGATCGCTACACAGACAAGTACGTAAGCGAATGAGTTTTTATATTACAATTGTCTGACTTACGTTTTGTTACGTTGCTTTTTTGTAGTATCAAATTACATTATTGCCATAGTTTATAATTTGGTATTATGTTTACTTTTTTCATGATAAAATACCATTTTTTCATTATTAAATGGTAACCGTAGTACGAATAAAGGAGAATTAAAATCAGTTGTTTTTTATTTACAGAACAAAATTGATTTGAAAAATTTTTTGTTACTAAAATTTTTAATAACTTAAATTTATAAAAGAAATATATGTTTCCAACTACCGAACTACATTTTGATAGTGACTCAAGTGGGAGCGATAGTTTGGACATTCGTAATAAGACGCAGAAATATCCGAGATGCCTTAAATGTATTGGAACTGATTTTGATTTGTTTTCTTGACGCTATAATTTAAAATTGTTATTAATTTTTTTTATTTTATTTATAATTTCATTATATATGTATATACTTACAATTTTTAATCGTTTCGATTGTCTGCTTTTGACAGTATTGACAGTCCGAATTGTAATGTAAAAACCACAAAAAATGGAACTGTTACGTTTTCGCTCAACAAAACTTGACACTTGTTTTATAACAACCCAATACAAATTTCCATACTCAATTGAACAAGCAATTTGAGTCACTTGTGATGTAGAAACAGGCCATTAAACTTTTAAATAAAATTATTTTGAATTTCAACTGTAATTTTTTTAAACATCAAAATGATTTTTTTTTAATTTTAAATTAAATATTTTTATTTTAGAGAGATTTGTTTTTAATTTCATATATAACAAAATTTTCATTATCAAATGATACGAGTATATTACAGTAATTGGTTCATAGAAACTAATATTTCTGAGAAGTTTTTCTTGGCTTTGAAATTTTTCTGACGATCGACTTTCATCAAAGACATCGCTCGGTATAATGTAAGTGTAACAGCACCCATTTTACAATTTCAACTTTCTTTTATACGTATTACAGAATATAACAACTCGGATTTTATTATGTTGCAAAGTTTGCTTTTAACTAAAGCCATTAAACTAAATGAACGTTGAACTCCGTTCAAAACTAATAAAGACAATACAAATGTAGAAAACTCTTTAAATGGACTTTCGCCAATAAAATTTTTTGTTAACTTCAATCCATAAAGAGGTTGTATTCAAAGCTGTATCCCAATATTGTTTTGTGATATAACTCAATTGGATTTGAATTTATTCACACGATTTAAATTTAAAATCTTCTAATATATTGGTTATCGCTTTTTTCCCGGTTTAATATGTTTTGTATTGAAAATTTTGGCAATTTTTTAATGCAATTTTTTGGCAATCGACTTTTTAATTCATTAAAAACGGTTGTACTTGTTTACATTCTTCTATTTCAAAATGTTTTGTTATATATGTTGAAAGAAACGAGCAGAGTGGTAAAAGAGTTAGTACACAAATTTCTTGTATTATACTTTGTGATATTAAAACATATCAATACCATTAAAATTAAAATTATATATAAAAAAATAATTTAAAAAAATCCAAAAAAAAGATGCTAAAAGCAACTTTTTATTAATAAAAGATGCTAAGTTAGCATCGAGCATCTTTTCATAAATTTTAGATGCTAAGCGGCAAAAAAAGTTGCTAAATCTAGCAACTAAAATGCTAAAATGGCAACACTGGTTTGTCAACTGACAAATTTCTAAATATACAGGCATGTCACAGAATAAAATCGAAATCGATTTGATTCCGTATTACCAAATCGATCGGTTATGTTTTAGCTTCTTCAGAAATTTGTCGCTTTCATTAAATCAAAAAAAAAAAAAAAAATTAAAAAGTTATTTTTGTGCATTAAACATGGTAACGTAACGAAAAACACACAGCTGATTGTTGTAAAGAAAAAGAAAATAAAGAGAAATTTGAAGATTGTCTTGTGTAAAATAAATAAAATAAATAAACAAAAAGTATAAAAATGCCCGGCATATCCATTGTTGCAGCAATAGAGGAACTAAACCAACATTCCGTTAGATTCCGCAATTTCACTCAAAATGCATTGGTTGTACCCGCCTCCACCAGTTTTTTGAGTTTCTTTTGTGTTGTGACTAATCTTTTTTCTAACATGGCATTTCCAATCGGCCCAGAATTTCTTTCAACCATTAATATCCTTAGATTGATGGTCACAAGAATTTAATTTACCTGCCAAGTCTGCCCAATGACTTTCCACAACAGCCCGATCTCCCTTCATGAACCTCCCAGCTATATCTTGATGGCACTGCATGAATTCAAGAAAAATTCGTTCTTGTGCTGAACTACGATGCTGCTTTTCTCAATTGTTTTTCTTTTCGTTTGTTTTGCTTCGCCTTTTTGCTGTCAGTGTTGTATTTTGTTAGAAAAAACTAATATTTTGCACTAAACAAAAAGTGGTTTTTATGAAATAAAAAGGTGGCAATAATAAGTTTACGACGTTTCGTAAATTTCGTCACCTAAAACTGATTTTCTCTTAAATTGGTAATAAAATTTATTTTAAAGATTGAAATGTTTATAAATATTTTGCTAAAATACCAGTAGTATTTTTTTTTTTTATTAATTTTAAGTTGTTTTGGATAGTTTTTTGGTATTTATGCTACTTAAAATATCAATTCCACTTAAGAAATTGAAAGTGGTTTCATATCAATAACATTTGTCGGTTTACGTTTTACGAAGAAGCCAAATACTGTTTGTTAATGTTTTTGTGACATGCCTGATAGATGTTTGTGCGTAAGGAAATTCACGTAAAAAGTTTTTTTTTTCACATTTTTTATAATAAAATAATTTCTGTGAGAATTAACAGTTTTTTTTTTTTTAAATAAAAAAAAAAGTTAATTGCCTCGTTAAGAAGTTCAAACCCGGCTAGAGTGTCAAAATCGAAAAAAACCCTATTTCCTAACTTTCGAACCAATCTTTAAGAATTTTAGTTCAGCAATATACTTTTTGTGACCTCTGGAAATCGGCCGGAATGAGGCATAAATATTTTCAAAATTTTTTTTCTCTGTTCTAAATATCAAATTAATTGAGTTCACTCAAATACGTGCTCTTTCTTTAAGTAGTAATCTATAATATCAGTAGGCTAGGCGATTTCTTGTGACCGATGCTTTGTTCTACCGTTTTGTCCCGAGTTTGGCCAAACGTATATTATTTGAAAGGTATTTCTTTTTAGCCGATTTGCAGATTTACAGATTTTTAAATTTTTTCCTTTATTTTGAGTAAATTGCATTTAAAGTTGCTACTAACACATACATAAAATTATATAAGGTTATGTGTGTGTTTATTAAATTTGTTAATGTGTTTGTAATAAAAATGAGTTTGTCTTTTGTGTTGATTTGTGAATTTGCTATAATTGATTAGCATACTTTTAGGGTCTTTATTTAATGAAAAAATAAAATTTTCTCGAATTTGCGCTCGAATTTTGAGGGCTGGAATTTGCTAATTATTCTTTATTTGTTCTCAAAAATTCAATACAAACATTATATTTATAAAAATAACTTAAAGAATATTATATACGGCTTTGACATCGTCGTTAGCCGGAAAAATCGGTTATATAATTCATATTTGTTTACTAACATTTATAGATTTAATTGTAATGATTGTATTCATTTATTAAAATTTTACGGTATTGTAAAGCTTTGACTATGTAATTTACCAGATTTTGTCAATTAAAAAGATTTCCATCCAATATTTTAACTAAATTTTCTTCAGATATTGTTTAACAATCAAAATTTTGTAGTCTGAAGCAATTTAATATAGGACATATACAAATAAAATGTTGTATATTTTTAATTTCTCTCATATTGCATAAGAAGCATTCTTGGGAATTTGTTATTGAAAATCGTGAGCCATTTGATTGTATTAAGTCAGAACGAGCTTTAAAAATCTAAGTTACAGTATTTTGGTTGGCAATATCCATGATGTAGTATTGTCCTCTATCAAAGTTGACTCTTCTATAAAAAGTTCGAGCTTGAGCGGCTCTGTGCAATCGATCTTCATAATATTTTATATTCAAAGCATTTATAAATAGTTCTGTTTTCCAACCCACTCTTGCAAGCTCATATCTGGTTGCCACGGTATATTCAAAATATTGCTAAATTGGTTTAGACTTTCTGACCAAAAAAAATTTTTTTTTAAAGATTTTAATACTTAATTTATGTATGTAAAACGCTGGCTTCTGCAAACTGAAATAGTGTGCGTTTTAAGTACGTTAAATTTAAATTCAATGTATACAAATGGCTATCTTCCAAACCTGATTCCAGCATATTTGCGTAATTAGGGATTGACTTGGATAATTTCAGTACTCTTTTCAGAAAATATCTTTGCAATCTATCAGCTTCTTCAAGGTGACTATATCCCCAAAGCTGTGCTCCATATGATTGAATGGCTCGACTTACTGCTCCAAATACATGATATTTTGTTTTCATTGTGATGAAGTGTTTATTTAAAAACGAATTCCCTGTGGCGTTAATGCTTCTTTTTGCTCTACTATATCTATTTTTGACGTGTTTTGTGAACTTAATTTTTAGAGTTAAAATTACCCCCAGGTAGTTAAATATATTAACTATTTTTATTTCTTCACCTTTGAAATGCCCTTTTCCACTTCTAGCTAATCTTCCTCCAATTCTATATATTATTATCTTTGATTTAGTAAGATTTACCTCGAGATTCCAATAATCACAATAATTTTCCAATTTATCAATCATATTTTGTAGAATCTCAATCTCTTCAGCCAATATTATAATATCGTCTGCGTACAAAAGCAGTCTAATGTTAAGCTCCTCAATAAAAATGCAACCTTCTAGGTGTTAATGAAGGTCGCTAATATATAGAGAGAATAACAGTGGAGAAAGTAAACAACCCTGCTTTACTCCAGAAAATATTTTAAATGGTTCAGATAATTCAGTTCCCATCCATTCCGTGGACTTAGTAGTACAGTATACGCTTTCCATGAAGTAAACCGTCTTCGTCGAGACTCCCATAGCGTGTAGTTTGTATATCAGTAATTTTCGAGACACTTTATCGACAAAAAAGGCATATATTTTTTTCTTCTGGTTCAGCTTTAGATGAATAATGGCTGTATACATTGCCTACTGTGAATACCCTTTCCTGAATCCTGCTTGATATTCAGTGATTATATTTAAGCGTTCTGTCCAAGTAAAAAGCCGGTCATTTATAGTGCCCATCATAATTTTCGCTACACAATTCATAAAAGATATCCCTCTAAAATTGCTTGCTATATTGGGATCACCTTTTCTTAATATTGGGTATATTACAATTAAAGTGATCGTTTCATCCACTTGCACATATTATTGTAGCTCCGTGCCATATTATTCAATTGTTCAATTGGCGCATTTTTAAAAAATTCATATGGAATTCTGTCCCCACCAGGGGCTTTGTTTAACTTCATTTTATTTAAAACACTCATAATCTCCGTCGTTGTTATATCAGCATAGCTATGGTGCATAGCTCAATTAGTTAGATAATTGGGGTGGATTTAACAGGGTTATGAAATATGTTCTAAAATCTGAAGAAGACACATTAGCCAATTGGTTCAATGAATGATTATTAATTTCTTTCGCAGTTTTCCACCACTATTTGCTATCACACACATTATTTAATTTAATTTCTAGCTCTCTATAATATTTTATTTTACTCTCCTCACAGATTTGTTTGTATCTCACATTAGCTTGTAGATAGTTTAGTTTTTCCTCCGCGTTCTGTGAACTTTTGTATGTTTTTAGTAGTTTAAATGATTTATTTCTTGCATTATTGCATCTCCAGTCAAAACCATGGACTTTTAGGAGCATATACTTTTTTTTATCATTGTATTCATGTACAAATTTCTTTATTACACTTGTTATAGCTTCTAAATCGATCTCAATATTGCTTTCTTTCATTCGAAGTATACTAGTTTTGACATTTTCCTTATATATATATAAAGTTTTAAGTATTTATTTTCAAATGCAGACAAATTGGTAGATGATCCGACCAGGTTTTATCTTCTACAGAAAATATCTTAATATTTGGAAATACTTCTTGTGATATAGCACATATATCATTCACTGATTCTCTAACTCCAAAAAATACTTTTTTTCGTGTATCTATTTTTTTAATTGCTTTTTTTGTAACAAATTTGTCATCTTTCTATAGAGAACACAAAAAATACATAATTTTAAAAATTAACGCGAAATTATTAGAAAACAAAATTCGAAAATTTTTAATATCGTAAAAATTCCAATGTATTGTCACCCAATTTATATCAAACAAAAATCTAAGCAAGTGGAATAAGTATGGTCACCCTAAATTTATTTCCCTTATGCACCACAATAGACAGAGTTCGTCGTCTATGTTATAATTTTGTACATAACGTCAGTGTTTGTGTGTCAGTGCACCATTTATTTCAAAGTGCTTTTACGCTATTTTTCGCTGATTTGTTTGGATGGTTTGTTTTGTTTATTTTGCCTCTTTTTGCACAATGTTTGTTTTTGTCTTTCTTTAACGAATCTTTTTTAGGTTCTTATTTATACCTAATAAAGTTGTTGGCAGGCCTATTCAATTTGCCATTTAGTGTTAAAAATAAAAAAACGATTAAAAAAAATCGCGGCAAATTAAGTTGACATTATTTGTTTACGAACAAATAATAAATAAGAAAAAAAAAAAATAAATAAAAAACTATTTTATCAAGTGTTCATACATAATTGTATCGTATTTCATTTATAGTGGCTCCATGAGTCAACGACATAGTTTCTTATTAAAAATAAACTAAATTGACATTGTTATTTTCATATTTTTTTTTATTGAATAATTTGAGTTATTATATTTTAAAATTTTTATCTTCCTCCAACTTTAAAATGTTTCTTTAGAAATATTTTAAAATTTGTTCAAAAATTTTTCTTGAAATCTGTTTTTAAATTTTTAGTTTCTTTATTAAAAATTTGTTTTTTTTTTTACTTTTAAAAATCGTTATATAAAAATTTCATTAAAGTAAAAATATTTTATCTTAAGATGGAAAACATTAAGTTTTTATATTTGAAAAATTAAAAAATAAAGCAAACATTTTCATTTTTATACTTTTCAAAATTTGTTTGTTAAACGAGTTAAAGAAGAAACTTTTTTATAAGAATAAAAAATTTTAAAAATGTTTTTAAAAGCAAAGGTTAAAAAAGTACTTTGTCTCAAAAAGGTACCTTTTCTTAAGAATTTACCATTTCTTAAAAAAGTAAATTTTCTTAAAAAAGTACATTTCTTATAAAAAGTATCCTTAAAAGTATATTTTCTTGAAAAGCACGATGTCTTAAAAATGTACCTTTTCTTAAAAAATTACCTTTAATTACGAAAGTACCTTTCATTGCAAAAGTGCCTTTTATTTCGAAATCACCTTATATTAAAAAGTACCTTTTATTAAAAATTACCTTATATTTAAAAAGTACCTTTTATTATTACCCTTTATTAAAAAGTACCTTTTTAAAAAAAGTACCTTTTATTAAAAAAGGGTTTCTTAAAAAGTATCTTTTATTAAAAAAGTACCTTTTCTTAAGAAAGCACTTCTTTTCGAACAAGTACCTTATATCAAAAAATACCTTTTATTTTAACAGTACCATATATTAAAAAGTACCTTTTACTAAAAAAGTACACGTTATTAAAAAAGTATCTTTTATTAAATAAGTACGTTTTATTAAAAAATTACCTCTTATTAAGAATGTATCTTTTACTAAAAAGTACCTTTTATATAAAAAATACCATTTATTAAAAAAAGTACGTTTTATTTAAAAAGTACCTCTTATTAAAAAATTACTTTTTCTAAAAAAGTACCTTTTAATAAAAGTGCTTGTTATTAAAAAACAACCTTTTATTAAAAAAATAACTTTTATTAAGAAAGGACCTTTTATTTAAAAAGGACCTTTTATTTAAAAATTACCTTTTATTAAAAAAGTACCTTTTATTTAAAAAGGACCTTTTATTTAAAAATTACCTTTTATTAAAAAAGTACCTTTTATTAAAAAAGTACCTTTTATTAAAAAAGTACCTCTGATTAAGAATGTATCTTATATTAAAAAATACCTTTTATTTAATAAGTACTTTTTATTTAAAAGGTACTATTTACTTAAAAAGTACCTTTTATTTAAAAAGTACCTTTTATTAAAAAAGTTCCTTTTATTAAGAAATTAACTTTTCTTAAAAAAGTACCTTTTATTAAAAAAGCACTTTTTATTGAAAAAGGACCTTTTATTAAAAAAGTACCTTTTATTAAAAAAATGCCTTTCCCAAATAAGTACGTTTTATTAAAAAATTCTCTCTTATTAAAAATGTATCTTTTACTAAAAAGTACATTTTATATAAAAAGTACCGTTTATTAAAAAAGTACGTTTTATTTAAAAAGTACCTTTTATTAAAAAATTGCCTCTTCTTAAAAAAAGTACATTTTATTATAAAAGTACCATTTATTAAAAAAGTACGCTTTAAAAAGCACCTTTTATTTAAAAAGTAGTATCTGTTTAAAAAGTACCTCTTATATGAAAAGTACCTTTTATTTAAATGTACTTTTTATTTACAAAGTACCTTTTATTTAAAAAGTACCTTTTATTTTAAAGTACCTTTTATTTAAAAAGTACCTTTGATTTAAGAAAATACCTTTTATTAAAAAATTACCTTATATGACAAAAGTACCTTTTATTAAAAAGTACCTTTTATTAAAAAGTACCTTTTATTAAAAAGTACCTTTTATTAAAAAGTACCTTTTATTAAAAAGTACCTTTTATTAAAAAGTACCTTTTATTAAAAAGTACCTTTTATTAAAAAGTACCTTTTATTAAAAAGTACCTTTTATTAAAAAAGTACCTTTTATTAAAAAAGTACCTTTTATTAAAAAAGTACCTTTTATTAAAAAAGTACCTTTTATTAAAAAAGTACCTTTTATTAAAAAACTGCCTTTTATTAAAAAAGTACATTTTATTAAAAAAGTACCTTTTATTAAAAAAGTACCTTTTGTTAAAAAAGTATGTTCTCTTATAAAAAGTACCTCTTCATAAATAAGTACGTTTTATTAAAAAAAGTACCTCTGATTAAGAATGTATCTTATATTAAAAAATACCTTTTATTTAATAAGTACCTTTTATTTAAAAGGTACTATTTACTTAAAAAGGACCTTTTATTTAAAAAGTACCTTTTATTAAAAAAGTACCTTTTATTAAAAAAGTACCTTTTATTAAAAAAGTACCTTTTATTAAAAAAGTACCTTTTATTAAAAAAGTACCTTTTATTAAAAAAATGCCTTTTCCAAACAATTACGTTTTATTAAAAAATTCTCTCTTATTAAAAATGTATCTTTTACTAAAAGTACCTTTTATATAAAAAGTACCATTTATTAAAAAGTACGTCTTATTTAAAAAGTATCTTTTATTAAAAAATTACCTTTTCTTAAAAAAGTACCTTTTATTATAAAAGTACAATTTATTAAAAAAGTACCTTTTATTAAAAAAGTACGCTTTACTAAAAAAAAGTAGCTCTTATAAAGAATGTATCTTTTATTAAAAAGTACCTTTTATTTAAAAAGTAGTATCTGTTTAAAAAGTACCTCTTATATGAAAAGTACCTTTTATTTAAATGTACTTTTTATTTACAAAGTACCTTTTATTTAAAAAGTACCTTTTATTTAAAAAGTACCTTTGATTTAAAAAATACCTTTTATTAAAAAATTACCTTATATTACAAAAGTACCTTTTATTAAAAAGTACCTTTTACTAAAAAGTACATTTTATTAAAAAGTACCTTTTATTAAAAAAGTACCTTTTATTAAAAAAGTACCTTTTATTAAAAAAGTACCTTTTATTAAAAAAGTACCTTTTATTAAAAAAGTGCCTTTTATTAAAAAAAGTACCTTTTATTAAAAAGTACATTTTATTAAAAAATTAGCTTTTATTAAAAAATTACCTGTTATTAATAAAGTATCTTTTATTAAGAGGTACCTTTTATTCAAAAAGTACCTTTTTTTTTTAAAAGTACTATTTGTTTACAAAGTACCTTTTATTTTATTTGCAAAGTACCTTTTATTTAAAAAGTACCTTTTATTTAAAAAGTACCTTTGATTTAAAAAAATACCTTTTATTAAAAAATTACCTTATATTACAAAAGTACCTTTTATTAAAAGGTACCTTTTATTAAAAAGTACCTTTTATTAAAAAGTACCTTTTATTAAAAAGTACCTTTTATTAAAAAGTACCTTTTATTAAAAAAGTACCTTTTATTTAAAAAGTACCTTTTATTAAAAAAGTACCTTTTATTAAAAAAGTACCTTTTATTAAAAAAAAGTACCTTTTATTAAAAAGTACATTTTATTAAAAAAAGAACCTTATATTAAAAAAGTACCTGTTATTAATAAAGTATCTTTTATTAAGAGGTACCTTTTATTCAAAAAGTACCTTTTTTTTAAAAAGTACTATTTGTTTAAAAAGTACTATTTGTTTAAAAAGTACCTTTTATTTAAAAAGTACCTTTTATTCAAAAAGTACCTTTTTAAAAATTAATCTTTTATTAAAATGTACTTATTTAAAAAATTACCTTTTCTTAAAAAACCTCCTTTTCTTAAATAATTACCTTTCTTAAAAAGGTAGCTTTTACTAAAAAAATTGTCTTCTCTTAAAAAAGTACTTTTTCTTAAATAAGTATGTTTTATTAAAAAAGGACCTCTTATTAAGAATGAATATTTTCTTAAAAATTAGCTTTGATTTAAAAAGAACCTTTTGTTTAAAATTGCAATTTGTTTTAAAAGTACCGTTTATTAAAAAAAAGTATCTTTAACTTTTTTACATTAAAAAAAAAAATCATTTTCACTAAAAAAATACAAAAAAAATTTATTTGCTAAAAATGTTCACAATTTTTTTACTCCAACTTTGTATTAAATTTAAATTTTTTCATTTTACTTTCTTTAAAAAGCTGTCATATAAAAATTATTAACAGATTCTACATAACCGAATAAAACTCTTTTTGGTTTATATTTCTTAATAAGTTTGTTGACTTTCAAAAACATGTTATATCGTCTCACTGTTTAAATATAGACAGCGATAATGAACGAATATATAAATCAGTTTGTGTTAATGTGTTTTTTGATACATTCAACGATGAGTATCGAATAAATTATGACGATACAAAATTGTATTTCGAGTGTGTTCATAATTATAACTTTAAAATTATCGATTTATAGATAAAATTTTAGCTTTATAGTTGCATGAAAAATCAATATATGTTTAATTTTGTTTAAAATATTATTTGAGAAATTTGGGTATTTATTCCCATATACTGCTTTAAGATATTGGCTAAATTCCACCATGGACTGTAAGATGCAGAATTCAATCTAACAAAGACTTACAACACATTTATGTTTATCAAAATACAATGAATGTCTTTTTTTCCCTTTGTCTTTAGTGTAGTGTCTTAGCACACCTAGTGTTTAAATTTATATATATATGTAATAATATATTATTACTTAATTATTAAATAAATAAATAATTTCGTAAATCATTGGCACATGATTATTTTAGTTCAAATAATTTTTCACGGATCTGACGTCATAAACTATATGGTGAATTATGTCAATGACCTTGTTGTTTTGATTGGTATACGAAATAACTTCTTACAATATGTACAAAAAGTTGATGGAACATTTATTGAAAAAAAAATAATTTACGCTTACTCTTACAAGTCCAATTTTTCATTAGTAATTTGGATTGTTTAATAATATTTACAATATTTGAGAATATGTTTGTTTCCATTAACCTTTAAAGCGGCACCTTCTCGTATTAAATAAGAATTACTTAAATGTTTGTGACAATTTAATCGAAGCTGTATATAGTTCTGCACTCAACTAATTTTGTTAGTAAAATTAGAGCACTTAGGAAGCTTCTCTTGTTTTTATTTTCTTAAATATGCAATGAGTGACAGTACAATGGAAACTTTTAACAAATTATATTTTTGACGACTTTAACGGTCAATACCATAATTTTGGATCGTAAAATTAAAAATTCTTTTATTAATTTAAAAATTTATGTTTTACACTTATTTAAAAAGTAATACAAATAAACACAAAAAAAGCTTAAAAATCAGAAAAAATAATAGAACTTAAAATTATTAATTTTTCTGTCGTTGACAAAACATTTGAAACCTTGACTATACAATAATTGAAAACTTTCCCTCTATTTTTGGTTTCAATATATTGTTGTTCTGATTCACAACGTCGAGACATGAAGTGTTGTTGATGAAATTTGTTGCCACTCTGAGTTAACTGTCTGTTAGTGTTCGTATTTTTTGATCTACAATTTCCCATAGATTTTCTATGCGATTGAGATCTGGTGATCGGGCTGCCCATTCCACATCACTAACTGCATTAGATAGTAGCCAATCGGTTAGAAATTTGGAGGTATGTTTTTAGTCCAACAAGAATCTTCCAAACCATTTGCAATTTGCTCGTGTCCGTGCGTCTTCCACAATATTTCTTGATGGTTTTTGAAATTATGGATTTATTCATAGAATTTTTCTCACAAATTTTCTTTTGCTTAAAACCAGCAGTAAAATCATTTTCTTTCTGGTTTTACCTCTTCACAAAATTTGATTCTTGCCATTATTTTATTATAATTATTTATTAGATTAACACATTGCGAAATACAAAAAACAGTTGAAAGAAAACGTCAGAAACTATCAGTATTTACATAACGGTAAACTTTTTATCAATTTTGGTACAGAAGTGTAAAAGTTTCCATTGTTTTGGCATCACTTAAAGAGATTATCCTTGTTTATCTATTTTTTTAATTGTATTTTCTGTAACAAATTTGTTATCTTTCTATAGAGAACACACCAGAGTGTGATTTCGCAAATTTAGAATTATGCGAAAGTTTCTAATGTATTGTCCTTCACTCTATATCTGAGAAATACCAACAAAGAAGATACAAACCTAATGTTATCGCTTCAATAAAAGTTTGTTTTATAGTTACTTTCATAAATTTTAGATAACTACAAAAATTTACTGTTAGTAAAAAAATAATATTTTTGCTTAGTTATTTTTCTAATATCAGTTAAAAAGTAGTTAATTTGCATTTTTCTCACAGTAAAGTAACTAGAATTACAGTTAAAATTGGCTATTACTGTAAACTACATGAATAACGTACATGTAGTGACAACAAAAGATTCCTGAGTGTAGCATATCATGTCCTAATGTAAAATACCGCGTACTTATTGAGCAAAGTGTTTATTTAACATAGGCAAATATTTGTTAATCAGTATGTTAAGAAAAATAATAATGAACAACAAATATAATTATAACTACCAGAGAAGGTTAAAATTGTTGTGAAAGTTTGGTTTTTATTTGGTGTATGTGCGAGTATATTTGAAACGTTGTCATTCATTTATCGTATTTTAGAATGAGATAAAGGGAGGCAAACAAAATTAAAGCACATTTTATCTTCGAACCAAGACAAAAAAAAAAAGAAGCGGATATCAATTCGGTTAATCCAATAGTGCACCATTGTTTGTTGGTAGAACTTTCAATAGATTTTCACAAAAGTTATCGATATTTTTAGTCACTTTTAAGATTTTACAATTTTACTGCTCTATAGAAAACTTATTTAGTACAACCACAAATTACCAATTTCATGGTAGCGATTTTAATTTTTTATACATGCATACTCAATCATACATACATATGTTCCGATAAGAGGTTTCGGGTATTTCCAATAATACAAATATTTATTTTAGGCTTAACTAAATGTAGGGATATCTTAAAAAAAAACATTTTGTTTCGTAAATCTGTAGTCACAAGCGATAACCGCCTAAGTCGACTTAAGAACGATTTGAGTTATGTATGCTAACAACGCTTTATATTTACGTGAAATCCCCATTTCCTAACACTGTTTTTTAAAAAGTTATTAATGAAAACATACTGGCCTTTTAAGTATATAAAAAATTATTTTTCTCGAAAGCATGATTTTCGACTTAGGCGGTTAATGCTTGTGACTACAGAAATATAGTATAAAACAATACAAGGCAAAGTTTGTTCCAGAACTACTTATAATTTTAGTCACCGCCACTCCTCAGCACTCAATTAAATGTTGTTATAAAAATTTTAAATAATGCCTTGAAATAGAAATAACATGATTACATCTTACGTTATCTAATTTCAGAATTATAAGACTTCACTATCACCGAAATATAATGTCAAAATATTATATAGAAAACAAATAGACTGCCTATACGATACCCTATACCATGCGTTTAGAGACCTATCTCTTAGACCCAACTAGTTGGTTACAGAAAATAAGCATAAACCAAATTTAAGTGGTATTGTTATGAATTTTGTTGCCTCTGAATATGAAAAAGTTTATATCGGTTGCTATATTTATGTATATGGGGACTATG
This sequence comes from Cordilura impudica, assembly GCA_963682025.1. Taxonomy (NCBI): domain Eukaryota; kingdom Metazoa; phylum Arthropoda; class Insecta; order Diptera; family Scathophagidae; genus Cordilura; species Cordilura impudica. Next base: position 33,788,757 of record OY821517.1, read on the forward strand.
TCGAAAAATGGACAGATCCTGACCATATTTGGTAAAGTCATTTATATTTTGAAAAAATATATAAATACCAAATTTGAGAAAAATCAATGCAATATTTTTGTTTTTTGATAGATTTAAGTGAAGATGGGGAAGCAGCTTTATATGGGGGCTATGACTTAGAATTGTCCTACTGGGGTATTTTTGGACTACTGATTAATGGGAGTAATTAACATACACAAACCCAATTTCACTGAGATCTATAAGATAATTTTGAGTTTATGACAATTTAAGTCGATTTCATAGGGGTCATTTGTATGGGGACTGGGTCTGAACATGCACTGATTTTCACCAATATTGCAGTCATGCTATGGCCGATAGAAGCTTACATACCAAATTTCATCAAAATATATTCATATTTGCGACCTGTAGTTTGATTAAAAGGTTTACATGGACACACAGACGGACTGACGGACATCGCTAAATCGACTCAGAAAGTGGTTCTGAGTCAATCAGTATAATAACAGATGGGTCTATGTCAAATATTTTTAGTAGTTACAAACATCATTATACAAAGTCATTATACCCTGACCACATAGTGGTATAGGGTATAAAAAGTATTTTAACAGTTAATTCCATACAATTTTTTTGACATTATCTTGCCTTGTCAATCGTTAGTGTTACGTAAACAGGAACGTAGTTTTATTACGTAGTTTTCTTAGGTAAAATAATTTAACTCTACGTTACTAATTTTAAAGTATGTTTGGTTCTTACTAACCATGTGTATTCTACCCATAAATTTTTATTTACGAATACGAGGAACCATACCACTGAAATTTAAGAATAAAGTAGTTTTAACCCGCGGATTAGAGACTCTCCCGTTGGCCTTAAGGGGGGTAAGGTTTTAAGCTTTTTGTCTTTTTTGATGTGTAAACATAATTATCACTGCATTTAATATTAATGCTAATCAAACATAAATGAGAATAAAAAATAAACGAATGACAGTAATAAGGAAGTGGTTGGAGATAAAAATAAGAAACAATTCATTGGGAAGTGTTTGGCGACAAAATGAAGGCACGATATTTTATTAGGAAGTGTGTGAAGATAAAATCAGGGAGCGAATACGAATAGCGTTATAAAAACGTTTTGTTCTAAAACAGTGACCTAATTGCGGTATTCCATATAGAATGTTGCCAATTCATTAAAGATTTCCCTTTATAAACATTCCATATATATATTATGCAATTATCACTGAAGTTAATGTAATTTATAAGAAATAAATGAAATAATAAACACATGTAACCGGTAGTAGAGTTTAAATAAGATTTTGAGAAAAATCACGAGATTTTAAACCAGTTTCACACTTTATAAATATCTGCATATTTTTTATGTCTAAACACCTATACGCTCAGGGGGTAAAAATCTATTTCACAATACAATCACAAAAACGGCGCCAGGGAAAAACGGTGTGAGGTACGATTGTATTGGTGAAAACATTAGGAAGTGTTTGGAGATAAAATGAAGGCACGATTTCTTTAGGAAGTGTTTGGAGATAAAATGAAAACACGATTTCATTAGAAAGTGTTTGGAGATAAAATGAGGGAGCGAAGAGCGTTATACAAACGTTTTTCAAGATTAAAAATTAAAAATTAAAAATTAAAAATTAAAAATTAAAAATTAAAAATTAAAAATTAAAAATTAAAAATTAAAAATTAAAAATTAAAAATTAAAAATTAAAAATTAAAAATTAAAAATTAAAAATTAAAAATTAAAAATTAAAAATTAAAAATTAAAAATTAAAAATTAAAAATTAAAAATTAAAAATTAAAAATTAAAAATTAAAAATTAAAAATTAAAAATTAAAAATTAAAAATTAAAAATTAAAAATTAAAAATTAAAAATTAAAAATTAAAAATTAAAAATTAAAAATTAAAAATTAAAAATTAAAAATTAAAAATTAAAAATTAAAAATTAAAAATTAAAAATTAAAAATTAAAAATTAAAAATTAAAAATTAAAAATTAAAAATTAAAAATTAAAAATTAAAAATTAAAAATTAAAAATTAAAAATTAAAAATTAAAAATTAAAAATTAAAAATTAAAAATTAAAAATTAAAAATTAAAAATTAAAAATTAAAAATTGAAAATTAAAAATTAAACATTAAAAATTAAAAATTAAAAATTAAAAATTAAAAATTAAAAATTAAAAATTAAAAATTAAAAATTAAAAATTAAAAATTAAAAATTAAAAATTAAAAATTAAAAATTAAAAATTAAAAATTAAAAATTAAAAATTAAAAATTAAAAATTAAAAATTAAAAATTAAAAATTAAAAATTAAAAATTAAAAATTAAAAATTAAAAATTAAAAATTAAAAATTAAAAATTAAAAATTAAAAATTAAAAATTAAAAATTAAAAATTAAAAATTAAAAATTAAAAATTAAAAATTAAAAATTAAAAATTAAAAAATAAAAATTAAAAATTAAAAATTAAAAATTAAAAATTAAAAATTAAAAATTAAAAATTAAAAATTAAAAATTAAAAATTAAAAATTAAAAATTAAAAATTAAAAATTAAAAATTAAAAATTAAAAATTAAAAATTAAAAATTAAAAATTAAAAATTAAAAATTAAAAATCAAAAATAAGAAATAAATAATCTAACCCATAAAAACAGTTTTTATTAAAACTCTTTCTTTCCTTATGCGTATGAGTTTTGAATATATCCGTGACTGTGGGTGACTGTGTGTGACTTAAAATAAATCTTTTAAATCACTTCGTGACTGTGCTTGACTATGCGTGATTGTGCGTGACAAGTCAAAGTTAATCTTTTTTCGCAGCAATTGTGTGGACCAAGTTTTGAGATCGATCGGATGAGGGGAAATGATATTTAGATCACTCCGTGACTATGCGTGACTGTGCGTGACTACCCCAAAAATAATCTTTAGTCACAACAAGGCTATGGGCCAAGTTTCAGATCAATTGGATGAGGGGGAATAGGGTCCACCCACGACAGACAGACAGAGATTATGAGTTAAAAGAAAGAGTTTAAAAATAACAAATAAAAAATTAAAATTGAAATATAAGAAATGAAAAATGAAAAATAAATGAAAAATGAAAAATAAAAAATTTTAAATAAAAAAATGTAAAATAAAAAATTTGAAATTAAAAATGAAAAATGAAAAACAAAAAATGAAAATTGAAAAATGAAATATAAACAATGAAAAATGAAAAATAAAAAATGAAAAATAAAAAACGAAAAATGAGAAACGAAAAATAAGAAATGAAAAACGAAAAATTAAAAATTAACCAGTTGAAATAATAAATAATAATAAATATTTTTATATTTGCAGAGCCCCTGCAGTTGTTTGCTATAAGTCATACATAGTAACGCTTTCTGTTTGATTTTAAAAAAGTGCTTTAATTACTAGACGTTAACACATCTCCCTGTGATCGGACTCACATATTTTTTTTTTATTTTTTTTTTTCGGAATGTACGACATGTCGGGAGTGTTGTGTCAAGTAAATCGGAGCAAAACTAACTCAAAATACATTTACCGATCCTTTTTTAAATTTTATACACTATTTCTACACATATGTAAATCACCAAGTAATCATGAAGAATTTTTTTCCCTCATTTTTTAACAACAAATTCACCGATATTTTATAGCGAAAATCATTTTTTTCACTTCAAAATGCTGCCAAAAATAAAAAAATTAAATAAACTCTTGGTGATTACCTCGGAAAACATATCATCTTATAAACGCATTTCGATTTTTTTATTTCACATGATCCGGTAATGAGTTATGATGTTCACTGCAAAACAACTTTTTTTTCGAGGCGACTCCGGAGATTCGCTGTCGTGGACTTATTTATTAAAATTTTTAGTTGAAACTTTATTAAAAGATACTTCAAATGTTAAGCTATAACGTGTATATGAAAAAAATAATGCATCATTATTCATATCTTCATAAAACGTCTTTTTCGGCTTTAAAACCTTACCCCCATAAAATAGAAAAAAGGTCCACAGGGAACAAATTTTTTGGTATTTTGCTTGATGTTCTGATAGTTTTGATTATTAATTTTGGATTATATGTATCTATACTAATATAATAAAGAGGTAATATGTGTTTGTTTGTAGGAGGTAATCTCCGTAATTTCTCATCTGATCTTCCAGAAATTTTCACAGAGTCTTATTGTGGCTATGGGAAGTGCTATAGGCTATATTTTTTTTTATATTTTTAGTGGGCGTGGAACCTCCTATACAAAGTAAATTTTTAATATCATATATATACTGAGTACTATGTGAGGTCACCTATTATTAATGTTACTAGCTATGCCGGAAATGGGCAGGATCGGATAAGTGGGCGTGGTAACTCCCATACAAAGAAAATAATAGATGACATATATCTGGAATACTGTAATAGTGAGGGCCTTGGGACTTTGCGTGAGCCCTTTCATTACGATGCGGGTGGGTAGCGAAGCACACCGGTTTACATCTAGTAAAGTTATTAAAAGGCACAAGAAATGTTTTTTTGTTTAAATTTCGGTTTTATTTATAATACGTGAGAAAATGAAATAAATCACTGTTGTGATGCTTCATGCTGATTTTCCAGTTCGAGTGTGCAGGTTTTGCTTTGTTGCAAGTAAAGCAATACGCTCTGGTTTTACGCTGGCGTCCGTTCTCCACACGACAGAAATGGCATGACTGCCGATTTGATCGTGGCGCAAAAAAAGACAAGCACAAAAAAACTTAGTTTTTCAGCTTCAAAATTATTTTATTTTATTTAACAATAAATAACTAATTATTCCAATACAGATCAACAATACATACAACACATGAGGTGCAATGCATTTGTGTAATCTGTTAAGATTTCACATGCCATTACAGTTCCATCTAGAGGACAATGGCAAAAACAAAGAGCTGTACACATTACAAGACATGTAATTTATTTGGCTATGTAAATGTAGAGAAGGCTAAAAATTGGAAAAACTCAGCTCGTTCGTACAAACTCTCGTATATAAAAAAGATAAAACATTTCTCATGTTATTTTCTTTCAAATGTTGAGTTAAATGTTGATTAAGCATGAGTTGAAGTAATAGGCAGAAGGATGCTGAAGACGAACTAGTCGCTTTGTTCGAATGTAGCTACTCCATCTAGCGCTGTCTTCAATTTTTTCCAATATTTCTCTTACATTACAAAAATTATGATCTTTTTTTCATTAGAAAATATATACATGAACTTAAACCGAACAATAACTAATTTTATTTTACCTTAACATTGAATTCTTCCATTGCACTTCGAATCCTGGGATAGCTCATTATACGTCCATTGGTGGCTCGTTCTTCAATATTAAGCAGTGCTATTTATGTCCTGAGCAATTGCAAAAATGAACGTCGCCAAATCGTCAAAACGTATACACTGAATTAAAAATTGAAAGCGGTTGTAGCTTATTGCGGCGGGAAAAATTTCTACCCCGTGCCATCTGCAGTCCATAAATTTCTTACAAGCACGTGAGAAGATTTTTGCATCCCAGTAAACTGTTTATTGCAGAGGTGTCTGTTGTCAGCGCATGTTTTATATTTTTGTAATTAATTTTCTGTTTCGTAATATATGTACGAGTATATGTTTGTATATTTGACAATCTGGCCTACAAAAGAGATAAAAAATTTTCAGCTTTCACATCTTTTGAAGAGGCTGTCAATTTTAGTACAATGATAAATATATTTTCTTCTTTGCAAAAATTGACTCTTTTTCCAAAATGACCCATCCTTCGCAATAAAATTGTCATCATTAGTACAAACTTTATTATTTTCACCATCAGACTCACCTTCTTGTGCAGTTTTTGAGTCATGATCACTTTATATTTCTTAGACAACTTCATTATCACTTACTGCACCACCGAAATACTCGTCTTCACTATAATTTATATCATTTATAAGTCCAGCCAATCTGATTTGTTCTCTTTCACAATTACATATCCCATAAAATGTGTGTTAGAATCATTAAAGTAACTATAAAAGTGCAAAAAAAATTACCTGTAATCCGGTATACACAAGCTAGGAAAATTTTACTTTTGCTGCAAACGTTTAAACACCCAAAAATATTATAATAACTAGCAGATTCCAACGCTCGAAATTCGAGTGCAATTTCTAGGCAACTCTATTTCTCAACTTAGCCATTCACAAACCAACACTTTTTTGGTTTATTATTATTGTGAATGAAGATAACAAAATCATTAAAAAACACATTAACAAATTTAATAAACACACACATAGCATGTGTATAATTTTATGTATGTGCTAGTAGCAACTTTAAATGCAATTTACTCAAAATAAATAAAAAAAATTAAAAATCTGTAAATCTGGTGAACAGCTAAAAAGATATACCTTTCAAATAATATACGCTTGGTCAAAATTGGGATAAAACGGTAGAACAAAACATCGTAAATCGCCTAGCCTATTAATATTATAGATATTACTAACGTGGCGTCAACCACCCAGGCCCTTTTTATAAATTACTTGTTGGACACTGCGCCTATAAAATGAATACTGAAAATAATTGAAAAATTTAGAAAAATGGGTCTATTATGATTACATATTAATATAAAGTTAGTTGAATTTGTTTTACAGTTAGTAACGGAGGGTTAAAAAATATTAATGATACAAAATTTTTAGACAAAAGAAATAAATATTTTGAGAATTTTTTTATGTTATTAAAAATTGAAATTATTTTATATACAAAAAAAAAAAAGAGAGACAAACTCAAATATACCGGAGGGCATAATATTGTTTCGTTAAAAATGTTTTTTGTTACTTCGCTACTTCGTTCAGTTACTTCGTTTTTCCCCATATTTCAAGTTCAAACACTCACGCTTGAATGATTATTCAACAGTGGTTTAATTACTCTCAATTAAAAATAATTATAAATAAAACGAACATTATATTTCACATTGCAAGCGTTTCTTAGTAGATGACGTTACATGTTTAATGTATCATCATACACGATTTGTTATTTGGCTTTTAAACGGTTCCGATTGACATTAAAAATTTACTTTCTAATTTCATTTAACGATAATCAGATTTCTTATAATGTATTTGAAAACAATTATTTAAGCTTGAATTCAGTTCGCATTCGCGATTTATAATTATAATAATAAGACCGAGTTCTCATTGAAATGTAATGTTCAAGTATTGTATAAATAATTTAGTAGAAAAATTTATAATAAAAAAATGTTTAAATATTTTTTTCTATATGTGACCTTCTCCGAGAAAAGGGACATAGTGTATCAAAAACGGTGGATTCTGGTACCTAAAAGGGTGTAGAAACTTTAAATGCGTTATTTTCTCAAAACTTAATTTTCACACACAAGGTCACATATATTGAATAAATTAGGGATTGAACTTAATTCGGTATAGTTTGTCTGAAATGTTTCTTTTTGGAAATAAACTGACAAGTATATCGATTCAATTGTTTTTAAATAATAAACAATATATTCAAGAAACATTAATAAACCGATAAAAAAAATTTAATAGAAATGCGTAAATAAAAATTTAATTCGATGGTTATTCATTTCTTATTGGAATAAGTTTATAAGATTTGCTACGTTTTATCGCTTAACTTCGCCACATGCTTACAATTAAATATTTTTATTGTCTATCCTGATTGTTTAGCTTAATTCAGAAAATTATAATTACATATGATTATACCAAACGTTATTTAAAATGAAATATCAAAAATACATAACCCAGAAATTTGACACATGACATACTTATATATAACTTTGTGAAAATCGGTGTATGTTCACTGACCTCGTGTTTTTTAACTCATTCGATCACAAACCCTTTAAAGCAAGAAAATATTAAAATTAAAAAAAAAATTGTGTTAACCCTTTAAGACCTGTGTAGTATAACAATTTTAGTCATTGTTAAACCATATGTATAAAAATTCTTTTTAACAGTCTATTTTCTTTTTTGTAACCTCTTTGGTGTAAAGAGCACGATGCAAGAGAACTCACAATCACTGAATACCAGTAAAAAAATATTAGAAAAAATTTATTTATTTATATTTTAAGCACCTTAAACCACATCTCACAATCAATACAGCTAGACATGAAAGAGTTAAATTAAGAATAAAATCTTACAGCTCATTGTACCAATGAATCACTAATTATAACTTTTAAAGTATTAAACATGTTTTTGTCCGCTTTTTATATTATTTTTAATTACTTTTTCATCAACTCATTCGACTACACTCAATTAGAAATAAAAGAGATCGATAGTCAATTCCAAAACGTTGCACCTTGGGCTAACTGTGTCAAAAGTGAGGATTAATTCAAGTTAAAATATTGTAATAAGTTTTGGTACCGGGTTAAAGCAGATAAAATTCGCCATCAATAGTTTTAATAAAAAAATGTTCCACGTTGTTTACTTTTTTTGTTATACTCTCTCAAATTTCAATAAGTTTCGTTAATTAAGTGCAATGTGGTAAAACGTAAAAAAATACGAATTTCAAGTATATTTTTTTGGTTATTTATTCTAAAATGAAAACTTTTTTAAACGGAAGCTTCAACTTCAGGCGCCATATCACCGCATTCTCTATCGAAATTTTTCGATCGAAATTATTTTTTTATTTTCCAAAATAAAATACTAAGAATAATTTTACTCTTTCACAGTTAACGAGCTATGGTCACTAGTTAAGAGCAAAAACGAAACGAGGGCTGATGTTTGTCCGTCTTCTCTAAATAATAAACCAAAATATTGAATTTCGATTGATTTTACTTGCTATCGAATGCGGAGATTTGACCCCAGGTATTGGACCATCTTGTTCATAACTTCTTTTTTTGGGAAAATGTTTGGGAAATATTTTTAATTTTTTTTTAATATTATCTCAAAAAAAGGTATTTTTGAAATAAATATAGAGTTTCAAAGTGTTATCGGGTGAGAACGGGTAAAACTTTTTCTAAAGTGAATAACTACGGGATTTCAGCTTGTGGATTCCAAAAAGACATTTTGCGTATGTTCTCAATCTTGCAAAATATATAAATTTCTTTTAAAAATTCCCAGTTGCAAATCAAAATATGCTGCAAATGCAATAGCTAACTCTCTTGTTCATAGTTTTGGTTTTTGTTTTGTCTTTATTTTCGTTACTGTGACTTTTTATTGCTATTGTAAAAATGTAACCTAGTGTATCAGAATCTGATTTTAATGATCATGTATATTAGATTGGGACGAAAAGTGAAAAAATCATGTGAGTCCGATCACAGGGGAGATGTGTAAACATCTAGTAATTAAAGATTTTTTATGTCACTTCTTTAAAATCAAACAGAAAGCGTCATCTATGTATCACTTATAGCAATCAACTGCAGGGGCTCTGCTAATATAAAAATATTTATTATTATTTATTATTTCAACCGGTTAATTTTTAATTTTTCGTTTTTAATTTTTCATTTTTCTTTTTTTTATTTTTCATTTTTATTTTAATTTTTTATTTTTATTTTTTTATTTTTTATTTTTCATTTTTTATTTTCATTTTTCGTTTTTCATTTTTTTAATTTTTCATTTTTTATTTTTTATTTTTCATTTTTTATTTTCTAGTTTTCAATTTTTATTTTTCATTTTTTATTTTCTAGTTTTATTTTTTATTTTTCGTTTTTCATTTTTTATATTTCAGTTTTCATTTGTTATATCTTATTTTTTATTCTTCATTTTTTATTTTTCATTTTTAATTTTTATTTTTCATTTTTCGTTTTTTATTTTTCGCTTTTAATTTTTTATTTTTCATTTTTTATTTTTCGTTTTTCGTTTTTCATTTTTAATGTTTCATTTTTGTTTTTTTATTTTTCATTTTTTAGTTTTCATTTTTCATATTTTATTTTTCATTTTTTATTTCCATTTTTTATTTTTATTTTTCTATTTTCATTTTCCATTTTTTATTTTTAATTTTCCATTTTTTATTTTTCATTTTTTATTTCATTTTTCGTGGTTCATTTTTTATTTTTCATTTTTAATATATTATTTTTCATTTTTTATTTTCATTTTTTATTTTGTTTTTTCATTTTTCGTTTTTCACTTTTAATTTTTTATTTTTCGTTTTTTATTTTTCGTTTTTCATTTTCCATTTTTTATTTTTCATTTATAATTTTTATTTTTCATGTTTCATTTTTAATTTTCAATTCTTTATACACGGGCCAGAAGTAGTATCACATGCATTATTGTCAATTGGCCGACTATCCGAGAAAGCTCAAGAAGTTCGAAACATAGATTTTAAATAGTATAGAGAACATTATGCGCGTAAATACAGTTCGGAGAAGTCGAATAATGACATATTTAATAGGTTTATACTTAGTTCAGATCCATTACTTACCGACAAATGTAAAAGTTAAAAAAAAAATTCACATACCACAGATGGCACTGGATTTAATATTTTTGCAAAACACAACAGGTGAAGAAAAGGTGACGACTGATGATGAATATGAACATGATGACTATGAAAGTGATGATGATTATGATGAGGGTGAAATATGATGTAATGGTTACTACAATAATGATATGATATGGAACAGAATTAATAAAAAAATAAATTCTAATACTTGATATTAAATTTATTATAACCAGCAGATTCCAGCCCTCGAAATTCGAGTGCAAATTCTAGGAAATTTTATTTTTTCATTAAATAAAGAACCTAAAGGTATACTAATCAATTATAGCCAATTCACAAATCAACACAAAAAAACAAACTCATTTTTATTACAAACACATTAACAAATTTAATAAACACACACATAGCATTGTATAATTTTATGTATGTGTTAGTAGCAACTTTAAATGCAATTTACTCAAAATAATGGAAAAAATTTTAAAATCTGTAAATCTGCAAATCGGGTAAAAGAAATACCTTTCAAATAATATATGTTGGTCAAAATCGAGATAAAATTGTAAAACAAATCATCGGTCACAAGAAATCTCCTAGCCTATTAATATTATAGATATAAGAACGTACTTATTTATTTATTTATTTTTTTAATAGAACATTTAGCACACTATAATATGCAATTTGATTCATTAATTTTTCTCTTTAAAATCCAAAGTTATACCAAAAATGGTAAACCAAGGCAATTTTTTCCGAAACAGAAAAAAGCGCTTAACAGGTTTAAAAAAATTATTTTTCCCCCAAATGGTAGATTTTAATGTATTAATAATAATATGAAAAAAAAAATATATATTTTGTTTTTAAATACGGCTTTCCTGAATTAATCCTCATTTTGACTATCATTCAACCCACTGTGCGTTGTGCACAGAAAAATTGTTATTGTTGATAAAAATTAATAAAACTTGGTGAATTATTGACATCATGAAAATAATATTTTTATTTTTTTGTCTCCATGGCGCGTTAAAAAATCATGTAGAATTAACTGAATATAATTACCTTTATCTTTGAAACTTTAAAATATAAAGTATTTATCATATTGAACTCATTTTAAGAAAGGTACCAAATTACCTTTAAAATTACATACCACATGATTTATATTAGAAAAAAAAGTTCCAAGGTCATATTTCGTAAACTTTGGTTCAGATGCGTATAACTCAGAAACCGGATTTTTAAAAATTTTTTAAAAATATACATAGGTTAATGTTGGCTATCTTGCGAATATACACTAGTCGGCATAATTATTTTGACATATGCTAATGTGATGTTTTCTTGCCTAGTTTGTTTGATTGCATGAAGTAACGGTACCTATGTTAAACTCAAAATAAAATGCATATTTACAGATACACGCATATTCAATATATTGTCGTTTACGCTTTGCATTCCCTTTCTGCTGAAAAGAAGATGATTTTTTCAATTGGCATTCAAATAACTTTGATAATTAAACTTTATTGGCATTTTATTATAAAATAAAATATTGAATAAAAGTTATTGAAAACCACGACTGGAAAAACGTCTGAGTTAAGCTGAGTTGTTGGAGCTTCAATAGTGACAAAGTTTAGTGCTGGCGCCACAGTAAAAGACATTGCCAATGAATTTAATTCGTTGCGCCAAACAGTGCACTATCAAATTAACAAATGTAAAAAGCATAATGACATCACAATCTTACCTAGATCAGGTGCTAATCGCAAAACAACGCTAGTTGAAGACCGAATCCTTCTGCGGGAATTTCAGAAAAATATTTAACTAAAGCTTCAATCTACTGAAAATCATCAGGAATGGAATCAGTCGGCCAAGAATCCAATCAGTGAGCGTACTGGAGAAGCGTTCTATGGACAGTTGAAAGAAAGCTCCTTCGAGTTCAACTAATTAAGACAAAAGATATTTGTAAGGCCGCCACAGGTACGAAGGTAAAAATATCCCTGTTTGTCAAATGTGAGCTATGATAAGTGAAGGCTCTGATAACGCTTTCCTTCCAAAGACAGGTTGATCAGAGAATTATTTATCCTACAACAGGATAATGCCCCATGTCACAGAAGCAGGTTAATAACCAGACTTGAATGTCATTGAAAAGGTGTAGTCTCTTGTCAAACGTAAAAGAATTGCTTCTTAACATAAAACCAAAGAAGAGATAATTTCCGAGGGCACTTCGCTTTGGAACAAGATATCCTCAGAGGTCCTTTAAAAGTTCGTGGACTCAATTCCAAGACGCCTTCAAAAAGTTATTGAAGCCCAAGGAGGCTATAAATTTTATTAATTCAAAATCAAATTTCTATACATTTGTTAAATATTATGGTTTTTTTTAATAATAATAACTTGTCTAAATACTTATGCCAACACCTCAAAATTACTTTCATTCATTTTTTTTTTCAAGTTTTTATGAATAAATATCTTTCGAGTTATTTTTAAGTTTTTATTAACGATGTATAAACAGAAAAAAAAACATTCAGGGAGTAAAGTTGTATGTTGTAAAGAAATACAAGACGTCAAAGAGTACATATGTATGTGAAAAACCTATCGTATATTCATATACTACAATCTTAAAAAATGGAATAAAAGCAAAATAATTGTTCTTTTACACAAAAGCTTACCTGAATTTAATTATTTTCTTCCATTTTTTATTTATTTCTACCATTTTGCCACACTATTTACAAGAAAACTACAAAAAATATTTGTAATATACAACAAAAACTGATTAAATAGTAAACAAGCAACAGCTGATCACATAGTACACCCCAAAAACATACCAGCTAACGTTGTATTGTCGTATAATTTTTTTTGTATGAAAAATATCAACAACTATTATACCACTGTTGTATAATTTTAGCACATACGACACATACAACAGTTAGGACACCCTTGTGAATACCCTAATTATATTCTATAAAGACAACTAAAACTTTAATACAAAAATGCATTGGTTCGCTTTCTTAAAAATAAATGTGCCGACTAATGTATGTGCCAATTCCCAAGATGATGGTATTATTGAGTTCAAAGTTATTTATAAAACAAGTAAAAATATTATAATTGGTCCAGATCGACCATATGCTACCCTATACCATGAGTTTAAAGAAAAGGTCTTAGGTCCAACTACTTGGATATAGAAAATAAGCCTAAACCAAATTTGTGTGTCACGGTTATAATTTAGTTGGCTGTCGATATAAACAAGTACATTTATAAAGGGTCTAGGTCGCAAAATGGACCGATTAGGACCATGATTGGTGACGTCATTTATTTTTTGAAAAAGCTTAAGCAAACGAAAAATTGAGAAAAATCTGTGAATACCTATGTTTTTAGGTAGATTTAAGTGAAGATAGGGTATTACTTTATATTTGGACTATGACTAAAAATTATTATACAAGGTCTTTTTTTTTGGAGTACTAATCAAGTAATAAAAACATACAAACCAAATTTGAATTCGATTTATATAATAATTTGGATCTTACGGCAATTAAAGCCGAACTCATAGGGGTTATTTGCATGGGGACTAGGTCTGAACATGCACCGATTTTTCCAAATTTAAATTAAGTTTTTTCCATGGTCAAAAAACCTTATATACAAAATTTCATTCAAATATGTTCATATTTGTGATCTATAGTTAAGAATATTCTCTATTTTAACACTTTGGAGATGTTTTTACACATTTTTTTTATTTAGGCACCGTATAATGTATGAACTTATTTTAAAAGTATGTTTATTTATGAGTAAAATGAAGCTTTGGTTTAAAAATTCTGGTAAAAAATTAGCGAGTTATTAAACTTATTAAAAAAATGGAATAAATGCCTGCAAACATTTTTGAGTTGAATAACCGAAAATGTTGTTTTAGCTAAAAAAAATTTCTTTGTCCAGCCATTTATTCCATTTTTTTTATTAAAAATTTAATAAGTCAGTTAATTTATACCAGATTTTTTAAACCAAAGCTGCATTTTACTCACAAATCAACATACTTTTATAAAATGTGTGAAAACATTTCCAAAGTTGAAAAATAGAGAATATTTTTAAACAAAATGAGTTTGCTGGAGGAATACTCACAAATGTCTCTATATTACTTAAATATCATGTGCATATCTTCGAAAGGCTTCAGTTTCTTGTTTCTAGATCCGCTGAGAAATTCAAAATCGGTTGATATTCAACAAAGTTACTGGCTTATCTGTGCAAAAGAGCCGAAAAACCGGTTTTTTCCCGTAACTCAAGATTTTGGAGGTGTTTCGCAAATTTCAAGGACAGGGTCTTGTTGTACTCGACAAGATCTATCAGAAAAAAAGTATCGTATCCCAGGTATCTTTTTCTATCACACAGTGTAATCTAACACATAAAAACAAAGTATTTCTTTCCTTATACATGTGAGTTTAGAATCTCCCCGTGACTGTGCGTGACTATGCGTTACTGTGTGTGACTATCTTAAAATTATTCTTTGGCCACAACAAGTCTATAGACAAAGTTTCAGATCGATCGGATGAGGGGAAATGAGGTTTAATCTCTCCGTGACTGTGCATGACTATGTGTGCCTGTACGTGACTATGTCGAAGTTAATCTTTCTTTACAGCAAGTATATCGACCAAGTTTCAAATTGATTGGATGAGGGGAAATTCGTGACTGTGCGTGACTAAGTCAAAGTTAATCTATTTTTCACAGCAAGTGTATGGACCAGGTTGCAAATCGATCGGATGATAGGAAATGACATTTCACTCCGTGACTGTGCGTGACTATGCGTGACTATGCCTGACTGTGCGTGACTACCCCAAAATTAATCTGTAGTCACAACAAGACTATGGGCCAAGTTTCAGATCAATTGGATAAGGGGGAATGGCGTTGCCCCACGACAGACAGACAGAGAGTATGAGTTAAAAGAAAGAGTTTAAAAAAGACTAAATTTTTGGCGAAAAAAAATACCAAATTACAATTTTCAGATATATATTTTATTGTGAGCCATTAGCATTCGAAAAATCATACAAATGCCATATTTATGAGTCAAAAATGCAATAAACATCACCAAATAGTCCTCTATTTTTAAAATCAATATTAATTATAGATTTTCTTCTGTTTTATGACTACATTTAGCCATTGTTCGATTTTTCGTAGTTCCATTTTTAAAACGTCTGAAATTTTAAAATTTTCCTAATGTGACTAAAACAAGAAAAAAATCCAACGTTTTCAGTGATAGAAAATGAGTTAAAGGCCTAGTTAGCCACACGTAACCTTAACCAAAGGTGTCATCTGTTTTTTTCTGTTACATGAAAATGCATTTAGAGCAGTTACCGAACTCAACTGTCACGTAACCGGAACGTCCCAATCTGTTGAAAATAGATTTTTGCACCGTTTGTACGTGACATTTGTGAACAGCCGATAAAGTTTGGTTAATTTTACACAGCAACATGCTGGTTCGTTTTTTACGTTCTATAATTGCACCAAATGCCAACGTTACATTTACGGTACAGATACATTTTAACTACGTGTGGCTAACTAGGCCTTAACACAACGAATTAATAAATTCAATGAAATAATTGCAAACAAGTAAGAAAATTATAGTCGGTCTTGACCAACTATACGATACCCTATAACATGCCTTTCTCTAAGGCCCAACTAATTGGATATAGAAAATAATCATAAATCAAATTTGAATGGCATTGTTATTAATGATATGAAAAAGTTCATATGTTCGAATGCTATATTTATATAAGGACTAGGTCGAAAAATAGGCGAATCTTGACCATATTTGGTAAAGTGACTTTTTTTTGCATATACAAACCTAATTTGAGAAAAAAAAAATGGGTGCAATATTTTTGATGTGTAAAAATCTATGCCCTCAGGGGGGGGGGGGGTAAAAATCCATTTCACAATACAATCAAAAAAACAGCGTAAGGGATAATCGGTGTGAGTTATATGTAAGTGTATTGATGCAAATATTATGATTTAAAATTATTTAGGTGATTCAACAACCAACAGAAAGCGCCATGAATGTACTGCAACCATCAAGTATAACAACCATAGCAGTTGCTTGCTATACGTAGATGGCGCTTACTGTTTGATTTTAGTTGATGTGTAAATAGATGTTTACACATCTCCCCTGTGATCGGACTCACATATTTTTTTTATTTTATGGATTTAAATGATGATAGGGAAGCAACTTTATATGAGAGCTATTAATAAGAACTGTCGCACAGAATTTTTTTTTGGAATACTAATTAATAGGTGTTATAAACACACACAAACCAGATTTGAAAGTGGTCTTTATGATAATTTGGCTCTTATGGTAATTTAAGCCGATCTTATAGGGGTCATACATATGTAACGGGACTAGGTCTGAACACGCGCCTATTTTCACCAATTTCAGTAGAGTTCCTCCTATAACCGATAAAAGCTTAAATACCAAATATCATTAAATCAAGAAAGCGGCGCAGAAAATGATTCTGAGTTTATCGGTATAATAAAAGATGGAACTAGGTCAAATATTTTCTATAGTTACAAACATCACCGCAAACTCGTTATAGTGGTATAGGGTATAAAAATTGATAAAAATGATACAGGAATGTTGCTTTATAGTTTTTTTTTTTTTTTTTTGTTGTAGCCAAGCGTGTATAGTGGGATCGAATAAGTTAAATAATTTTATGTTTAAGCCTAGAATTTAAGAAAAATTATAAATTTAATTTAAATTTATGCGATCAAAAAACCCACAGAAACAATATTTCTGCAACCTACTGCTCTAGAAATTCGCAACTGGCTAATAAAAAAAAATTTATTTTTATACTCTCAATAGTCAACCTTTTTTCCATAGAAATAAAAACATTTTTAATTAACTGAAATAAGTTTAAATGACAATATTTTTGTTTTTGTTCATTTTTTCAGAAGAAATATGGTTTAAGTATGCAACGTTCCCTTGCATGAACGAGATGTCGTTAGAGCAAGATCAAAGATATTTTTGTACAAACACATAGAAGAGAGACTTTACAATTAGTAGTTAATAATAATTGTGATAGCAAAAATTAAGTGTTATATATATATATTGTATTTATTATAAATTAGTGCCAGTATTTCTACAACAAAATGACGATTACATATACAGCAGAAGTAGCGACATGTCGCGGATTTGGATGTTTTCTGAAATTATTATTCAGGTGAGTAACAAATGGCATCTTTATACAAATTTGTACTTATATTTAGCAAAAGCAAAACAAAAACAATTAACCTTTAAATGTTAATTTGTTTAAGAAACTGACTGTAAAATGCACTCAATATCTGAGACGGTACTTAGTTCGGTAGGTAAATTGTAAAATTTTCATAGTAAATTAACAATGTACTAGCGAATTTTGTAACTAAATGGATTTAAATAAGTAGGCTAAATATATCCATATCTATGTATATATTTTGTTTGGTCATTATGATGCCTCTTGTCGATGATCGTCGATCTTGTGTAACAGCCTCTTTGCTAAAATAACGAAAAATCTTATAAGAATATTAAGATTTCGCATAATGGGTTAAAAGTATACACCTGTGTTCGTGTTAAAAATAAAATTAAGGGAATTGTTAATTATTCAAAGCAAACAATTGTGATCACATGTTTTTTAATACATTTCAAATAAGTCTAAATAAAATTTAAATGGGTATCTAGGCGTGTTTCAATTGGTATGGGACAAACCGAATTGTGATGCCAAATAAAACATCATATTTGACATCAAATATGTACCTATAGACATTGATTTATTTTTCAAAACCCTGTAACTATACATATTACTTGATAGTTTGACATACACAAAACGATACGATTTTCTCCAAAACTTAGTTATTGTTTTACCCTATTCTCTTGGCGATAATTTTGATAACTTTATGTGGAATACAAACGAAAGTTAAATATACAAATAAAGAATGACAAGTAAACAAAATACACTAAATAAATAATCAGCTAAATAAAATCGCAGTGATTGTATACTTAAAAAATGACATAATTTCTTCTTTTTAAATTTACAATCAAATAAAACTGAAATACATACAATAAATATTGATACACTATGAAAAAAATTGTATAATAGATTGTACCTCTACCACACATTTTTCAATTGTAATTTAAAAATATGAATTGGAATTAAGCAAGTAAGAAAATGGTAATCAGTCTAGACCAATTATTCGATACTCTCTATGCCATGCATTTATAGAGACGGTCTTAGGTCCAACTAATTGGATATAGAAGCATAAAACAAATTTGAGTGGCTTTGTAATTAATTTTTATGCCTACAGATATTAAAAAGTTTATATCGGATGCTATATTTATATAACCAAATACAACATCGAAAGACTAGAATCCCAGCGACTTCGTGAAGCCTTCCTAGAGCAAGTGCGGAATAACGTAATCGAACCATCAACGTCGGCAGAAAATGTGAATGAAAAGTGGAAGAATATTAAAGCCGCTATAATCGATGCCTGTGTTTCAAAGCTTGGAAACAAGGCAAAAAAGAACGAAGACTTTATATCTCCGCAAACATGGGATTTGATTGATCAACATGCAAGTCAAAAAGATAAAATTAATTCCATAAACGATATAACTAAAAGAAAGGAAGCACAAAATCAATATCGACTGCTAGACAAACAGGTAAAACGGTCGGTCCGAGAAGATAAAAAGAAAGAAATACGCGATATGACCATAGAAGCGGAAAATGCAGCTAAGGCTCATAACATGAAAGACCTGTTTGTTATTACAAAGAAAATTGCCGGCACTGGTAACATACGCGCATTACCAGTGATGTCCTCTGATGGAACGCTAATAACCAACGTCGATGAACAGTTGAAGCGTTGGAGAGAACACTTCATGAATGTTTTAAATATTCAAAACGAAAATGTGACCGTTACAAGAAACAATAACGGTACCACTCTGCCCATTAGAACGGATCCTCCATCAAGGGATGAAGTGATTGACGCCATTAGAACTCTAAAAAATGGCAAAGCAGCAGGAATAGATAACATAACAGCTGAAGTTCTTAAAACTGACACCGAACTATTTGCAAACATATTACAACCACTCTTCGTACAAATATGGAATTCTGATGCAACGGATTGCAACAATTGGCGTGGTATTACGATTCTCTGCACGGTGATGAAAATCTTCATGAAAATAATTCTGGAACGAATGATTCATCAAGTAGACGTACTGTTGCGAAAAGAGCAAGCAGGTTTCAGAAGTGGCAGATCGTGCGTTGATCAGATAAATACGCTTCGAATCATTATAGAGTAATCTGTTGAAATGCGGTCATCCCTGTACCTTCTTTTTGTGGACTACGAAAAAGCATTTGACTCCATCCACAGAGAGTGCATTTGGGCTGAACTGGAGAACATAGGTGTGCCTAACAAAATCATTTCTATAATCAAAAACAGTTATGAGAATTTTAAATGCACGGTTCTACATGAAGGAAAGATGTCCTAGACTTTTCAGACAATTTCTGGGGTTAGACAAGGCTGTTTTCTATCGCCACTACTGTTTCTGATCGTTATAGATGCAGTAACTAATCGTGCGAATGAGAACAAAGCGCGTGGCATTGTGTGGAATCCTTTAGAACCTGGTTCTCGACTGGAGGGCCTAGATTATGCTGACGACAGGTTTATTGATATGCAAAGCAAACTTAAAGACCTGGAACTTGAATCCTCCAAAGTTGGGCTTAAAATAAATGTAGGAAAAACCAAAGAAATGCGGATAAACACAACGTCAACAGAGCAACTAAACTTCTTGGAGCATCAAGTTGAACGTGTTGAGGAGTTTACTTACCTTGGAAGTATAATATCTGAAAATGGTGGTACCCTATATGTGCAAAATAGAATAAAGAAGGCGCTGGGCTCATGCACTCAACTTCGCAAGGTATGGAGCTCAAAAGACTACAGCCTCAGCACGAAAATCCGTTTGTATAAAGCTTGTGTCCTTTCTGTCCTGCTCTACGGATGTGAAACATGGTTTGTAACGGAGTCAATACAAAACAAACTGCGCGCTTTTGTCAATAGATGTCTTCGCAGAATCCTTGAGGTGTTCTGGCCCCATAGAATAACAAACGAAGAACTCTGGGCGAGAACGGATATGTACGACATAAATGTGGAAGTTCGGCGGAGGAAATTTGGATGGATAGGACATACACTTCGTAAGCCAGGAAGACCAAGAACCACCTGGCGAAGATCAACATTGGGTGAAATAAACAGGCTTTAGCAAAACGGTCTTGAAGCAGACGGTCCTGGACGAAGATACAACAACATTGGGGAACTCAAAGAAGTTGCTGAACGAAGAGATAGATGGAGTAATCTTGTAGACAACCTATGCCCAGTATAGAGGCGGCTCGTAATCGAAAGACGACGGGCGAGGTTATATTATTATATTATTATATTTATATGGGGACTAGGTTGAATAAATAGATTCTGAACATATTTGGTAAAGTGATTTATTTTTTGCGAAAACTATATAAACCAAATTTGAGAGAAATATCAGTGCAATATTTTTGTTTTTTTTTTTTTGAAGGTTCAAGATCGGAATGCAGCTTTACATTGCGGCCATGACAAAAAATTGTTCGATAGGGTTTTTTCTTGGACAACTGATTAATGAGTGTTGTAAACATACAGAAAACAAATTTGACCGAGATCTACATAATAATTGGGATCTTATGACAACTTAAGCCGATCTCATAGGTGTATGGCGATCAGGTCTGACCATGCACCAATTTTCACCAATTTCAATAGCCTTTATCCAATAGCCGATAAAAGCGTATATGCCAAATTTTACCATATTTGCGACCTGTAGTTGATTACAAAGTTTACGTGGACACACAGACGGACGGACACACGGGCGTACGGACAGAAAGTGATTCTGTCCGTTCGGTAAAATAAAAGATGGGTCAAGTTAAAATATTTTTGGTAGTTACAAACATCATCATAAACTCTTTAAAATTCAAAAATTTCCGTTTAAAATGAAAAAAATCCATTTGAAATTGATACAGAATTAAATTTAAAATTGATAACAATTCTAGTTGAAATTCAAGAAATACCAAATAATAATTTAAAAAAATTTATTTCAAATTCAAAGAAGTGAAAGTAAATCAAAAAATGTTGAATAATATTGATTCGCTTAGCGAATCTTTTACAAATATCCCTAACATCGCCATAATCGATGGATATTATACCCTCAATACTGATATTAGTTCAACTTTATCGGAAAATGCTTTTTGTTTTCAATGCGTAAACCAACTGGAAGTACTCTTCACATGTAAAGTTGTGAAATCAAATGCTGTTGGTTCTGCTAACATGCATCCCAGATTCTTAATGGAAATTATTCCTCAACTACTACCTCAAATTACCCATATTTTTAATACTATTATCACAAAAAGTGTATTTCCTCAAAGGTGGAAATATGCTAAAATTTTACCCATTCCTTAATCAAATAAAGAATATCATCCCATTGCTATCCTACCATACTTGTGTAAAGTGTTTGAAAGGTTATTGCATCAGCAAATTGGAAAACATGTCAAGAATAAGGGCCTAATCTCAGACAGACAATCAGACTTTCGTCCTAAATATAGCTGCATAACTGCATTCATTGATGTGTCTGAAGATATTCGTGGATATATTGATAGTGGTAGCATTGCATTTCTAGTGCTCTTAGATCATTCGAAAGCATTTAATACTGTGATTCATGAAATACTCTGCATGAAGCTAAGATTTTTTTTTTGGTTTCTCTCCTTCCGCAACTCGTTTAATATCTTATTTAGAAAATCGACAAGAATACGTTCACGCCAATAATAAAATGTCAAATGTGCTTCCAATAAAAAGGGCATCCCGCAAGGTTCGATTCTAGGCCCACTTCTTTTTACTATATATATATATAAATGATTTGCCTAGTCAACTTTCGTATTATAAAGTTCAAATGTATGCTGATAATGTGCAACTTTACGTTTGTAGTCGTTTCGATGAACTAAATAACTGTGTTGCGAACGTAAATGTGGATCTTTAACGAATTCATTTATGGGCTATGGAAAATTAGCTATGTCTCAATCCTTCAAAGTCTAAATGCATCATAGAAGTAGTAGTAGTAGTATTTATTTTTATTTTCAGCAATATATATAAAATAATTACAAATAAAATAAATGTTAAAAATAAAATAAAAGGTAAAAATAACCATATGCGACTCTGACTATCGTCGTCAGCCGCTTATAATATAAAAATTTAGTTTCCTAATCGAGATAAATGTTTTTATGTATTAAACTCTGTTATCAAAAAGTTTCTGTAATTTATACATGTTTTTATATAATTTGCTAAGAGATTCCAATTTGTATTTACACCATTTAATGTATTTCAGATTTCGTCTTCTGTAAGGTAAGCTTTACTGAAGTACGTAATTCTGAATTCTTTTAGCGTTTTACAACGACCAAGAAAATGTTCTATATTTTCAATTTCCCTTGAATTACATAAAGAGCATAATTTAGACAAATTCGTTTCAAAACGGTTACCATTTAATTTTATCGAATCACTTCGTGCTTTAAAAATCCAAGTTATATTTTCTAGTTTAATTTCATTAGATATGTATTTATTAGATATGCATCATTATTACTCGAAGATCTGTGCCTCCTCTTGCTATACCAGATATTATTCTTAATCGTCAAATTATTGAAATCACACAAAAAACCAAAAATCTTAGAATTATTTTCAATAAAACTCTCACCTGGTTTGATTATATAAAAATATCGCTTCGGGAAAAACGTATTCAATGCTTCGATCACTGTGGAAAACTCAACATCTTACACCAGTTCATGTACGAGTTATACTTGCAAAAACCTATCTAATTCTTACTTTGTTGTACGGATGCGAACTATTTGCTAGCTGTGATTCTATTACCTCTAGGAAATTAACAACTACGTTTAATTCTATATTAAGATTTGAAAAGATCATCCCACATAACACCGTATGCACGAAAACTTTACGGTGTGAATTTTTGCGTTCTCTTGAAGATACGATTATTGATACTGATGCATAAGAATATATTTACACGTGAGCCTACATATCTGTTGAATCGGATATCCTTTTCTAATTCAAGAAGAAATAATTCTGTTATTCAAATGAGGCATAAAAGTTTTGGCTCTGAATGGCAGTTCTATACACAATGCAACGTCTTTGGAATTTGCTACCGCCAACATTACAATATTTAAGCAACGCAGGACATTTTAGGAAACACGTTTTCCAATTTTTCAATACCGTTTAAATATTGTTTAAACATTGCTTTATTTTGAATATATGTGAAATAATTTTTGTTATCTTATTTTTATAAAAATTATAAATTATGTCATATTTTCATTAAATACTGTATCACAGTATACCGATCCTGTACTTTAATTACACTGCTCTGCAAAATAACATTTTTTTTCTAGCCCCGAAATTATTCCTGCTTATTCCAATGTAAAATGACCTCCTGAATTCGAATATCACACCCATTTTGCCCCATTTCAAACCGTTTTCGCTTGATGCCCCCCTCCCCCTTTTCTTATCTTATAGTCTTTTGATTGTCATAACTCAAGAACGACTACTCCGATTTTGCTGAAATAAATATATAAAAATTAAGAATTACCATTCCTTTCATCTATTCTTATACCATTTCTCTACATAATCAACAATTTCGCAGATATAAATAAATTTATGAAAAAAAAATTTTTTTTTTCCAGGGCCGGATTAACCATGTCGGGGACCCTAGACAATGCATGTCTCGAGGACCCTTCACCCTTTCCATATTTCCTAAGACATATTTTGTCTACCAGAACATAATTTTTTTGATAATTACACTCGTTTTTTGTTAAATTACGCAGTTTTTTGACATCAGCCCATTTAATAAAAAAATTTAAACAAATGAAATGAATACACTAAAACCTCGATTTGCGTCGCCCCGATTTGCGTTGATTCGATTTGCATCGTCTAAAAAAAAATTGAGTGGTCTCGAATTGCATCGCTTATGTTTTGTTTTGCGTCGCAAAAATAAATTGTGGCTTTGAATTGCGTCGTTAATGCTTCGATTTGCGTCGTTTTCTTATTTGTGCATACAAAGGGGATTCCCATTTTATTAGCTTTTGGTCAAATATGTACATACATACAGTTCAAATTCAACAAAAGCTAGACCATTTTTTTCAAAAAGATAGACAGCTATCGAATCAAAACCCTGATGTGACAATTGTTTTAAAGTAACAAAAATTATTTAAAAATTTAATTAATTGAATTAATTTTATGTTTGTGTTGGCTTTAATTTATTTTTTACTTTACGTTATCTTTTGCATTCATTTATTTCTAGTAAAAATTTTTAACTTTTCTAAAAATGTTCTTCTGGAACGAATTAAAGAAAACTGCATACAGATAAGTGAAGAAAACTGATTCGGTTTGCGTTGTTTCGCATTGCGTCCCGTTTTGTCGGTCCCAATTAACGACGCAAATCGAGGTATTAGTGTATATGCGTATTTTTTTGATGTGTAAACATCTATACGCGCGAGGGGGTAAAAATAAATTTCACAATACAATCACAAAAACAGCGAAAGACGTAAGACAAAATCGGTGTGACTTATGATTGTATTGGTGAAAAAATTATGATATTTAATAACCTTTTTGTCGCTGTTGAAAAAAAAAATTAAAAATAAAAACCGGAAAATAAAAAATGGAAAATGAAAAAAAAAAATGAAAAATGAAGAATGAAAAATGAAAAATGAAAAATTAAAAATAAGAAATGATAAACGAAAAATGAATAATAAAAATTAAAAATTAAAAATTAAAAATTAAAAATTAAAAATTAAAAATTAAAAATTAAAAATTAAAAATTAAAAATTAGAAATTAAAAATTAAAAATTAAAAATTAAAAATTAAAAATTAAAAATTAAAAATTAAAAATTAAAAATTAAAAATTAAAAATTAAAAATTAAAAATTAAAAATTAAAAATTAAAAATTAAAAATTAAAAATTAAAAATTAAAAATTAAAAATTAAAAATTAAAAATTAAAAATTAAAAATTATAAATTATAAATTATAAATTAAAAATTAAAAATAAAAAATTAAAAATTTAAAATTTAAAATTTAAAATTAAAAATTAAAAATTAAAAATTAAAAATTAAAAATTAAAAATTAAAAATTAAAAATTAAAAATTAAAAATTAAAAATTAAAAATTAAAAATTAAAAATTAAAAATTAAAAATTAAAAATTAAAAATTAAAAATTAAAAATTAAAAATTAAAAATTAAAAATTAAAAATTAAAAATTAAAAATTAAAAATTAAAAATTAAAAATTAAAAATTAAAATTTAAAAATTAAAAATTAAAAATTAAAAATTAAAAATTAAAAATTAAAAATTAAAAACTAAAAATTAAAAATTAAAAATAAAAAATTAAAAATTAAAAATTAAAAATTAAAAATTAAAAATTAAAAATTAAAAATTAAAAATTAAAAATTAAAAATTAAAAATTAAAAATTAAAAATTAAAAATTAAAAATTAAAAATTAAAAATTAAAAATTAAAAATTAAAAATTAAAAATTAAAAATTAAAAATTAAAAATTAAAAATTAAAAATTAAAAATTAAAAATTAAAAATTAAAAATTAAAAATTAAAAATTAAAAATTAAAAATTAAAAATTAAAAATTAAAAATTAAAAATTAAAAATTAAAAATTAAAAATTAAAAATTAAAAATTAAAAATTAAAAATTAAAAATTAAAAATTAAAAATTAAAAATTAAAAATTAAAAATTAAAAATTAAAAATTAAAAATTAAAAATTAAAAATTAAAAATTAAAAATTAAAAATTAAAAATTAAAAATTAAAAATTAAAAATTAAAAATTAAAAATTAAAAATTAAAAATTAAAAATTAAAAATTAAAAATTAAAAATTAAAAATTAAAAATTAAAAATTAAAAATTAAAAATTAAAAATTAAAAATTAAAAATTAAAAATTAAAAATTAAAAATTAAAAATTAAAAATTAAAAATTAAAAATTAAAAATTAAAAATTAAAAATTAAAAATTAAAAATTAAAAATTAAAAATTAAAAATTAAAAATTAAAAATTAAAAATTAAAAATTAAAAATTAAAAATTAAAAATTAAAAATTAAAAATTAAAAATTAAAAATTAAAAATTAAAAATTAAAAATTAAAATTTAAAAATTAAAAATAAAAAATTTAAAATTTAAAATTTAAAATTAAAAATTAAAAATTAAAAATAAAAATTAAAAATTAAAAATTAAAAATTAAAAATTAAAAATTAAAAATTAAAAATTAAAAATTAAAAATTAAAAATTAAAAATTAAAAATTAAAAATTAAAAATTAAAAATTAAAAATTAAAAATTAAAAATTAAAAATTAAAAATTAAAAATTAAAAATTAAAAATTAAAAATTAAAAATTAAAAATTTAAATTAAAAATTAAAAATTAAAAATTAAAATTTAAAAATTAAAAATTAAATATTAAAAATTAAAAATTAAAAATTAAAAATTAAAAATTAAAAATTAAAAATTAAAAATTAAAAATTAAAAATTAAAAATTAAAAATTAAAAATTAAAAATTAAAAATTAAAAATTAAAAATTAAAAATTAAAAATTAAAAATTAAAAATTAAAAATTAAAAATTAAAAATTAAAAATTAAAAATTAAAAATTAAAAATTAAAAATTAAAAATAAAAAACGAAAAACGAAAAACGAAAAATGAAAAATAAAAACTGAAAAATAATAAATGAAATATAAAAAATGAAAAATTATATGAAAAACGAAAAACTAAAAATAAAAAATGAAAAATTAAACTGTTGAAATAATTAATAATAATAATAACTATTTTTATATTAGCAGAGTCCCTGCAGTTGTTTACTATAAGTGATTCCAGGATGAACCTTTCTGTTTGATTTTAAAAAAGTGCCATAAAAAAATTTTAATTTCTAGATGTTTACACATCTCTCCTGTGATCGGACTCACATGATTTTTTTATATTAAATCATTTTATAGTGTACAATATGTTTTTATATGACCTATCCTTGCTTTTTTTAGGTACAAATACGTTTAAAACATAATTTTTAATCGCCAATAAATTTACGCGGTTCGAGACATTGATGAACGAAGGCAGTTTTTGATTTGTTTTAGTTTCGAAATGTTACGTTCATCTGTGGCATTTGTAATCATCAGTCTTCTCTATATTTGCACTGCTATAATTACATTAAGAGAAGTTGATTGTGCCAAGTTACCAAAAATCAATTTATATGATTCCTCGCAGGTACAATTTTTATTTTCCGGCACCCTCTCATTGTAAGATGAGGTACTTGAATTGAACCATCTCGTTGATAATCACATGCTCAATGTCCTCGGAATAATATTCCCTAAACTTTGTACAAGTCTCTCTAAATTCATCGTTGGACTTGGTCGAATATCTGTTAGAAATCCAAACAAAGCACTGATTTCTCGATTACTCTGAACAGAACATGTGTAGTATATAATATATTGCAATTCATAACTTCAATTTTCCTCTTTGCGCAACGTCTTTTGCAGATCCTTTATCGTGGGTTTGTTTCCTTCGTCATGGTGTTTTCTTCTATGCACACGCTGCTTTTCATCACAATATTGGGTATAAGTTTTCTCATTTGCCTTCTTCTCGTAGTCGCCAAATAATTTTCGCTATGAAAGCAAAAAATCTAAAAGCGATTTTAAGACATCGACTGCCGTTCTAAGTTTAATAGTGAATTTTTTGGAGAGATATACTGATACCATTGATTTGATCTAGTATGGTAGCCCGAATACTGTCATTACAGGGTTTTCTTTTTTTGTTCCAAATCCTTTAATAAACACCTGGCCTCTTGAATCACTTGTGATGTCTGAGTCTCATCGTCATCAATAACACTTTCTGGAAACTACTGTAACCTCTCTTCCCGTGCACACCATCTTCTATCGGATAGTCTTTTCAGAACTAGTGACTTGTATTTCATACGTTCACCAGTTTTTTTTTAGGATGTTTGATCATAATTGCCCATCGATGAGTTGACACCGAAAATAAAAATACTAAAGTGACTGTACAAATCCAAAGAATGAGATTCGTTCAACGCAGCACTACACGCCACGTACTCCAACAAAATTCTTTGATTAGAACGTAGTGTACGATGTGATTTATTTTCCTAATATGACGTGTTAAAGGAGGACAGGACTGGACTCACAAATTTTTGATATCAATGTTATATTGGTTTAAAACACTGTTGCGCATTCACAAGAGTAGGGTTGCTTTAATTAATGTAAAAGTAAAACCCAGGTGGAGGGTGTTAAAGATTTAGCATATATTGTATTATACCGATCGACTTAGAATCACTTTATGAGTTGATTTTAAGCTTCCGTCTGTGTGTCCCTTTAAACCTTGTAATCAAACTACAGGTCGCAAATATGAATATATTTTAATAAAATTTTAAATATAAGCCTTCATCGGCCATATGACGAACGCTATTGAAACCAGATCATCATATATGTATGTAAATCGATAAAATTTGATGCATAATCAGTAGTCCAAAAAATAAACAATTTTTAGTCATAGTCCCCATATAAAGCTCATTCACGATCTTGACTTAAATCTATCAATTTGAGTTTTCTCAAATTATGTTTTTAATGTTTTTGAGAAAATTAAGTGACTTCACTAAATATGGTCGTGGTCGTTACATTTTTTGATCTGGTCTTCTGCGTTGTTTTTAGTTAAGTTCTTGAATCCAAAATAGAATTCAGTGAAACAAACTGTAATTCAACAACATATTTTTGGGTCTTAGGATAATTTAATGCTAAAGAGGTGACATTTGACTAGTGGCCACGACTGAACATGCACTGATTATCACCAATTTTTATAACTATCGTTCTTGAACTTTTATATCAATTTTTATTCAAATTTGCTACCTGTAGTTCACACACAAGTTAATTTTGAATCGATGAAGTATCAGCATCATCAGCATGAACTCATTATACCCTGACCACAAAGTAATGTGGGATATAATTATAAGATAAACTTAACTTGAGTACTCAAATGAAAACAGCAAAACCATTCCAAATTGAGTAACATAAACAGTAAGTACTGTCTACCAAAAAGTATACAAATGTGAAATACTCGTATTATAAGAAGCGTGGTTTTAAATTTCACTTCATTCTAAAGTATCAGTTACTAAAAATATATACAATAAAACTGTTTCCTAACAACCAGATGATACACTGTGGTAATTACGTCTCCCTTTATTATGTATGCCTGCTTACATATACATACATACATACACACATACTTACATATATAGAACAATAGGTACAAAGAGTAACATAATAAAAAGTTAATCATATAAGTACAATTAATCTTATTTTTATTTTGTCTAATATGACACTCAAACGACAATTAACTTATAATTTATTTTCTAATAAAAGACTGTCATGATACGAGTACTCGTATGTCATAATCATGTACACAATTACAAACGCTCAGTAGTAAATTGCATATCGATGAATGGAGAATTGTTATCGAAATTATGAAATGAAAATTAAATATAAATTATTTTTTTTTAGCGATTTTAGTATATTAGTTAATTGTTATTTTTACTCACATAAAAAACACAAAGTTAGCGTACCAGGGAAAATCTGTTACGAAAATTTGGTAATGAACTTCTTAAAGTTCTCTCGTTTGTATTTCGCATGTGTATGAATGTGTTTGTTACACACACAGTATTAATTTTCGCTTGACATTGTTGTTTGATTAGAACTTAAAATATGTTATTACGAGTGTAGACGGATTGTTTGTAATTTTCTTTTCATTTGTTTGCAGACCCACTGACGGCGACAAATCACTCAAACGAATATTATGAAAATATATATTACTTACGAGTATACAGCTCTGCGCAACTAATTAGGAACACAATGCTAATAAGAGAGCTTCAGGCAAATGAAACAAAGTGTACTACGATTGTGGTACAATACGTCCTATTTTAGTCAATAAATGCTAATTGTATTAAATAAATTAATATTGAGAAAGTTTTGGCCATAATTTTCGCATAAGATTTATATCAGTCCTGCACATATTTAGGAATACATCATGACTTTTATAAAAAAAACAAATATTTATTAAAAAAAATTAATATTTTGTTGCGAAACCCTTGTTATCGACAGTTGCTTTACATCTGTGAGGCATTGAAGCCACCAAATTTTCACGAGAGAATTGGTTTTGCTGTACAGAAATGGGAAAATGCATGCTAAATTATGTGAAAATGCCTGTTAAGTCTATAGGAAATTCATGCTAAATGGTAAAAATGCATGTCATGTGCATGTTTTTGTTTTTTCCAAAGATTTTTTTATTTACAGCTTTGAAAATCATTTTTCTTAATTCAGCATGCAATTTCCTTACATTTAGCATGCAATTTCCCTACATTTAGCATGCAAATATTTCTCATTTTTAACAGAAAAATTCCCATTTTTAGCATGAATTTTTCCATAAATTTGAGCAAATTTAGCAAACATTTTGCCATATTTGACATGCATTTTTACCATTTGGCATGCATTTCCTATAGACTTAACAGGCATTTTCCCATAATTTAGCATGCATTTTCCCACTTTTACCAAGCGCTTCCCTTAGTCCCAATTTTCACATATGCTGTGCAAAGTTTCTTCCCCAGCCCTTTTGCATCGGTGTAGAGATTACCAAAAATGCTTATCTTTAACAAGCTAACTTTTGTTTTTACAACTTGCTATAATCGGGTTTAGATCATGAAGGCCAATCAAGAACAGTAACCGATTTGTTTATAAACCATTGCTTGACGTGTAGAGTCATGTGCTTTGAGTCACTATCGAATCATTAAATTTTGTGGGGCGGTACTCCACTTAACGACCTTCAGTTTAATGATGGATCCTTTTCCATTCTTAAATGTAGCCCGGGTATACTTGTGATCAAATTCTTTCGACTTTGTACCGCGAACATATAATTTCCCATCGGGGAGACCCTTTTAATTTTGTATTCGTTCGAATATAATACTGTGTTCCATTCCAAAGCGCTCCAATGGTGGTACCATCTTGCAAACTCTAGTCTCTGCTTTCGGTTATGCTAAAACAATAGTGGCTTCTTTCGTAAAATTCTTCCAGAGTCCAGCTTTTCCTAATCGACGTTTTACTGTTTCTACAGATGGTTTTGCTTCATTTTCACCAAAGACTGCAACCCGAATCTCATTTTCAGATTTATGCGATTTTTTTTGGTTATGGGTCTGCTTTTCTGTAGTCGAACGCTTTTTGAAATATTTCACCACATTGCTAAAAATAGTTTTATAAACTTTTAAGACTGCTGCAATGTTCCCGTAAGTGCTTCCATTTTGATACATTTGTACAATTATCTTTCGACTAATGACATCACAAGATTTGATTTTACCCATGTCAAGGAAGTAGTTAATGCTTTCCAAACATTTAAAAACGCTCCATGTAATCACAATCGATTAAATTAAACTTTTACAATTCACCTAAATTTGAAAATATTGAAAAATGTATCACTGTTCCTAATTTAGTGCACGAATAATTTATTTCACAAATATAAAAAAACACACAAAGAACATATAACGGAAATATATAACGGTAAAAAGTGTTACGATTGTTGAATTTTAGATGAACGGAGTTCAATTCTCTAAACAGTGTCAAGTTTTAGCGTTCTATTTCATAAATCTTAACTTTAATAGGACGATTTAATAATTGTGTACTACTGTTCCTAATTAGTTGCACGTAGCTGTATATATACAAAATTAAATTATAATGAAACAAAATGATGATGATAAGCTTGAGAGATGTGTATCAACGAGTTGTGTTTGTTTGACAAGCAATTCAAGTGTGAGAGTTAATTTTTAGTTTATAAACACAACTGCAAATAAAACAAATTTTGACACATACAGTGGGGACAATAAAAATCACGCTTCTCTATTTCATTTGAATATGAACAATTAAAATAATAGAGAATTGGAAGATGAAAAACCAATAGTATAAGGTAACAATATTGATCAAAAGTTACCGTAAGAACATATTCAACATTTTGGCTAAGCATCTGTCTGTCGAAAAATTAAAATATATTTCAATGAAATTGGCAGACGAGCTTTAATCGGATAAAAGCCAATCGCAATTGAAATAAATTTTCTTATGAAATTTGATCAGTTTGCTTTATGTGGGCTTATTATATCCATAAAAATTAAAGCAGTCTCCCGCCATTTTGTTACATCTGCTTAAATAAGAGATATTTTAGGCAAAATTTTTGTTGGCATATGTCTAACTTATAAGTGACTCTATGACCTGACTAAAAGTGGTCCAAAGTGATAATCTTACCCTATATTAAATTTTCGCATATCCATAAAATAAATACATAACAATCTCACTCAAATTTTGACCAATTAAAGCTATATCCAATAAGATTTTAAATAATTTTACTTCTTAAATTTAATGTACGGCAGTAATTTAAAAAAAAAAGATATTTTTGTTATACACCATAATTTTTAGAGACAATTTTTTTGAGTGGACTCAAAATGGGCAATAAAACTTTCAGTATACCAAAATAATATGTATTTAATTTTTTTTTAAATTAATATCTAAAAAAATTAATCACTGTGACCTCGATTATCCGATAAAGAAATATTCAAGTTTTTTTGTCTCGATTAACCGTGATTATCTCTATTATCCGGGATAATAATCATACCGAAACTCTCAGGGTGTAATGAGTTTGTGCTGATGTTTGTAGCTGCCAAAGATATTTCACCCAGACCTATCAGAATCATATTCTGAGTCGATTTATCGATGTCCGTCTGTCCAACTGTGTCTCCATGTAAACCTTATAATCAAACTACAGGTCGCAAATATGAATATATTTTGATGGATTATGGTATATAAGTAGGGTTGCCAGATCCCGATTTGGAAAAAGGTGGACATTCGGCATAAAAAATCTGGATTTTTTAAAAAAAGCTGGACATTTTAAAAGTTTTGTCTTATCGAAAAAAAAGTTTTTAATCTTTATTTTAATAAAATAATTAATTTTATTTTTTTTTTCCAATGTAGGAACATTAAGTATTATAAAAAACATATAAGCAAAACATACAGCTAATCAGTTCATTC
This sequence comes from Cordilura impudica, assembly GCA_963682025.1. Taxonomy (NCBI): domain Eukaryota; kingdom Metazoa; phylum Arthropoda; class Insecta; order Diptera; family Scathophagidae; genus Cordilura; species Cordilura impudica. The sequence goes on from OY821517.1 coordinate 33,822,250, forward strand.
TTTAAAGTTTTAAAAATATAAAATATAAGTATTTAAAAAAAAGAGTAATAACAAAAACAAAATTAACAAAAAACATCAGTTCAGGTTATAGGTGCTATATAAATTATTATAATATTTTAAAAATAGTTATTCTAAAATAATTTTTATTGCCACATATATTTTGTGTTTCCACTAACTGACTTGGCTAGTTCTGAACCAGCGACCGTTTGCAAAAATTTTTGGAAATCTTTGCAAGATTTCTCCAAATTTATTCTAATAAATACTTCTGCCTTTATTAAGTCAAAAGACATTCTGATTCTTTCTTTGCTATATAAATTATTCAAAATACTGAAAACTCTTTCGCAAAAGGAGTTGCTTATAAGAATTGAAAAAATAAAAGATATTAGCTTTCGTAAATTTTTGCAATCATCATTATTTGTTTTTGTAAAAAAGAAAGACCATATTTTATCATTTGGTAAATCGTGTGGTAACTGGTCGTAAACTCCTCGAAGACAACAAAAATCATTATATAATTTATCATTGTCTATAGCTTCAGATATTTCTAGAATATGTGGTAGTTTTTGTAACTCAGTGCACGAAAACAAAGATATTTTTTAATTTAAAAATGAAATTATTTTAAAAAGGGAGTTATCTCCAAAATCATAACGTTTTTCTAAATATGAAACAGCTGTTTTTAAAAATTCGTCGGCTTCTGATGTAAACATTTTTTGTTCATCAGAAGAAAGATTTTTTAAAACATTACTGACTTTGCTACCACAAAACTTATCATTTATTTTACATTGAAGGCTACTCATGAGTCTAGTCATTACATCGTGTAACTCTAAAATTGTAAAAGAGTCATTTTCAAGAGACAAAATAGTTAAATGAAATTCTCGCATTATATTGTGTAAGAAATATAGATATGCTTCTGGAAAACCTTCCACTTTACACTCATCATTTACATCCACTACATTGTCATCTGAAATTCCATAAGAAATAAATTCCCATAGGCCTTTTTGGCATTTCCTTTTTCCATTTTTAAAAAAGTAAATTTCTACTGCAGGCCAACAATAGATTAAACGATCTACAGCTGGTAAAAGAGAAAGCCACCGAGTTGCAATATGTCGTAAAAGTTCTTTATACTCAATTTCAGCAAACTCAAAACATCCCTTTAACTTTTCTGTAGTCATTGCCGATGAGCTGAACTCGTTAAAAATTTTTATTACGATATTTTCTATATCTATAGATAAAGCATTGAGAGCTCTTTTAACGCAATTGTTTATAACGTGGCAGTTACAATTTGCTTTAATAATTTGCTTACATTCGTTTTTAAGTTTTTGGTATACAAAATTATGAATACCGTAATTGACAGCAGCATTATCCGCACTATAAGCCGTGATTTGTTTTATATTCAAATCACAATCCTTTGTTATTCGTATTATATTTAAAAAAATATCCATTGATGTTTCGTATGGGTCGTTATAAAAATCCAAAATTTGTTTTCGATACCATATTCCGGGTCAAAATATTGAACAGCATATGGTTAGGTTTTAACATTTCCAATGTTAGAAGCATCACTACTTATAGAAAAGTAATAGTTCTTTTTTAAGGCATTAACTGTAATTTGTTGTGAATAAGGAGCCAAAACATTTCTAGCTATGGCTGCCGCTTTTGTACTCCCACAAGACATTTTGTTGGCGATTTTACTATCACAGTATAAAGTTGGGCTTAATTTAATTTGACAATCGAGGCTATTGTAGCTAAGTCCATGTTTCACGTTGTGGTAAACACATGCCAATTCCGCTCTGGCAATTTGTTTTAACAACAAAACCTGTAATGCTCTGACACAATTTCTGCGACATCTCCATTTTAACATGTTTTTTGTTTTTAAATGTTTTTTTAACGACCGACTACCTTCATGTTTTACTAAAATCTCTGTTTGACACAATTTACATTTCGCTGTGAAATTATCTTTTTTTTGTAACCACTTCGCATATTCTGGATCATCTTTCCATACCTCGCAGAAAGTTGTGTGTCTTTTTTCGATGGGCCAGCTTCTTCATCGGTTTCCATTTCAATATGATGTTCTACAAATTATAAAGTCATAAAATGTATTTAACAGTTTATGGAATAAATTAAAACTTACTATTCTTTTTAACAACAAGATTTTTCGGTATTTTTACACAGCTGTTTAAGTTTTGGTATATCCTCGTATTCTTTGTGATGAGTTTACAGCTGTTTAAGTGTTGGTATATCCTCGTATTCTTTGTGATGAGTTTACAGGGAAAAAACAAGTGATGATACATTTGAAACAAAACAATGTACAAAACATGTATGTATATCAGTCTTGTTCACAAGAGTTCTCAGTGATGTGTACAAAGGTAAAATATCAGAGACGAGACTTTAGCAAAAAGTACTTATGTAAAATGGACCAACACATATTGAAATATTTTTTATCGTTTTTATAGTTAAAGCATTTAAAGGATTTTTTTTGTAATTTCTGTTTGGCTGGACAAATTTAGTTTTAGCTGGACGCTGGACAGGCATCGAAAAAGCTGGACAATCCAGCTAGATCCAGCCCGTCTGGCAACCCTATATATAAGCCTTTATCGGCCTTAGGATGAACGCTTTTGAAATTGGTGAAAATCGTTGCATGGTCACACCTAGTCCCCAAACAAATAACCTTTATGAAATCGATTTAGATTACCATAAGAACCAAATGTAAGATCTCGGTAGGACAATTCTTATGCCGTTTTCTTTTCTGACAAAAATGTCGCATTTTATTTGCACTATTTGCACTATTGAAGAAAAAATTGAGATGATTAATGTACGGAGTGTGGACACAAAAAGTTAATGATATTATAAAAAAAAATAATGTTCTCTGTTGAAAGTGATTCTGTTAAGACTTCTAAGACTTCTAAAAGTGGATTTTGCTTCTTTTGAATAGTTCCGGAAAAGGCTAAAATGTTCCATTCAAAATTAAACATAAATTCAGAGCATCTATGTATATTCTCATGGCTTATTGGAAAAAGTGCTCGTCCAAGAGCTTAAAAAAAGTCCATGAGCTTCCCGTAATTTATAAGGGCAACGCAAAACTTTGGGTAACACAGCAAATATTTTTAGAATGGTTTAACAATAATTTTGTGCCAGAAGTGAGAGAGAATTTTAAGAAAATCGGTCTAAAAGATGATAGTAATATCCTTCTGCTATAGGACATCTGCCCGGTACATCTTGACGTGCAGAAATTCAGGGCTAAAAACGTTGCTGTGAAATTTTTTTCACCGAATTGTATGTCTTTGATACAATCGATGGATCAAGGCGCAATCTGGAGCTTTGAAAGCCATTATCGTAAAGCCGTACTATAAAAAGTAGTCACGTCAAACACTAGAGAAGAATTTAAGAAGGTATTTAACATCAGGAAAGCACAGTGGGCTATTGCTAATGCATGTTACGCAGTTACTTCTCCAAAAAATTAAGGTGTGTAGGAATATGACCGAAATGAAATAAAATCCATTTCATTAAAAAATGTATTAATTTTTATTATAGATATGGAAATAATGGATACACTCGATAATGTAACACAAATAATGAATATAGCGGACAATTTTACGGCTAATGATATATAAGCTAAGCTCAACTGCGACGAAAATGCTCCTCCATTTGCAGTGTTGTCCGAAGAAGAAATTATGCGTTTGACAAATGCCTCTGATGAACCTGAGCGAGAAATTGGCTCTGAGGAATCTGATGAAAATGATTTAATTGTTTCAAAAATAACTTTGCAATACACGCATCCAGTACATTGCTGGACTTCTTGGAGGGCTCAGGCTGTTCCGGCATTACAGAACAAGATAAAATTTAAGTTTACTGCATCCAAGAAAAACCTGTAAAATAAAATATGAAATTTGAACGAAATCGTTATAATCAAAAATTAGTTTTTTTTAAAAAGTCTTGCGTTGCAACGCGTTGTTTGTTATACCCTATACCACTATGTGGTTTGGGTATAATGACTTTGTGCTGCTGTTTATAACTATTAAAATATTTGACCTAGGCCCATCTTTTATTATACGGATCGAATCAGAATCACTATCTGATTCGATTTAACGATGTCCGTCCGTCCGTTCGTCTGTGTGTCCATGTAATCAAACTGCAGGTCACAAATATGACTATATTTTGATGAAATTTGGTATGTAAGCTTCTATCGGCCATAGGATGAACGCTATTGAAATTGGTGAGAATCGGTCCATGATAAGACCTAGCCCCCATACAAATGACCCCTATGAAATCGACATAAATTGCCATAAGATCCAAATTGTCATATAGATCTTAGTCAAAAACGATCCCTATGGGACAACTCTTAGTCACAGGCCCCATATAGGGCTGCTTCCCGATCTTCACTTAAATCTATCAAAAAAACAACAAGTAAGAAAATTATATTCGGTGTAGACCGACTATATGATACCCTATACCATGCGTTTAGAGACCCTATCTCTCAGACCCAACTAACTGGATATAGAAAATAAACATAAACCATATTTGAGTGGGATTTTTCTTAATTTTTTTGGCTGCAGATACGAAAAATTTCATATCGGATGCTATATCTATATGGGGACTAGGCCCAAAAATGGACCGATCCTGCCCATGTTTGGCAAGGTCTCTTGTATTTTGCAAAAATATATACAAACAAAATTTGAGAAGAATCAGTGCAATATTTTTCTTTTTTGATAGATTTAAGTGAAGATCGGGAAGCAGCTCTATATGGGGACTATGACTAAGAGTTGTGCACTAGGGATTATTTTTGGACTACTGATTAACGGATGTAATATATACATACAAACCCAATTTGACTAAGATATGTATGATAATTTGGATCTTATGGCAATATATGTTGATTGCATAGGGGTCATTTGTATGGGGGCTAGGTCTGAACATGGACCTATTCTCACCAATTTCAATAGCGTTTATCCCATGGCCGATAAAAGATCAAATATCAAATTTCATCGAAATATATTCATATTTGCGACCTGCAGTTTGATTACAAGCTTTACATGGATACACAGACGGACGGACGGACGGACGGACGGACAGACGGACGGACATCGTTAAATCGAATCAGTTAGTGATTCTGATTCGATCGGTATAATTAAAGATGGGTCTAGGTCAAATATTTTTGGTAGTTACAAACAGCAGCACAAAGTCATTATACCCAAGCCACATAGTGGTATAGGGTATAAAAATTTCAAAGATGTTACTATGCAAAATAATCAAAAATTAGTTTTTTTAAAAAGTCTTGCGTTCTTTGTTAGTTGGTAAGTTTGTGGAAGTGCATTCCAAAGACGAACTCCGTGCACAAAGAATTGCTGTTCCGAGACAAGTGTCCTATGAATAGGAATTATGAGCCTTCTTCCTCTATCAGATCTGGCAAATTGTAATGTTTCGAATAGATAGCTAGGTATTTTTGTGTAAATAATTTTGTGTATAAAAATTACAGCTTTAATTTTTAAAAGATTATCAAAAGACGCACCAAATAGTCTTATAGGGAAGGGTGTTATATGAGAATATCTTCTTAAACCAAAAACATAACGAATAATATTATTATATGCAACATTGAGTTGACGTTTGCACGAGGAGTCGCAATTAGCAAAAATATCGCCGCCGTGCAAAAGTCCAGGAATAATCTACGTTTTGGCACTTTAACGAAAGTTTGCCCAATTACATTATTTATATGATTTGACCACGATAGAGATAATAAATAAAGATAATAAATACCTAGATTTTTGGCAGATGAAACAATAAAAATCTTTTGACCGTTAATTGTAATATCAGAAACCATTGGTGGTTGTTTAGATCGTTTACTTATCATCAAACATTTTGATTTTAATGGGTTTAAAAAGAGCTGGTTGGCCATAGCCCAACGATGGATATTATTTAAATCCTCTTCAATTTTCCATAATTAAAGCAGTCGGACTGCTTAAATGTAACTGCACGTCCTCGGCGTACATAGGAATTTTGCAATGGAGAAGTTGTGAAGACAGATCATTAGAATAGAGAGAAAAAAGCAAAGGCCCTAGGATGGATCCCTGGGGCACTCCTCTCGTAAGATTCAACGTTGTTAAGATTTTATTTTTCACGTAAACGGATTGGGTACGATCAGATAGGTAGGATCGAAGCAGATTTACGGACGATGAAGAGAAATTAAAAAGATATTTCAGCTTATTACATAGCATTAAGTGGTCGACAGTATCGAAGGCCTTTGAATGGTTAAGTAGGACCAAAAAATTAACTTTATTATCATCCAGTTCCTGCCTTATGTTTTCAGTTACTTCAGTCAAAGCAGTAACACAACTGTGATTAGATCGAAAACCTGATTGTATATTCGACAACAAACCAATCTCATTTATTTAAGTGGTCATTTGTTTGTGAAGGAGCTTTTCGAGTACTTTTGAAAAGTAGCACAGGATTGCTATGGGGCGGTATTCGTTAGTAGATTTAGGAACAGGAATTATTTTGGCATGTCTCCATTTGTAAGGAAAAGTGCTTGTGGTTATAATTGAGTTAAAGAAATGTGTTAGATAAAGCAAGGGAATGGGCAGCAAAATCCTCACAAATACTGGATGAATATTATCATGTCCGATTGCATTAGACTTACCATGAGTTACACACGAAAATTCAAAACAGTTAATGGAGTCATTATCATTGTTAAAATTGTAAAATGAGGAGTTGTTGTTGTGTACTGCTGGTAAATTACTGAAGACTGAGTTTAGCTCATTGACATCAATACTGCTATCAACGCTTTTAATGCCTTTCCCTATACCAATATCAATAACGTGTTTCCAGGGTTTTCGTGAGTCCATAGCGGACTCAAAATGCTTTGAATAATAGCTTGGATACTTTTACCATCGTAAAAAGACATAAATATCCATTTAGAAAAACTACACAAAATTGTACCTCAATTAACCGGGATGCTTCCGCCCAATCCGGATAAGAGCTGTAAAGCTTTTGGTATTGAAATAAACAAACATTTTTAAAAGTCTATCCATTAAAAAATTTTTTAAACTAATTTCTTAGAAAAATTTCTCCTAAAATTAAAAAAAATTGTTCTTAAAAATTGAAATGTGAGTTTGTTTATTCAGGAAGCAGTTCTTAAGGAATCTGTTCATTTTTGAACTCAGAGGAAAAGTTATAAAAAAGTATGACTGTTCCATAACAGATCCAGGAATTAAACGATTGATTTAAAGTGAAAATGATTATTTACTAACATATAAGTAAACTGCTAGACTGATGAAAAAATATAAGAAGCTATTGTTCGACTTTCAGAATACATAAGTTATGGTTGGATTTTTTAATTCAAAGTGATTAAAAGATACTCAGGGGACATCGAACGAAAAAACAAAACAACGACAAGGACGCTAATTTTTTAAGTGGAAAATATATCTTTTAACTAAGATATCTCACTTTTTTAATCATAGAAAATATTCTTCTTCTTTGTTACAGATGGCGCGGTAGTATTTATAAGCTAGTATGGCTGGACTTATTGGCTTTTCTTTTTCTTTATTATTTACTGAATCTTATGTATCGATTGGTACTCACGCCCGAACAAAAAGTGTAAGTATTTAGCTAATCAGTAAAATATCATTCCGTAATTCTCATTATCGAAACCATTTCATTTTAGACAATTCGAAGCGGTGGCACACTACTGCTACAATTACAGTGATCTCATACCACTGTCATTCGTTTTGGGCTTCTACGTTTCAATTGTTATGACCAGATGGTGGAATCAATATACAAGTATACCCTGGCCGGATCCCATAGCCGTCTTTGTTAGTGCCAACATCCACGGTCAGGATGAGCGTGGTCGTGTTATGCGTCGCACTATTATGCGTTATGTATGTTTATGTTTGACCATGGTATTGACCAATATATCACCGCGAGTTAAGAAAAGATTTCCTAATTTAAGTAACTTCGTTGATGCGGGTCTAATGAATGAAAATGAAAAGGAAATTATCGAATCCATGAACAAGGGATTTCCTCGTCATTCGAAGCACTGGCTGCCCATAGTTTGGGCGACAAGTATCATAACGCGGGCACGCAAAGAAGGTCGAATACGTGACGATTTTGCGGTGAAAACTATAATAGATGAATTGAATAAATTTCGTGGTCAATGTGGTTTGTTAATATCCTATGATACCATCAGTGTTCCCTTGGTATACACCCAGGTGGTTACTTTGGCCGTCTATTCATTCTTTTTGTGTTCAGTAATGGGGCAACAATGGACTGAAAACAAAACAGTGGCTAATAGCAATTATGCCAATAAAATAGACTTGTATTTTCCGGTCTTTACTACATTGCAGTTCTTCTTCTACATGGGATGGCTTAAAGTGGCTGAATCTTTAATAAATCCCTTCGGCGAAGATGACGATGATTTTGAGGTGAGTTAAGGTTTAAGACTTTCGATAAAAACTTGAACTGATTCATCTTTTATGTTGCATAGGTCAATTGGATGGTGGATCGTAATTTACAAGTTTCCTATTTGATTGTCGATGAAATGCATCATGAACATCCGGAACTTATTAAGGATCAATATTGGGATGATGTATTCCCCAACGAATTACCCTATACCGTAGGAACAGAGCGTTTCCGCGAAGAACATCCCGAACCTTCTACAGCTAAAATTGAAGTTTCGAAAAACAACGCTATGCCGACGGTTATGTCGAGCGTACGCATTGACGACATGGTTGGTAATAGTTCTGATTCGAAACCAAGCTCCCCAACTGTGCAGGCAGTTAATTATAAATTTCCCGACACGAATGTAGAAGAGGAGGTTAGAATCAATTCTGGCCACTTTAAAAACACTAGACATTTATGTGTCTGCATAAGTAAAATTAAAGAAACACAAACAAATAATATTTTATTCATATTTACTTATGTGTAACTTCATTTTCTAAATTTTATATTATGCTCAAAAGGTGATTGGTTTCGAATGGTACAATTTTGAATAATAATGTCCTATAATGTATATTCATAATTTTTAAATTTAAGTATCTTAACGTTTAAAATGGTCGCTAAGAATGATGTTGCATATTGTTAATAACCAATATTAATTATGCTGTGACGACAGTTTTAATATTAATTAGGATAACTTAACTCCACTAACTATTGATTCTAATTATTTCTTCTGTAAGAAAAGCTTTAAAACTGCACGCTGCTTTTAAAAAAGGCACGCTTTTCCTACCAAAACATGATAACAAAAAGAATAACAACAATTTTGGAAATACTTTTAACTCAATCCAAAATATAATTATAACCATTTTATCTGCACTGCACATACTCTACTTATATGTGATAACTAAAAACTACAAACTATTTATTGAAGCGATAATTCAAAAATGTAGCTTAAGACAAATTTTTATTTAAATATTTCAATTTAATTCATCGCCTATTCGAATCTCATTGCAATTCGGCTCTAACGTTCCAATATTTTTTAAAGAAAAAGAAAAAGAAATCCGAGAAAATCCGAGTGCATCTCAAATACAACTCCCATATATGGACAGGAGCTTCAAAGTCTATTTTAGAGCTACTGGACCGTGGGTATCCAACACTATTGACTCATTGGAACATCGTCGGAATGTGAGTTGTGTAGCACTGTTCTATAGATACTACCATGGGAAGTGTTCTTCTGAGATTAGCGAACTTATTCCAAGTGCCCGAGTTTCGGTCGAACTAGCCGTATGTGGAATAAAATCGCCGCAGAGGTCTTTCCTGACAGTTATAATCAAATAAAATTTAAGTCAAGTATCCACAAACACTACTCCCTCTCTCCTTCTTCCCATAACCTATTTTCCTGAGATCAACACAATGCACTGCATCTGTAGGAGCATCCCCTGAGTGTTGGTTAATATATACAAAAAAAAATATGGGAGATGGTGAGCAAATTTCCAACTGCGAAGATGAGAATTGCAATACTTCCGAGGAAAATTATGAATCATTAAGAAATGGTTGATCAAATTCTCATTCTACTCATTCTACATTTTCAAACTAGAAGTGATTGTTCTAGAACCACTTCCAATCTGTTCTTAAATTGAAATTGCATTGAAGTCTTAAACAAATTTTGAATTATTGCTGCAATAGTTGTAGTTGTCACCAGCGTTTATCATACTCTAGTAACACCAGTTTTTGACTTACCTTCTGTAGGCTGATGATGCTAGTGGCATACATTTTACAGCGGGTAATGGTAAAACGAGACCAGGTTCATCACCAAGTCTTGTAAGTATTAGTGGCACCTTGTCTCGTGTGAATACCGTTGCATCGGCCCTCAAGCGTTTCCTAAGTAGAGATGACGGCCGGCCCGGTTCGTTTTCACCAAATGAGGAGAATCCCAAATATCGATTCCCAGGCAGTGCCAGTTCAAATAGTCTGGCTCCCAATGCCGGTGGCAAACCAGTTGGCAGTATGCGCATTACTGATCAAGTCATCGAAGAAGTTGATGAACAAACCACTATAACATCACAACGTGAACGTGATAATCGTCCAAGAGTTCAAGATTTATTTCCACCAGCTTCAGCAGGCTCAGCGGGTAGTATAAATAGTCAAGCAACACGTTCTGATCCCATGGATATACCCAAAAGTAAACTGTTTATGCGTGCACAATCAACCTACGAACCTACGCTATTTCCACCTGGCGGTGTAGAAGCTCTTCTATCAACATCAGTTCCCTCGGGTGGAAGTCCAACAATGACGCGTACAGTTCCCAATACGCCAACAACTGAAAGCACAAATACTCTTTATGCACGTGACAACAAAGTAGGAGCAAGTCGGGAAACTGGTGAGTTTGTTTTTTATTTTCTATTTTATTATATCTATTGCCTCTGAAGTGGTATCACAGGAGAATAATATTTTCTAAATCACTTAACATCAATAGTACGAACTGATATTCCGCACCAATTCAAGTGGTTCTTATCAACTGGTAACGTTTAAAGCAAAATTTTATTTTTAAGTTGTTTCGTTTGAATTTTTGTTTCGTTTTATTAAACACGTTCTTTTTTTCGTTTGTTTGGCATGCTAAAAACTGTTTTATTTATTTTTTCTATACAAAAATGTTGAAGTCCCAGTAGAGTTGTAGTATCGTTCAAATTTTTGTTAACCTTTTTAGTAAAGAAATTCTTGAATTAGTGTTAATATAATTTGTTCTATTGTAGTAATTTTACAATTCGATTTTTAGGCAGACGTCATTTGTGTCAGTGTTTTCCACGGATCCGAGGTATAAGATCTCCTTAAATATCTATGTAGTTGTATTATGACATTTTTATGCTAGCGGCTACCAAAGTTTTATGGATTCAATACTTTTTGAAAATAATTTCTTAAAAAGTTTATTAATTTCATGTATTCGGCTACTGTCGAAATCCTCAAATTTAGAAATTTTTAACCTTTGATTTCAACATAACTCTGATAAATCTTTTTAATTGAAGACTCTTCTAATCAAGTTTCTCGATATTTTCTTAGAAATTTTGTTGTATTGAAGGAACTTTCCTTGGAAAAATACGTCTTACACTAATTTACTTCAGCTAAATCAGATCATGCTAGGATATGTCGAAAACGTTTGAAAATGCGGCACTTAAATATAGCTTTCTTTGGAAAAATATTTTAAATAAAGCTAGCCTTTTTCTATTATTCCTAAATATGAGATTGGTCAGCTAAAGAAACGGGAAATTTTAAATCTCGAACTCCCGGAATTTTACGGGATTAAAAAATTCAGAATTCCGGGATTTTATCTTTCTGTATCCCGGAATTTAAAATTTTAATATAAAATCTGCTTTTTACGATAATTTTAATTCTTAAGGGTTTGAAAAAAACCGCTTAAAAAAATAATAAATCGCTAACGGAATTTTCGAGATATGGCGATCTGAACGATTTTTCACGAAGACTTAACAAATTTTTTTTTTTTTTTTTGGCGATATTTTTTTTTTTTTTGCCGTTACTCGAAAATCGCTCCAATGACTTTTTTCTCTTTCAAGCCCAACTTTCTGGTATTATCGAAAAAAATATCTCAAAAAAGTAAAAAATAACATCACAATAATGCAAAAAAAATCGCCAAAACATTCTATAAGACCTGAGTTGTAAAACGATTGTAATCATTGTTAAACCATCAATATAAAATTCTTTTTAGCAGTCAAATTTCTTTTTTTTTTATTTGTGTAAAGAGAAAACTCACAATCACTGAATACCGGTGAAAAAAAATCAGGAAGAATTTGTTTATTTATATAGTAAGCACCTTAAACCAGATCTCACAATCGATGCCGCTAGGTCTGAAAGGGTTAAGTCTTCGTGAAAAATCGTCATATCTCAAAAATTCTCTTAGCGATTTTTTTTTTGAAAGCGGTGATATTGTCATTATTTGTGGAGTATTTGAGAAATTCTTAGGCATGGTGAAAGTATTAAGCTATTATAGTAAGACCTCCAAAGGGTGTGGCTTTTTTCATGACCTCTTATACTTTTTATATTTTTCCTTAAGAATAGAAACAAGAGTGTTAAATTCGGCCGTTGCGAATCTTTGATACCCTCCACCTGCATCTTAAACTCAATATTACAACCAATATTGGGTACGGCTACCACTTTCAAACTGTTGCCGGTACTGAAATTTTAATTTCGAATACCAATTAAATTTAAAGAATTAGTTACTATATCAAAAATGGCATTATTTTTCTTTTACTGAAGTGGAAAACCCTAAGTACATACTTCATAGAACACCAATGGTATTCACTATAAGAATGTTTTGAGACCTTAGAAGTCATACGATAATTAAAAAAAAAAAATTCAACCGATTCTTGGCTAAAAATATCCAGATATTAATATTAAAAAAGCAAATTTTAAAAATTTATATCTGATAGCTAGTAATTTTTAATTTTTAATTTTTAATTTTTAATTTTTAATTTTTAATTTTTAATTTTTAATTTTTAATTTTTAATTTTTAATTTTTAATTTTTAATATTTAATTTTTAATTTTTAATTTTTAAATTTTAATTTTTAATTTTTAATTTTTAATTCTTAATTTTTAATTTTGAATTTTTAATTTTTAATTTTTAATTTATAATTTTTAATTTTTAATTTTTAATTTTTAATTTTTAATTTTTAATTTTTAATTTTTAATTTTTAATTTTTAATTTTTAATTTTTAATTTTTAATTTTTAATTTTTAATTTTTAATTTTTAATTTTTAATTTTTAATTTTTAATTTTTAATTTTTAATTTTTAATTTTTAATTTTTAATTTTTAATTTTTAATTTTTAATTTTTAATTTTTAATTTTTAATTTTTAATTTTAATTTTTAATTTTTAATTTTTAATTTTTAATTTTTAATTTTTAATTTTTAATTTTTAATTTTTATTTTTTAATTTTTAATTTTTAATTTTTTATTTTTAATTTTTAATTTTTAATTTTTAATTTTTAATTTTTAATTTTTAATTTTTAATTTTTAATTTTTAATTTTTAATTTTTAATTTTTAATTTTTAATTTTTAATTTTTAATTTTTAATTTTTAATTTTTAATTTTTAATTTTTAATTTTTAATTTTTAATTTTTAATTTTTAATTTTTAATTTTTAATTTTTAATTTTTAATTTTTAATTTTTAATTTTTAATTTTTAATTTTTAATTTTTAATTTTTAATTTTTAATTTTTAATTTTTAATTTTTAATTTTTAATTTTTAATTTTTAATTTTTAATTTTTAATTTTTAATTTTTAATTTTTAATTTTTAATTTTTAATTTTTAATTTTTAATTTTTAATTTTTAATTTTTAATTTTTAATTTTTAATTTTTAATTTTTAATTTTTAATTTTTAATTTTTAATTTTTAATTTTTAATTTTTAATTTTTAATTTTTAATTTTTAATTTTTAATTTTTAATTTTTAATTTTTAATTTTTAATTTTTAATTTTTAATTTTTAATTTTTAATTTTTAATTTTTAATTTTTAATTTTTAATTTTTAATTTTTAATTTTTAATTTTTAATTTTTAATTTTTAATTTTTAATTTTTAATTTTTAATTTTTAATTTTTAATTTTTAATTTTTAATTTTTAATTTTTAATTTTTAATTTTTAATTTTTAATTTTTAATTTTTAATTTTTAATTTTTAATTTTTAATTTTTAATTTTTAATTTTTAATTTTTAATTTTTAATTTTTAATTTTTAATTTTTAATTTTTAATTTTTAATTTTTAATTTTTAATTTTTAATTTTTAATTTTTAATTTTTAATTTTTAATTTTTAATTTTTAATTTTTAATTTTTAATTTTTAATTTTTAATTTTTAATTTTTAATTTTTAATTTTTAATTTTTAATTTTTAATTTTTAATTTTTAATTTTTAATTTTTAATTTTTAATTTTTAATTTTTAGTTTTTAATTTTTAATTTTTAATTTTTTATTTTTTATTTTTAATTTTTTATTTTTAATTTTTAATTTTTATTTTTTAATTTTTAATTTTTAATTTTTAATTTTTAATTTTTAATTTTTAATTTTTAATTTTTAATTTTTAATTTTTAATTTATAATTTTTAATTTTTAATTTTTAATTTTTAATTTTTAATTTTTAATTTTTAATTTTTAATTTTTAATTTTTAATTTTTAATTTTTAATTTTTAATTTTTAATTTTTAATTTTTAATTTTTTATTTTTAATTTTTAATTTTTAATTTTTAATTTTTAATTTTTAATTTTTAATTTTTAATTTTTAATTTTTAATTTTTAATTTTTAATTTTTAATTTTTAATGTTTAATTTTTAATTTTTAATTTTTAATTTTTAATGTTTAATTTTTAATTTTTAATTTTTAATTTTTAATTTTTAATTTTTAATTTTTAATTTTTAATTTTAATTTTTAATTTGTAATTTTTACTTTTTAATTTTTAGTTTTTAATTTTTAATTTTAAATTTTTAATTTTTAATTTTTAATTTTTAATTTTAGTTTTTAATTTTTAATTTTTAATTTTTAATTTTTATTTTTTAATTTTTATTTTTCATTTTCATTTTTCATTTGGTCTGACTTTTTTTTGCTATAGGAAATATATATAGGGCCATAAAAATAGTTTAATCGGCGAATGCTATACCCTTTGGAAGTTTATTATACTGGTCTAGTACTTTTGCAATGACCTAGTATTAATATTCGATAAAATATAATTATGTAAAAAAAAAAATTCTGGGAACCTGTAATTTACATAATCCCAATTCCAAGGATTTGCAAATGTAAGTCCCGTCTGCCATCTCTAGATGGTAATATTCGTTTCATTTATCCCAATTTCATAAGTATCTGAAAATTCAGGAAGTATAATTTTTATGTGCTGCCAATTTTGCAAACTATATTTTAATGCTTTGAGCTGGATCATTTGAACTAACAAAATGGGTATGAAAGCTGATTCTTAACCACATTGCTTACAAGTCTGAGTATGAATGTTCTAAAGTGCATGATCAACAAGTAAGAATATTATACCAAGAATTTAGAGACCCTATCACTTAGTTTCAACAAATTGGATATAGAAAATAAGCATAAACCAAATTTTTGAGTGGCATTGTTATAAATTTTTTTGTCTTCGGATATGAAAACAAAGAAACCAACTTTGAAAATCTGTTTTTTTTTTTTTGATATATTTAAGTGCAGATCGGGAATAAGCATTATATAGGGGCTATGAATAAGAATATTCCTATAGGGATTATATTTGGACTACTGATTAATATTAATACCAACCGATGTCTATATGATAACTTGGATATTATTGGCGATTTAAGTCGATGTCATAGGGGGCACTTGTATGGGAACTAAGTCTGAATATGCACCGATTTTCACCAATTTTAACAGCGTTCATCCTATGGTCAATAAAAGGTTACACAGAGGGATGGACAGTCTGACGGATGGAAATCGCTAAATATAATAAAAGTGATGATAAAACATTTTTTCGTACCACCCTGATCGTGTGATTTAACCCCATTGGATTGTTTTCTTTGGGGTATGTAAAATCACTCGTATACACTGATAAACGAGAGACAATTGAACACCTGTACATAAACATTCGACGAGTTATTGGCGCAATGCGATCGCAAATGGGTCTAGGTCAAATATTTTTGGTAGTTACAAACAATAGCACAAAGTTGTTATACCCTGACCTTATAGTGGTATCTATTACACGGTGTTACAAAAAAGAATGAAGTCGAAATCCCTGGGATATCATATTATTTTTCTGGTAGGTATTGTCGAGTAGAACAAGAATCTGTATTTGAAATTTTCCAGGCACGTCAGAATTTTGAGATACGGGTAAAAAACCGGGTTTTCGGACCTCTATGCACTTAATAACGGGTAACTCAGTTGGTTCTCCACCGATTTTAATTTTATAAACGGATTTGGATAGAATAGACTTATACCTTTAAAATGATATATATGATTATATGGTTTGATCCAAAAATATGTGTGTATTTCTGCACCAATGTCATTTTTTTACCACTTTTTTCGACATTTTTTAACTTTGGCGATATTTTTACGCACTTTTTTATAAAGGAACCGTAAAGCTTTATAATTTATTTAGTAGCATATATAGTTAGGAGTAAAATGCAATTTACGGTTTTAATATCCGTTAAAAAATTACTAAGTTATTAAATATTGTATCAAACCAAAATTCTTGCAAAATACAAATTTCTTAATATGATATTCCTACGCATTATTTTATACAGAAATTTTACTGAGTAAAATTCAACTTTGTTTTAAAAAATCCGTTAGAAATTAAGAGTTATTAATTTTGTTTTTAAACCTAAATTTTTGCATAATTGCTTGCACATTATTTTTCTAGTTTTTTTGCTCTCTGTCTAGTGATGTTTTGCTAGAAGTTAGCAGGTAAAATTTTGTAAATGCAATGTGGAGCAAATTGGGACAACAGAGTTTGCCAAACTTTTTTTGCTTGGAGTCAGATTGTTATTTGTACAAAACTTTACATTCCGAAAACTGAAAATGTTTCTTAAAAAAGATTTTGGAGGGGTTTTCTTATTTAATATAAAAAAATAATTTTAAATATAAGTGGTATTTTATTTGCACTGTATATTTTTTTATATATACTGACTATAATAAATGTGATTGATATACTCTGAGGACTATAAATTGTAAATCACTGTTATATTAAACTCAAATTAGAATTACAACAACAATTAGCAATGAGAGCTTAAATCATGTAAAAGTATTGTTTTTTTTAATTTGTTTTGTTTATCACTTTTGTTTACTTAAATAAATAAAAAAGTTAGCCATTTGATAATATTATAATAGTGAAGGGCAATTAAAATTAAATTTGAATTTATCCCGATAAATAAATTTTATTAAAAAAAGAAAATGTGCGACAGACGTAATAAATTTTGTTATATTTGTGGTTTATTGGTAGATATCGATCATAGACGTGATTTTAGAAACAATGGTGGAGTGGTGGAAATATATAACAAACTCTTCAATCGCTCTTATAAATTTAGTCGCTGGTATGAACCTGAATTTATTTGTGATTATTGCTGTAGAACATTAAAAAAGCCGTCAGTTACTTTACACTTTTCGACACCTATGATTTGGCATCATCAGCTCTACCATAAACCAGGTGATTGCTATTTTTGTCAAACCAATACAAAAGGTTACTCTTTTAAAACGCGCAAAAGTGTCAAATACGCAAGTGTTTTAACTGTAACAAAACCGATATATGTAAGTGATTATGCAAAAATTTAGGTTTAAAAACAAAATTAATAACTCTCTTAATTTCTAACGGATTTTTTAAAACAAAGTTGAATTTTATTAGTAAAATTTCTGTATAAAATAATGCGTAGGAATATCATATTAAGAAATTTGTATTTTGCAAGAATTTTGGTTTGATACAATATTTAATAACTTAGTCATTTTTTAAGGGATTTTAAAACCGTAAATTGCATTTTACTCCTAACTAAATATGTTACTAACATAAATTATAAAGCTTTACGGTTCCTTTATAAAAAAAGTGCGTAAAAATATCGCCAAAGTTAAGAAATGTCGAAAAAAGTGGTAAAAAAATGACATTGGTGCACAAATACACACATATTTTTGGATCAAACCATATAATCATATATATCATTTTAAAGGTATAAGTCTCTTCTATCCAAATCCGTTTATAAAATTAAAATCGGTGGAGAACCAACCGAGTTACCCGTTATTAAGTGCATAGAGGTCCGAAAACCCGGTTTTTTACCCGTATCTCAAAATTCTGACGTGCCTGGAAAATTTCAAATACAGATTCTTGTTCTACTCGACAATACCTACCAGAAAAATGATATGATATCCCAGGGATTTTTTTTTGTAACACCGTGTTATCTATTATATAATATTAATAGGCTAGGCGATTCTTTGTGACCGACGTTTTGTTCTACCATTTTATCCCGATTTCTACCAAACGTATAGTATTTGAAATGTATTTCTTTTTAACTGTTCACCAGATTTACATATTTTTAAATTTTTTCCTTTATTTTGAGTAAATTGCATTTAAAGTTGCTACTAACACATAGATAAAATTATACAATGCTATGTGTGTGTTTATTAAATTTGTTAATGTGGTTGTAATAAAAATGAGTTTTTTTTTGTGTTGATTTGTGAATTGACTATAATTAATTAGCATACCTTTAGGGTATTTATTTAATGAAAAAATAAAATTTCCTAGAATGTGCAATCGAATTTCGAGGGCTGGAATCTGCTAGTAGGGTATAAATATTCCAGTACGATAGTATATGAAACAAACTCAGGTTTAAATCTCATAGAAAAACAATCTAAATTATAGCTTAATAGAAACTATGTCAAGAAAATCTTTATTATTATTTTAAAGAAAAAACGTTTTCTTCTCTACTACATCCCCCATACTATTTAATATATTAGAAACTGAAACGAGTTTTAGGAAAGTATCACAATTTAAATCCTTATTTCATAGGTCCCGGATTTAACATTAATATGCACAATCCAATAAATTCAGGAATATAATTGTGTTCAAAATCGTCCAGGCTCAAGTAATTAGTAATCGAATTGGCAATTGGTTTATAAGATCGAATAAAGACGTAATTGACAGAAAATGACGAGATGTCAGTTGAGGAAATTTTTTGTCTGTGATTTCGACATTAGAAATTAATCATTGTTGAATTATATAGACAATTCGGATCAGCTAAATTTTTTATTAATTTTTTTTTTTAACAAAAGCAAAATTATTGTCCCCTCTGTGTTATTGCACTAACCTCACTAGTTTTTTAAATGACTTTTAGATCTTGTTGTCTACATAATTAAAGTAAAAAAAATCAGTTTTTAATTGCTATTAATTTTCATTTTCTCTCCATTTAGTTGAAGACATGGAAATGAGATCAACAAATGATCTCATAGCAGCTGCAAACGCGGACATTGAAACAGACGATTTTGAGAAGCTAAAAGCCGAACGTGAAAAAGAACGCTTGGAAAGACAAAAGCTAATATTTGCTCGACAAATAAGTACAGCACCAGGTGCTGATGTAAATTCGCCTACAATAGTGCCAGTAGTTGCAGCGCAATTAGTGACCGCACTACCCACAACCGCATCCACGGCTGATTTACTTTCCGCTACAGAACCAGTAACGACTACTACACAAAAAGACAGTTTAAATGAATGATGATATTAAACTATTAGTTTTAGAGTGCATACTTTGTATTAGTACTTATACATCCACACATACATATGCATGTACAAGTGTGTAAATATAAATAGTTAAAATCGAGTGGTGATTCATAAAATAAGCCAGGGTTTTTACATTTAATTATGATTAAAGTACAGATTTTCAATAGCTATATAAAGTATGTGTGATATATAGCAAAAGCAAAACAAACAAATAATGATTTTATATTCAATTATAGATATATTACAAACATCATGCAAGAGTTTACATTTAATTTAAGCACATTGTGAAAAACCTTATAAATTATTCGTCGTCGTATTCTAAATTTTTGAAAGACAAATAATATTTATACTTATATATATTTTGTTTGATTTAAGCTTAAACTTGCAGAATATTAATTAATTAATTATTGGTGCTTAACTAAAAGACAACAACAAAATATTTGATAAGATGCTCACTGAATATAAATATAAATAATTGCCGCATAACTAACATGTTTCTCAAAAAGGAAGTAAAACTATTTTGGAAATTTTGATATTTTTTATATAAATTTTAAGTAAAAAGTATACTAATTGTAAGTTAGCTTATTTAAAGCAAAAATAAAATTAATTTAATAATCAAACTAACACTTTGTTTGTGCAACACGCGTCTCTTTCGTTCACCCCGAAAATTTAAAGGAGTGTTGAATGGTTTTCATATTAATTTTCTCATTAGTTTAATTGGAACATTTAATGTTGGACTATCAAAGGAAATGTTAAGCAGCTTTATCCTCTAACTATGTATTTCAAATTATTGTCCTACCAGTGGAATTATTATGGGGGAAAATAACTTATACATTTTCCGCACTCCTAAACCGATTGAAATAATATATTTAAGTAGATCTTTTAAGCATTCAGTTTAATAAATTGACCATTTAAAACGTTTTCAAGAAAATAACGAATTGATAAAAAAAACACAACTTTTTTACTTGTATAAAATGCATCTTCAAAAGTATTTTTGTTTAAGACAATAAAAACTTAAAAAAATAATATGTTATTAATATATTTTGCTTTTAAGTTTATAAAATTTTTTTGACACGTTCAAAAAATTTAAACTTACCAAAGTTTTTTCAGGTAACTTATCTTAAAACATTGTATATTTTTACTTATTGATTTTTATTTGAAATAAACTAATTATTAAAATTAATTTTATAAACTAATTATTTTTTTTATTTTTAAACAAACAAAATGCAAAACTGATTTAGCTATAAAAATTTGATCCCTGTGGAATAGTCTTTCATAATATGCTTTTCTCTTTTTAAATTTAGGTTTCTATTTTTTGGAGCAAATATACAGTGTATTGGAAATTTTTATAAATAAAAATTTTAGGACTTTGTAAAAATACATAATTATATAATAGATAAAATTTAAAATAGATAATCGAAAAAAATATTTTTATAGTGATGCCAAAATAATGGATACTTTTAAATTATGTACCAGAGTTGATTAAAACGATAAAAATAAAAGATGGTATGAAAGAAAATTTATAAAATCTTTCTAACTAAATAGTTTTTAACATTTTCTTTCGACCATTGGCCAACCTTTTCAGCCTTTCGTACCATGCGAGAGTCTTTCCCTCTTGCTGGAAGGTTGCTAATGTCTAGTGTATCCAAATACTCGATTATTTTGCTATACGAGTAATCAAGTAATTTTATTTTTTAATACCTGCGGACCCGGGTATTAAGCAAAATAAAAAAACATATTTTTAGAAAAAAGAGCATGTATTTAAATAGTTCATTTTCTATTTAAAAAAAAATATTTAAGAAATACCAGTGTAAAGTTTCCATTTCTAATTGATTGCGCACCTTAGTTAAAAAGCTAAATGCTTTTGAAAAAACTCTTCCACTCGATGTTGAGGTTGATTAAATGGTAAGTAAAGCCTGGTACAATTTTTCTATATGAAATCCCCTTTTTCCACGATTTACTTCAATCAGCTTTAGTTCCTTTTCCAACGATGATATTCTGCTGCCTTCTTGTGGGACCGCCATAATCGAATTGATGATTTTTTGCTTTTCATCTAAAGTAGACACTTCAGGTTCTGAATCAGTTTCTTCTCTGTTTTCAATTTCAACTTGCTTATCAGATTCACGAAACAATCTTTCAATTGTCTTTTTTGCTAACGACTTTACTGAATATTTTGATGAGTACGTGAAATAGTTATTAGTCTGCGAATTAGGATAGATACCACTTTGCAAAAAAAACAATAGATATAATATCTTTGTTTCGCCTTTCATTAATTCTTATTTTTAGAGCATAAAACATTTCATTTGCTAGTTCTGTATGATATTTTGTTATAGCGTGATAACGATAAAACAATATGTGGCAATACTCCTAAATTAGCTCGTGGTAGTTGTGTTCTTGGAATTTTACATCATTTTTTTGTGTAATTTTTTTATATTGTTCTACAACTATTATGTTCAGCCACAACAAACACAATTGGTTTTTCATTTTTATTAGAGGTGTCTTCATCTTTTTGGACAGATCTCTGCACAATGATGGCCGATTTACCCCATTTTCAATACCAACCTGCTGGGATAAATGACAAACAATATTATCATAACCTTACCCAGGTAAATGGTTTATTTTGGTAATGAGCGTGATTTCAACAGACAGACGGATACCGCTATATCGACTCGAGCTGTTATAAGGATCAAAAATATATAACTTTATGGGGTCGCAAATACATTTTTCGATGCGTTACAAATGGAATGATAAACTGATATATACCCTCTTCTCAGTGGCGTGGGGGGTATAAAACTCAAATACAAGCCCGCCTATAATTATCATATTCACTACTAATGTCCAACAATCCCTAAAAACGGTGAGGCTAATATCGCCGAAAATTACTGTCCAATAATGATCAATTTTCATCTCCAACTCACTTCTTAATGATCGACAGTATGGCTTCCGTAGAAATCGTTCCACAGGAGACCTGTTAGCTCTTCTTTCTGAGGAATGGAATCGATGCATTCACAATTTTGGTGAAAGTAAAGTGGTTGCTCTAGATATATCCAAGGCGTTCGATCGCGTGTGGCACGGTGCATTGATATCAAAGCCTATTGCATTTGGGGTCGGTATTGACTTCTATCGACTTATATCGAGTTTTCTCAGAGACCGCACAATACGTGTAGTTATTGATGGGGTCTCATCTAATGAGTTTCAGCTTAATTAAGGTGTACCCCAAAATTCCGTTCTTTATCTTTCTCTTTTCTTTCTATATTGAAGGTGACACCAACATTTGTCATTCATGTTCCTTCAATTGTAGGCTAAGCCTTTTGGAGGTGGGGGGCAAAAGGTGGAATTTGAATGATACACTCAATCAAGGCCTGTAAGCAATCTCCGAGTGGGATAAAGCGAATAGGGTTGATTTTAATTCGCAGAAGACTCAATGTTGTTTGTTGACCCATACTGCCTGGGATTCAACAATGTCATCTGTATATATGGGTGGTATAGTTATTGGTGAATCCGATACTCTTGATGTTCTGAGCATGAGAATTCAATGTGATGTTCGTTGGAACGAGCATGTTTTTCAAGTGTCGAAAGAAGCATTCAAGTGTCTTGGTTTTCTCAAACGTTGCAAAAATTACTTCACTCCTTTCGATCTCCTTAAAATCTGTACCACTTACTCCGGCCGAAAATGGAATTCAACTCCCATATAGGGGCAGGAGCTTCAAAGTCTATTTTAGAGCTACTGGACCATGAACAAAGGAGGGCGTTGGCGCTCATCCATGACAGTAGGGTATCCAACTCTATTGATTCATTGGAACATCATCGGAATGTGGGTTGTGTAGCACTGTTCTATAGATACTACCATCGGATATGTTCTTCTGTATTAGCGAACTCAAAGTAGATCTCTAGTAGATCACATCCCTTTGTAGTCTATTGTCCAGTTGACCGCAGAACGCATTACAGAAAAAATTCGTTTATCAGTCGAACTAGCCGTATGTGGAATAAACTCCCCGCACAAGTTTTTTTGTGACAGTTACAATGTAAAAAAATTTAAGTCAAATAACTACATACACTACTCTCTCTTTCCTCCTTCCCAAAACACATTTTCCTGACAGCAACACAATACACTGCATCTGTAGCGGGCATCCCCTGAGTGTCGGTCAATAATTTAAGAAAACTGTTTTTTTTTTAAATACAATTGTATTTTTCAATGTTTTGATCTTTTAATTAATTATTATAAAATAATGGCAAGAACTAAGTCTTGTGAAGAAGCGTTAAAAACCAGAATAATAGATGATTTTACTGCTGGTCTTGAGCAAACGAAAATCTGTGAGAAATATCTATTCTACGAATAAATCTATAATTTAAATAATTATATAGAAATATCGTGAAAGAGTTACGGTGACGACTCAAAATTTAGGCAGCAGGTCCCGTAAATCGAGTCAAAGACAGGATAATTTACCTGCAAGAGAGTTTAAAAAATGTCAAAATATGCTTCCAAAAGGTCATTAATAATTTGAAACTAAAAATATATGCTCCAACAGTTTCCCGACGAGCAATTGAGGCTGATCTTGGTTGTTACTGTCAAGACGGAATTGTAAAGCATACTGTTCACTTTTCAGATGAGCCCAAGTTTTATTTAAGAGGATATGATGAAAGAACGTTTGTACGACAAGCAAAGGCAAAAAGACTCGACTCAAAATATCTATAATATTAATAGGCTAGGCGATTTCTTGTGACTGATGTTTGTTCATCCATTTTACCCCGATTTTGACCAAACGTATATTATTTGAAAGGTATTTCTTTTTAGCCGTTTTGCAGATTTACAGATTTTTAAATTATTTCCTTAATTTTGAGTAAATTGCATTTAAAGTTGCTACTAAAACATACATAAAATTATACAATGCGTGTTTATTAAATTTGTTAATTGATTAGCATACTTTTAGGGTCTTTATTTAATGAAAAAATAAAATATCCTAGAATTTGCGCTCGAATTTCGAGGGCTGGAATCTGCTAGTATAAATAAAACTGTTAAGTTTGGCGGCATTATGGTATGGGGTTGCTTTTCGGACCAAAGAATTCGTGTAGTAAACGATGCTCTAACTGGAATTCAATACAGAAAAATTATAAATGACATAATGTATTCATAACAGTGAAAATACGCCCCTGGTCTGGAAGTTCGAACATGACAATGACCCAAAACACACCTCCAAAGTTGTTACCGAATGGTTACAATCTAATGCAGTTAGTGTTTGGAATCGCCAGCCCAATCACCATGTCTTAATCCTATAGAAAATCTATGGGAAATTGTAGATCGAAAAATGCGGACACGAAATTACACATGCAAGACAGATTTATTAGAAACAGTTAATTCAGAGTGGCAAAAAATTTCAATGGATATCATCAACAATTTAATTGACTCCATAGCTCGGCGTTTTGGAGCAGTACTAAAAAATAATGGATATCCAACAAAATATCGAAACCAAAAATAGAGGGAAAGTTTTCAATTATTGCATAGTAAAGGTTTCCAATGTTTTGTCAACGGCATAAAAATTAATAATTTTAAGTTTTATAATTTTTTCTGAAGTTAAGCTTTATTGTTTATATTTTTTCATTTTTAAATAAATAAAATCTACAAATTTTTAAATTAAAAAAAAGAGTTTTTAATTTTATCATCAAAATTTTTGGTATTGACCGTTCAAGTCATCAAAAATATATTTTGTTAAAAGTTTTCATTGTATTGTTATTGTATGACTTTTATTTTTACGAGCAGATATCAATGTTTTTTCGAGCAAATATAAAAATCTAATACTAAAAAAAGTAAGAAATCTCCTAAATGGAACCTTTTGTTTTTTGGCATCAAATCTCAGATCTTATTTCTCAATAATAAGATCAGAACTGTTGAAGTTTTTAAAAAAAATGACTATTTTAATTCTCTTTCTCCTTTTTCATTTGATTTCAACAGTTTTTAGGTACCACATAATACTATACACTGATTCACTTCATCCAATTAAGAACCGTAAAACTTTGTTCTATTTTCATTCTAATTTTTAAAAGAATTTTTATTACATTTAATATATTTCAAAATTAAGATCGAATTTACACACATTCCACTTTGTTTTTAATATAATAGCTTTTTATGCAGAATCCCCACAATTCACAAAGTTCCCGGCTTTTGCTTTCCTAACTTTAGTTATGAATTTGACACACAATTTCATCAGCTGTTTTTAATTGTATTTTCTCCTAACAAAACGTAGTTATTATACTGGTATTGTGATTTGTGAGTTGAGATACTAAAAGCAAAAAAATGGGGACAAATTATGATAGCGAAACCTATTGGAATCGTTCATCTAGCAAAGCTTTCAATTTTGATGATGATACCGATGAACCGGACTTAAAAAGTGTAGCGGGATATGAAATATCAACAGAATACGGTGGCATATTAAATGATGACACCATCTCTGAGGCAAGTTTTGACAATAGTGCTGCCAGTTCAGCTCTTAATCTCTCCATAAAATCATTGATATCCGAGGAAGCTTTAAAAATGATACTTGAAGAACAATCAATGGATGATCTTTTAATACCAAAGGCTATGACTGCTGAGGAAGAACTTAAGTTGTTAAGGAGGCAAATACAAAATACTTTATATAGTCCCTCACCTTCGGCAACAGCCAATAAATTGCTATGTGGTAAGCTTGTTAACTTTGAGGTCTTCAAATCGTTACAAGACAAACAAAAACTATTGGACGCTGTTTTAAACATGGGTGCAGCGGGAGATTCAATCATAAGTGTTATATTATTTCTGCAGAAAACATTAAATAAAACGGATTTTCAAAAGATTTTAGTTGGTAGACCTAAAGCATTGCAACATTATATGAACTATTCGAAAGAACAACAACCAAGCGAAGCTTTGTCAGTCCTCAGAGAATTGGGAAAACATAACGATGCCTTTCTGTTGGAATTTAAACAGATCTATCAATTAGAAACTTTAAATGAACGTAAAGTAAAATGTTTTAAAATGTTAGAAAAGTATACGGGTGTATGTGCCCTTTATCAACAACTACTACATGCCAATTTAAAGTTACTGGGAATATTGGAAACGGATAGAAATTCTCTAAACAATATGATCAACATAAATTCTAGCCCTGTAGAAGTTTTATATGCTTGTTGTGCGAAATATACTAATTGGAAAGAACAAGATATGGTAAAATCTATCTCACCATATCGGCTATCGGCCGATCTACAAATCTCCTCCAGCCAATTTGAATGGTGTGCCTTAAACGAACGTACTCTAGCTCAAGCTTATGCAGATCTACAACATATTTTCGAATACGTACCAACTTGGCATCCAATGAAACAAAAACAATTCCACATAAATGTTTCCATAGAATTGGCCATAATGCGTCTATTTGAACTAAAAGCACCTCCGTCTATACTCTATCTGTTCATATCGCGTGTATCGAATAATAGCGATAAATTATCCTTAGCAAAGCGAGTTAAATGTGTGAAGGCAGAAATTGATGCTCTAATGGCTCTGAAAGATATCGCTCAATTGACTTTATTACGTGATTCCCTGCCCGAAAGGTCAGAGGAACAGTTTTATTGTGATAATGCTTTAAAGAGCGCTCAAACTAAACGATGGACAACCGAAAATATAAAATTGAAATTGAATACAAATATAAGTTAAACCCCGAGTTTTTAAATTAAGACCAACTAATATTAATAAAAGTTAAATATTTAAAAAGTCTACATTTCAAAAATGTAAATCACTAAAGAATCTTTAAATATGATTGATACTTGGATTATTTGGAAGTTTTAATCAACATAGATGCATTACTATTTAAGGTAAGTACCAGTTTTCGAATTATTTATTTAAATGCAAAACATTTCTTTGGACGGTATATAAATTAAAGAGCAGTAAAAAGAAAAAAAAAATAGTAATAATGCTTAATTTCTAAAACTTAAATATTTTGCAAACGTTTACGGTATGATATTAATTTTAGTCTATTTTAAATTAATTTTGGCTATAAGTTTTTTTTAATTAATAACATATTTTCGAGGTGGAATAATTTCTATAAACCCACACCAGTGTGCAGAGAGTCAATTCCGTCAATTAGAAAAAAAATCTAGATCCCATAAAATATATACACATCTGATCATAATAATAGGTACACTTCCATATTCCCTCTATCAAGTCAAACAAAATTGCGTTTATGAAGTTTTAGAAATAAAAAAAATGCATATTTATTCATTATGGTCAATTAAAAACAAAAACTATAATATTTGACATAAATACAGTTTAATAAAAAACAAGTAGGAGTGTTAAATTCGGCTGTGCCGAATTTTTGACACCCTCCACGCAATATTAGGTACGGCTACCACTTTGAAGCTGTTGCCGATACTGAAACATTAAATCCGAATACCAATTAAATTTAAAATTAATTGGTTTTCTTGTTGGCCAATTTCTATTATAAAAAACAATGATGCTTAAAAAGAATTAATTACTATTTGAAAAATTACATTATTTTTTTACTAGAGTAGAAAACCCCTAAGTAATTCATAGAACGTCAACGAAATTCATTATTTAACAGAGCCGGCATCATAATAATACCCAAAGTTTGATCCCTATAAGCCTGTTTTGGGACCTTAGAAGTCATACCAAAATTAAAAAAAAATATCGAATGATTCTTGGCTACAAATTATTAATATTAAAAAAGGAAATTTTAAAATAATTTTATTGAGTACAAAAAAACAAAAATAATAAAAACAGGTAAGAAACTAAAGAAAGAAACTATAATTTTAAATTTTTAGTTTTTAATTTCTAATTTTTATTAATTTTTAGTTTTTAATTTTTAATTTTTAATTTTTATTTTTAATTTTTAATTTTTTATTTTTAATTTTTAATTTATAATTTATAATTTTTAATTTTTAATTTTTAATTTTTAATTTTTAATTTTTAATTTTTAATTTTTAATTTTTAATTTTTAATTTTTAATTTTTAATTTTTAATTTTTAATTTTTAATTTTTAATTTTTAATTTTTAATTCTTAATTTTTAATTTTTAATTTTTAATTTTTAATTTTTAATTTTTAAATTTTAATTTTTAATTTTTAATTTTTAATTTTTAATTTTTAATTTTTAATTTTTAATTTTTAATTTTTAATTTTTAATTTTTAATTTTTAATTTTTAATTTTTAATTTTTAA
Source organism: Cordilura impudica (assembly GCA_963682025.1). Lineage (NCBI taxonomy): Eukaryota > Metazoa > Arthropoda > Insecta > Diptera > Scathophagidae > Cordilura > Cordilura impudica. The sequence continues at coordinate 33,851,077 of OY821517.1, forward strand.
TTTTTAATTTTATATTTTTAATTTTTAATTTTTAGTTTTTAATTTTTAATTTTTATACCCTATGTGGTTTGGGTATAATGACTTTGTACTGCTGTTTGTAACTACCAAAAATAGTTGACCTAGACCCATCTTTTATTATACCGATCGAATCAGAATCACTATCTGATTCGATTTAACGTTGTCCGTCCGTCCGTCCGTCTGTGTGTCCATGTAAAGCTTGTAATCAAACTGCAGGTCGCAAATATGAATATATTTTGATGAAATTTGGTATATATCCTTTCATCGGTCATAGGATGAACGCTATTGAAATTGGTGAGAATCGGTCCATGTTCAGACCTAGCCCCCATACAAATGACCCCTATGAAATCAACATAAATTGCCATAAGATCCAAATTATCATATAAATCTTAGCCAAATTGGGCTTGTATGTGTTTATTACATCCATTAATCAGAAGTCCAAAAATTATCCCTATGGGGCAACTCTTAGTCACAGGCCCCATATAGAGCTGCTTCCCGATCTTCACTTAAATCTACCAAAAAAGAAAACTATTCCACTGATTCTTCTCAAATTTTGTTTGTATATATTTTTGCAAAATACAAGAGACTTTACCAAACATGGTCAGGATCGGTCCATTTTTGGGCCAAGTCCCCATATAGATATATCATCCGATATGAACTTTTTCATGTCTGCAGCCAAAAAAATTAATAAAAATCCCACTCAAATTTGATTTATGCTTATTTTCTATATCCAGTTAGTTGGGCCTGAGAGATAGGGTCTCTAAACGCATGGTAAAGGGTATCGTATAGTCGGTCTAGACCGACTATAATTTTCTTACTTGTTAATTTTTAATTTTTAGTTTTTAATTTTAAATTTTTAATTTTTAATTTTTTATTTTTAACTTTTAATTTTTATTTTTAATTTATAATTTTTATTTTTAATTTTTAAATTTTGATTTTTAATTTTTCATTTTTAATTTTCCATTTTTCATTTTTTATTTTCCATTTTTCAATTTTCAATTTCCCATATTTCATTTCAATTTCCCAATTTTCATTTTCCGTTTTCCGTTTCTCATTTTTCATTTTTCAATTTTCATTTTCCACTTTTTCGTTTTTCATTTTTAATTTTCCATTTTTCATTTTTTATTTTCCATTTTTCATTTTTCATTTTTCAATTTTCAATTTCCCATATTTCATTTCAATTTCCCAATTTTCATTTTCCGTTTTTCATTTTTCAATTTTCAATTTTCATTTTCCATTTTTCGGTTTTCATTTGTAGTTTTTAATTTTTCATTTTCCATTTTTCATTTTGCATTTTTCATATTCTATTTTCCATTTTTCTTTTTTAGTTTTTAGTTTTTTAATATTTAATTTGTATTTTTCATTTCTATTAATTTTTAATTGCTTAGGCCATTGTGACACGTGCGGTATTAATATACACACAACTGTAATGACTTCAACGATAACGAATAATTACAACATACACAACATATCTTAAGAAAAACAACAAACACACTGAAAAATATTATTTTTTCAAAGTTTCATTCATAACTCGTGACCCTTTTGACCGATTTTGACGATTTTAAATAGCAACTCCTTTGGGATGTTAATAAACGATTTTATATAAAAACGAACGGTCTAGCTTCAATATTGACGGCGTGATCGTGATTTCCACAGACAGACGGACAGACGGTCATCGCTAAATCAACTTCCCTTGTTGTAATGATCAAGAAAATATATGGTTTTGGGGTCTACAGAATTTATTTCAATGCGTTACAAACGGAATGACAAACCCATATATACCCTCTGCCACTAAGGTGTGGAGGGTATAGAAACAAGTTTTTTTTTTCACTAAAAGTAATTAATTTGCTGATCATAATAATAGGTACATTTCAATCATACTTTAAAATAAAAAAGAGTACTACATTTATGCAAGTGAAATCTTTTGAAAATTATTTAATAGTAAGTATTCAGTAAAGTCGCCTCTATTTTACACCACTTCCTGAATTCTGTTAGGCATACTGGATATTAATTTTTGGCATGTTTCTAGTGGAATAATGTCATACCATGCCTTTTTAGTTTTCTGCCATAAATGCTCCTTATTTTTAAAAATTTCGTTAGATAACTTATTCTTAAGTTGACTCCAAAGGTTTTCTATGGGATTTAAGTCGGGTGATTGGCTAGGCCAGCTTAAACAATTGATTTCTTTCTCCCTGAACCAATTCTTAACCAACGCTGAAGTATGCTTCGGGTCGTTATCTTGTTGAAAGATCCAAAGCAGTGGCATTTCTTCTTCCGCGTAAGGCAGCATAACATTTTGTAAAATGTCTCTGTATGACCATTTTTTTTTTACTAATAACTATTTTAACTATTTTACTATTTTACTATTTACTTTATTCAACTATTCAATTTCAGATACAATTTTCTTAAGCCCAGTTCTTCGAAGCCGAGTAGCTTGTCTGCAGACAATATATTTACTTAATAAGTTGTACTTTACCTAGTAGTAGTTAAACAATAAATAATTTACATACACCATTCCATGAGAAGCAACTCCAGATCATTATGTTTCCGCCGCCATGTTTAACTGTCTTTTTTGTAAAATTAATATGGAATTCTTTACTATTATGACGACGGACATTCCTCTGGTAGTCGTTTCCAAACAAATTTAAATTTATTTTTGTTTCGTCACTCCATAAAATATTGGGCCACTTTTTCGCACCTCCGCTTCACACCATAATAAATCTTTTTTGGCAAAATTTAACCTCATAGTAATGTTTTTCTTACGCAAGAGTGGAACTTTTCGTGCTATTCGGCCAGGTAAATTAGCTTTCTAGGGGCGTCGGCGAACAGTTGGAGCGCTGATTATATTTCCAATTTCGGCGGAAATTGCTTTCGATGTTACGAACGCATCCTTTTTTGCAATCACAACGATACGGCTATCAGTTGCCTCACATGTTTTATGTGGTCTACCACGGGTTTCTGTATTTTTTCCCGAAGCTTTTTGCAATTTTTCTTTAAGTTTTTCCTTCTCTTTTTTTAATTATGTTCGTTTATCAAAAGTTCAATGTTTATTTCTACCCATTTTCTAATAAAAATATGGCTTAAATATATACATATATAAAGGGTTTTTCAATAAGAGCGCTACAAAAGTTTTTTTTTAAATAAAACAAAAACGGTTTTGGATATCAATGAAATTCTTTATTCCTGTGAAAGTACGTTCGATGCGTTTATGTATGGAAATCGATCTCTTTTTGATGGCCACCACGGGCACGCTTGCAGAAGTCTAGACGCTGAACCCAATTTTCGACGGTTTTCAAGCATAAATCGGCCGATACTGCTGCAATTTCACGTTCGATATTTGTACGAAGTTCATCAATCGTCGCTGGCTTGTTGGCATAGACTATAGACTTGACGTAGGCCCACAGGAAATAGTCCAACGGCGTCAAATCGCACGACCGAGGCGGCCAATCGACTGGACCATTTCGTGAGATAACACGTTCTCCAAACTTGGTTTCCAATAAATTGATTGTGACATTCGCTGTGTGGCCTGTGGCGCCGTCCTGTTGGAACCACATGTCCTCCAAGTCCATATCATCCAATTGGGGCCAAAAATATTCGGTTGTCATTGAACGGTAGCGATTCCCATTCACAGTAACGTGCCGGTCTTGATCATCACAGAAGAAGTACGGCCCAATGAGGCCGCCGGCCCATAAACCGCACCAAACCGTAATTTTTTCGGGATGCAATGATGACTCATGGAGTACGTGTGGATTGCTGTCTGACCAATAACGCATATTTTGTTTATTCACGAAGCCATTCAGCCAGAAATGAGCCTCATCGCTGAAGATGATTTTTCGATGAAAATCCGAATCATTTTCAAGTTGTTGCTCAGCCCAATTCACGAACATACGACGCTTCTTGTGGTCAAGCGGCTTCTGTTCTTGCGTCAATTTGATCTTGTAAGGATGTAGGACAAGATCTTTTCGCAAAATTCGCCACAACCACGTCACAGAGCTGCCCAACGCTTGAGAACGACGTGTGAGAGACACATTTGGGCTTTCTTCAACTGAAGCCTCAGCGGCAGCAATATTCTCGACACTGCGGGCACTTCTTTGTCTCATTGGCACGGGAACATTTTGTACTGTGCCTATGGATTCAAATTTTTCCACTAGACGCTCAATTGTTGATCTGCTAAGACGATAGGCCACTGACTCCGAATTTCCGTAGTTCATTTTAATAATTTCGACTCGTTATTGGCTCGTATATCTTTCCATCATGAAATGACAAACCTTACTGAAGAGAATTGTCAAAAGAGCGGCAAGAAATATGGCGTCGTTTGCTGTCCCTGTCTTTCTACTTTTGTAGCGTCCCTGTTGAAAAACCCTTTATATGTATATGTAAACATATATATAATATTAATAGGCTACGTGATATCTTGTGACCGATGTTTTGTTCTACCGTTTTATCCCGATTTTGACCAAACGTATATTATTTGAAAGGTATTTCTTTTTGGCCGTTTTGCAGATTTACAGATTTTTAAATTTGTTCCCTTATTTTGAGTAAATTTCATTTAAAGTTGCTACTAACACATACATAAAATATACTATGTGAGTTTTATTAAATTTGTTAATTTGTTTATTAATGAGTTTGTTATCTTAATTCACAACAATAATAAATCATTAAAGGGTTGGTTTGTGAATCAGCTAAGTTGAAAAATAAAGCCGCCCAGAATTGCGCTCGAATTTCGAGCGCTGGAATCTGCTAGTAATATTTATTTGTTAAATGTTTCTATTTATTTTATTGCACACATTAATTTTTTGTTTTTTCTTTGATTATATATTTTGACAGCTAGTTCAGATAAACTAGCGATAATTTTTTATCAAAATTGGAGATGACAGTACATTTTTCGTCGTTCGTAACTAGATTCACAATGAACCAAATTGGTTCGCTCTCAAGTAGGTTGAATTTTGATTGGGGCGCGAACCGTGAATGAGAGAGCGAACCTCGAATCTTGCTGTCCGTCTGAACATGGCATAACATTCTTTATTTTAGTGGATAAATTGATTTTTTTGTAAAAAAAATTTAAGCTCATTAATATTTTTACTTAAATTTTCTTTAAAAAAAAGCTAAATACCATTTAGACCAACCAAATTATAGCCTTCATTGTCTTCGTATTTTTTTCTTGCCTAATAATTTAAAATAAATTTTTCAAATGCTATAACATCGGTTTTCATTTCCGATCAGTGTTAACTAAAATAAAACAACTTTTTTTTTTTTTTATTTGAGAATATACAAAAAATTATTTATTTTTATTATTGTAATAATTCATTAGAAGACAATTACTTAAATAAGTTTTTGTTGATTATTATAATAATATTAATATTAATTTATTTATAAAACTTGTAAACATTTAAAGCATTTTATTTTTCATTATTTATTTTTAATAATTTAATAGTGCAAAATAGTAAACATGTTGCAAAAATAGAAATAACAAAATAAAACAAATTTATTTAATATAATAAGCAGTCAATTCATAAAAATATAATCTATTTTTTTTTTTTTATTGTTAACAAATTTAATTAAAGACGAATTGAAACGTCACAGGCTATTAAAAAAATTTATGTATTTAGCAAGTAAGAAAGCAGTTTTTTTTTATTTTATTAATATTCATATAAAATTGTGGAAAAAATTTATTTACTGAATAAAATGAATATAACAATATAAAAAAGGAAAAAATAAAATAAATTCAGAAACTAATTTATAATAAATAATTTCAATATTAAATAGAATTTACAAAATTCGCAACCTTTAAATTTCCCAGTTAGTATAATAGCTCCACATGATTATCGAAAATATTAAGAAACCTTTTTATGTATAAAAAAAAAAAACAGTTTTCGATGTTGGAAATAAAACAATAGGAAACATTTTGCTATTGGGTTTTAAATCGTAGCAGTTTTTTGCAATTAATTTTTTTGGAATATTTTAAAATTAAGGACTTTTAATTTGTTTTTTGTTTAATTGCCCATTTGGTAGTCTTATTCAATAAATAATGTTTTGGATAAGCTTTGATGCTAACAAAAATAAAAAAACAATGCTTTCGAATGTTGTGGTAGCAGTATTTGCTTTAATGAAATCACGATAATTCCAAAAACATTAAACACTTTTTAACATTTTATTTATCATACCAAACCTTGTAATTAATGTCGGTCAATGTTATCTTTTCGAATTCAACATTCCGCCGTTCGCATTTTCAAAACCGACGACTTCATGCGGAATCAAATCGTGAGCTGCCAGAAGCTGTGTTGATTTTTCTTGAAAATATTATTAAAAATCTAAGTCACATCTGAGAATTTTACGATTTAAATTCAATTTTAACAATGCGTGCAAACTTTCACCATCCTCAAAAGTTGCCAAATAATTTCTAGCCGAACCATAAGACAGCAACATCGTTTTGCCATGTTTTTCTGGGTTGCTTTACAAGTTTAAGGTTTTTGTGTTTTGAAATGTTTAATTTTATTTTGAACATATGACATTTGTACACCCCCTTATTCATTTCATACACTAAAAAACAAGTGAAATGTTAATGAAAAATTAAAAAAAAAAATTGATTTCTGTTTATATGTTTTTAATTAAGAATAAGCAACTGTAAAAGTCAAACATTTGTTCAAACTAATTTTAATATAAATCATCTTAAGCAAAGTCTAACAAAATAAAAGAAAAAAAAATATATATTAACAAAACTGAAATGCTACAAAAACTAAAAACAACTAATTATATATATTATGATAAACAATTGTGAAAAAGCTGATGATTTAAATACAAATACAAAAATAAAACAAAAAAGTAAATCAATGAAATAAAAATCAAATAAAAAAAAAAAAACGAATTTACAAAATATTCAAAATATAATCTAAATTAAAATTAAAATAAATTCTTAAGCAGCGTTTGTGTACTAAAGCTGAACTTTGTTCTTTAAGCCACCCACCCTAAGAATTACAAAACTTCAGCAAACGTTGACAAACAATAGTTTTAAATTGTACACTCAACATTTCGAATATCACATCGGTATCTTCTAGTTTATGAGTGGCATGCTGTTGTTGCAGATCGTCTATTTGTTCACCATGTAACTGCTGTTGTTCTTGTTGTTGTTGATATAATTTGGAATTATCCTCGCCACCACCACTTCGTGCTATTAGAGTCTTAAATTTCTCATTGAGATTCTGTTCTAGATCGGTGTTATTATTGTTAAAGTATAAAACATAAGCCAATTCGACTAAATAATAGTCCAAGTCGGCTAGGAAGAAACGCTCACATTCAATCATATCATATTCGTGTTCAACGAAATGGCTGAGCAAATAGTAAATGAGAAATCTTAAGTCAGCTCTTCTCAATGGAACATAACCGGTGTCTTTGGAGAAATATTCGAATAGTTTTAAAGCACAAACGGCATTCTTAGAACTCTGCAGGCATAACGAAAAGGCATCAACAAATCTAAAATTCAACATTAATGTACGTATACGATATTCCAAACGATTTTTAGAGAATTCCCGTACTTTATCGGGGCTATAGAGGCCATGGAATATGTATAGACAATAGTGAATATAATTGGATAGATTTTTTAATTCTTCACTATCTTCCGGTATATTCTTTTCTAGATTTGCTAAATTTATATTGCCAATCATATCGGCAGCTTGAGGTTGTACAAGGAAATCTACGCCGATATTATTATTGCCATTATCGGTTAAACTTCCATTATCATTATCTACATTAGGCAGGCGGGCATAACTTTGTTCATCTGGTGTACATTCATAAGAACTGTTGTTCGCTGTAAATTGCTGATGATTTTGTTCTAATGTATTGTCCGCCAGCAAAGGAACATTTAACGACAATTGCAGGGAAGAATTATCATTTTGACTTAAGTTTTCCAATGATGATATCATATCATCCGATTCCTGACCTGTCCCAATATTGGCCGAACTATCGGCCAGAGTAGTCGATTTGTATTCATGCGGCGAGGATGATGCTCTATCAGCGAGATCAGCAAAATTTTCGAAATCTATTTCAGCCTCTTGCAAAAAGTAATATTTATAACGTGGTATTGTCTTTAGATAACGTACTGGTTCTGAATCCAAACGTATGCGTGGTCGTGGCAAATTGATTTCAACGGGAATTTCTACGCACTGGCTTTCGAAACGCATTAAACGTTTTGTGGTGGGCAAACAGACAACGCGTTGTTTCATTTTATCAATACAGGCACCCAAGTCGCGGCCACACTGGAAAAAATAAGAAATTGTTTTTATTTTTAAGATTTAAATCTGGGGCCAAATCACCGCATTCATTATCGAAATTTTTCGATCGTAATCATTTTTTATTTCCCAAAATAAAATGCTAAGAATAATTTTTCTTTGTCACAGTTGAAGAATTATGGCCTCTGCTCAAGAAGAAAAGCGAATCGTGGTCGAGCGTTTGTCCGTCTTCTTCAAATAATAAACCAAAATATGGAATTTCGACTCGATACCGAATGCGGTGATTTGGCCCCTGATGTCTTTTCATTAATTGGTTAGCAAAAGTGTTGGAAGTAGCGGCCAATTCAATGTATACTTTACCTGTCCGTTGGAATTGCCACCAAAAGCTTTGACTACATAATCCGTTGTCATGACTAGAGTAAAGTCAGCCCCACAATCGACATACATGGGTCGATCGACATTGTCTAAGGGTGAAGGTTTATTAACGGCTCGTCGTTCCTTATCTTCAGTGCCCAATTGATGTTCCAAGTTCTTACCCCATGTATACAAAGTGCAAGAGGAGGAAATTAAAGCAAAATGGAAAAGACCACTAGAAACCTTAAATATAATACATTGAAATATAACAAACGCTTTAAAACAAAAAATCTATTCAAAAATATTACCTGTAATATTTGTCCTGCTATTTCGGAGGTATCAACTAAATGTGGTGACATATGCTCACAGGGATCAACTTCTACTGGCTGTGGCTGTTGTTGTTGAGGCGGTGCAGCTGCAGGTACATTTGTCGATGCTGTCATAGATGACTTTTGTTCTGTTTTAATTACTTCTGATGGCACAGCGTTAGATTTTAACACGGGTATATCATCCACCACCTCATCATCAATAATTTGTATGTTAATGTTTGTGGAGGTAGCTTCGGACACATTAATTGATTCGCTAGAAGGCAAACAAACATCATCTGGTACGTCATCTTTGATAACAGCGGCAACGACATCCATTTCGAAATCAGCAGTTAATGATTGTGGTGGCGTAATAGTGACCACTGGAACTGCATCGATCGGAGCTTGGTTTGAAGAGGCTGAAGTTGATGATTCTACTTCAATTGAGTCAAAAGCCGCCGATGCGGCATTTATAGTAGCCTCAAAACGTTTACTCATTTCACGGCGTTGATGTTCTTCAATTTTTTGTTTTGCATTAGCTCTTCGTTTTATTTGATTGGCCAATCGTAGGGCTTGAGGTGATGAACCCCAAGTATACATACGCTCATTCTCATCTACAACTATCTGTGAAGAACAAACACAGATATGTATGTCTGATTAAATGTTTCTTTTGTTTTAAACAAGACATAAGAATAGAATAGAATAGAATAACTTTATTGAATTATTATTAAACAAATAAAGTATTAAGAAGCATTGGACATGTTGTCGTCAGCCTATATAATTACATATGTAATATTACAATTTGATTTTAGTTGTACATACTTATTAATTAAATTCTGTAAACAAAAATTTTCTATATTTTAGACCATTAGTTATAAACTTTGCTAGGTTTTTCCAGTTGCAGCCATTAAATGTTCCGTTCAATATATTTATTATTGTATTTTCATCAATATTACTCTTCCCGATATAACGAATCCTGAATTCTCTTAGTATTGGACATTTACCCATGAAGTGTAATAAGTTTTCATCTTCAGCAAGATTACAGAGATTGCAGGTTGTAGTAGTATTATTAAATACACATTTTCTTAATGGTAACGTATCACATCTAGCTTTGAATATAGCTGATATATCATTTATTGTAAGGTTTTTCTCAGTCAGGTATGTAAAACCCATAGCCGGTGTTAAATGCCTGTATATCCGAGTGCTCCTTGCGGTATCATTTTATTGTGTGTACTCATCTTAATTTTCGATATAATATTTGTACGCCACTCATTCGCTGAAAGTTGCGAATCAAAACAGATATTAAACTGTTCTCCAATTTTATTTATCTCCTTTGCCCAGAAAATATTTTTCTGCAAAATAATCTTTGACAATTTATTTGGTAGCCTTGAAGCATCATAAGTATACATAACTTTTTCCACATATTTAGACGTAATGTGTATATATGGCTCTCCTCTGTAATTGGTTGTGAATTCTGGCAATTTCAGTATTCTTTTAAGGAAATATCTTTGTAGTTTGTTGACTGTATCAAAAGCTGTAAATCCCCAGACTTGTGCCCCATATGCTTGTACTGCTCTGCACACTGCTTGAAATATATTCCATTTTGAGCGTAACGATATATCAGGCTTATTTAAATAATGTTGCCATGTTGCATTAATACTGCTCTTAGAAGCATTGTTTCTACTTTCAACGTGTTTTTGAAAAGACAATCCTGGAGTAAAAATTACGCCAAGGTAGGTGAACTCCGATATTATTTTAATTTCTTCTTGTTTGTAAAACCACTTTTCGTCCTTTGCCAACTTTCCTCCTTTTCTAAAAATCATCATTTCTGATTTATCCATATTCATTACCATATTTCATATTGTGCAATATGTTTCAAGCTTATTTATCATTTCCTGCATTACCTTATTGTCTTCTGATAAAATGACTATATCATCAGCATATAAAAGTATTCGTATGTTGAGTTCTTCAACTACCAATCCACCTTCTAGGTAACCGTGCAGATCATTTAAGTATAATGTGAATAACAATGGTGATAAAAAGGCAACCTTGCTTCACACCTGACCGATTTTCAAAGTATGCTGATAACTCACATCCTGTCCAGATAGCAGAGAACGTGTTTTTATATATATATTCTAGCAACCTTACAACCTTTGTAGATAATCCGATTTTGTTAAATTTAAATATTAATTGCTGTCTGCATATTTTGTCAAACGCAGCTCTAAAATCTACGAAGAAAGCATAAATTTTTTTCTTTTCAGCAAACTTTAGCTGGACTAATGACGCCACATTGTATATATTATCTACTGTTGAATACTGCCTCCGGAATCCAGCTTGATACTCATTCAATACCTTATTCTTTTCTATCCATGATGTAATACGTTCATTTAGAATTCCCATAAAAACTTTGGCTATACAATTCATGAATGATATGCCTCGGTAATTGCTAGGTAGATTTGGATTTCCTTTTTTATAGATTGGGAAAATTATACTTTTGGCAAAGGTTTCATCGGCTCTTCCAGATTCAAATATTTTATTATAAGTTTTTGCAAGTTGTGTAATAAATTCCGTTGTAGCATTTTGTAAAAATTCGTATGTGACTCTATCTTCTCCAGGAGCATTATTATTTTTCATCTTTTTTAGCATTAAATTTATTTCCACAGCTGTAATACTTCTATCCATTTCACTTTCCGAATACCACATAGGAGCGTAATATATATTATTAATTGTTTCTTGTGGATTTAGAAGGGCATCAAAATAGTTTTTGAGATTTTCAGCTGAAATTTCTACATCTACTTGGTGCCGGTTTCCCCTGATCTCTTTTGCGATTTTCCACCATGTTTTTGTATCTTGGACATTGTTAATTTTTTCTTCAAGTTCTTTCTGATATTCTTGTCGTCGGTATGCACATACATACTTTGTAATTTCGTTGAGACTTAAGATACTGTTGTTTATCTACAAGTTCATTTGAGTTTCTGTATACGCTTAGAATTCTAAATGATTCTTCTCTGGCGTGAAGGCATTTGTAGTTAAACCATTTTTGTTTAAAATTAGCAAAATTGTTTGTTCGTTGGTTGTTTGCAGACTTTTTGATAATCATAACTAACTCTTGTAAACTTAAAATTTCTTCACTCATATGAGATCTTAAATGCTTGTTTACATTTTTTTGGTATTCTGCCCTATATGGCTCTTTCCATATAAGTTTTGGCCATAGTTCCAGTTTCCGTACATCTTCTGTAGTAATAATCTTCTAATTTAACTTTATTGGCATGTGATCTGACCATATCTTGCTCTCTACTTCGAAACTTTGAATTAATTCTAAACCTTCTTGGGAAACCGAACAGATGTCGTTTACTGAACTTCCGATATTGTTCATAAAGGTATAATTTCCATTTTCATCCCCAGCTGTTCTTCCATTTAGTATGATTAAACCGTAATCATTACAAAACTCCAGAAACTCCCTTCCAATACCATTCACAACAGTGTCTTTTGATTTTCTTTCTTTTTTTCCTGCTCGAAATTCAGACATATATACATCTTCTATATCTTGTTGCACACAACCAATTCTTGCATTGATATCTCCCATTATTATCGGTACTATTTTATTGTTTATCTTAAAAAACTCTTTAATTACATTAAACTCATTAGACCAATTTGCTCCTCGTATATATAACGGTATGAGCGTAAATACTGTTGTATCTGTTTGTATTTCTATAATGTCGATATCATGTTCGCATCTGACAAAGTGCTTTAAACCTTTCATTTTTAAATCTTTTTTGATACCATACACGCAACATCCACTTGCTCTTCCAAATCTACTACTTTTTACTGCATGTTTCCAATGTAGCTCATGTTTATTAAAATATTTATTCATCTTTAAGGTATTTTCTTCTGTAATATGGGTTTCTAATAGAATAAAGATATCACTACTACCAAGATATTCGAAAAATTCAGGGAACAATTTCTTACTTTCCAAACCATTTACATTAAAAGATATTAAATTTATACTGTGTATTTGATTTTTGCTTACAGAATCGACATTGACAACATTTACAATATTTGACAAATGTTATTAAGCTATTAGAATTTAAATTATTATTCAGTTTTTTGAAATAGATTTATTATGCAAATAATCATAATTAAAATTAATGTTCGAAATTTTTTCACCATAAATCTTCTTCATAATTGGTTCCGCATCTTTCTGATTACATACCAGCCTTTTATTGGAATTCCACTTAAACCATTTATCGGTAATACGCATTTTGTCATCTCTCACAACAATACGATGAAATTTACTGATTGTTAAAACCTCTTTTTTCATACGTAACATAATCTTTTTATCTTTCAGTCGATCCTCATTTAGATTTTTTTGTGTTTTTAAGAACTGTTGAAACGGTTTCTACAGTATCCATTTCCACCAGAATAGTGACTAATACATCCCGCTCAGTAAGTTTTCTGGTCGATTTTAGTATTAATGGGTCTGGGATTTTCAAAATCTCATTGCAAATTTTTTTAATTTCAGCTACTGCTGACGTGTTTGCCGGTATACCTTTAAATATGAGATTTTTATTTTTAAATTTTTCTTCCAGCCGTGTAATTCTTTGTTTATCAGCGTATTTTTCAGCTTTTAAGGTTTCCATTTCCTGCTTCAACATTTCATTTTGTTTTTTTTTTAATTTTGACACATTTCCAGTTAAGTAATCTAATTTATCAAGCACCTCTCTATTTCCATCCCTTATTATCGATCTAAGATCATTCACACTGAGGTCCCCAACTTTTCTATTTGATGAACTTGATTCTAGATCATCTGGGGAAGTTTCTACGAGCATTCTTTTAGATGGTGTTATACTTACAAATTGCCTTTCATTTTCGGAAATTGTATTAAATATCTGTTTATTTGCCATTATTATCGAAATAAACAAGACATAAAATTTTATGTATATTTAATTTTGAATTTTTTTTATTGAGAACAAAAAGAGATTGCTGTTTCAAAAATTTATTAAATATGTATGTCAATTGTACTTACATTAGTGAAAAATTTTGTATGGATCAGTCTTATTCTCGCTGTGCCAATCTCTAGTCTTTGAGGTAACAAATATTTGACTTGGCCAGCGCAGTTCATTTCATCAACTGTCACTTTATTGCTACTACTACTGTTGCTGTTGCTAGTTGATTCCGAACCAAGTTCACTTTTGGTAGAACCCAAACCAAGTTGTCCAAAATGATTTGAACCAAACACATAAAGTTCGGTAGTTTTTTTAACTAAACCTTCGCATAAAACTATGCTATGAGCATGACCCAACGAAACTTGAAGAATTTTCTAGAATTTGATAATGAGTATTAATAAGAATCATAAATAAATAGATTACACTTCTGATTCACCTTATATTGAAAAAAAGAAACAACTTTTGGTTCAGCCACATATTCCGTATTGCCATGACCCAGTTGACCATAGACACCCCATCTGTTATAAAATAGCATTATTAAATTAAATGACAGTCATTGTTTTACAACATACCCCCATGTATAGAGAAGACCATCTGCTACCACGGCATTATGATATTGGCCCGCTTCCAGTATTGTTATAGTTTTACCATCAAATTGCTTTACTAGCATGGGTTGCAAAGTCATTTGCATTTGCTTGCCAATACCCAATTGACAAAGATTATTGTTGCCTAAGGAGTAAAGCTAAATAGAAAATCAAACCAAGCTTAATCACAGCTTCAGATATGTCTAAATAAATACGAGTATCTTACACCATTATTTGTTAACACTAAGGTATGCTGGCGTCCACATTTGACAGCATGTACTTCTAAATTAAGCTGAGACAATAACTCCAAACCTTTTACTGCATACGGTGGTTCTGGGGAGTCTGAAATCAAAAACAAATCGTATTAATCACAAATCAAGTGCCAAGTGTTTTTTGTTTGTTACCTACCCGAAGACTTATTAACACTATAATTGCAAGGCACACCATTCGAACCCCAAAAGTAGGCTACACCATCTACCACACATGCACAATGAGCACAGCCAGCTGAGATTGGTTTAAAACGTGATGTTTCGATGGCAAACTGATTGTCTTCGTATGTTAAACGAAACGTATTTAAGGCATTTAAGACCCGATCACATTTTGAGCGCTGAGATTCCAAGTGAATGAGTACAGCCAAATATGTTTCAATCAGATTTTTACAAAATTCCAACAAATATGTATTATTGTCATTCGAATGAGAGGATGAAGAGTTATGTGAAACAATTGGTCTTAGAATGGCAGAAAATGGATTAAGTTGTTGTTCCAAACGCTATAAAAAAAGAGAATAAATAATCCAGAATTTAGTTATTCAAAATATGCTCTAGATATTCTAGACTTTACCTTTAGCACACTTGGTCGTATTTGTGGTAATTTCTCCTGTACAAAGGTAAAATAGTCAACCGCTATGCTGGGCAGATAAGTAATGGTTTCCGTAAACATAGATTCACTTAAATTGTAAAGACACACATTGAGCTCTGTATACCAACCTAAGAAGATAATGGTATTTGATTCTATCTAAATAATGTGATAACTTTAACAAAACATTTACCAAATTCCTGGCCCACTACACTATTCAAAGCCAAAAACGTATCGATACAAACGCCGCGTACCTTGGCCAACAACAAAGCAGCCGAAAATAAACCACTTTGACACAGAACAATACTCGTCATGTTCGTATGAT
This sequence comes from Cordilura impudica, assembly GCA_963682025.1. Classification (NCBI taxonomy): domain Eukaryota; kingdom Metazoa; phylum Arthropoda; class Insecta; order Diptera; family Scathophagidae; genus Cordilura; species Cordilura impudica. The sequence goes on from OY821517.1 coordinate 33,866,689, forward strand.
ATTTGCTATTTGTAACCAGAAAATTCCTAAATAAATAATATTTTAATAAAATTAAAACTTTTGAAAAAAAACGGAGTTACTCTTACCACAAAGGTATATAGTTTTTATCATTAACCGCTTTTTCGGCCAGAGTAATTAACAACAAATTGGCCAAATGAAATTGTGAAGACGGAGACATTTGCAGTTGACTAAGAGACTCATCGACTCCATAAGTGTAATCAGCACAGGGTAAACCTTCATTTACTTCCACCTTACCCTCGGGAGCATAATCGGCTGGATTGGGCGGTAATATTGAACGCACATCCTCCGAATGCCTATAGGTTATGTCTGGCAAGAGAGTTTTAATGATAGGATGACAAAAATATTTAGATTTTAGAATATGAGTGAGTTTTAAAGCCATGGCACAGAGATGCATTAAAGCTGTTGTCTGACCAAACATGGCCAATTTGAGTGCCGTTCTGATTGGTTTAATGCGTGCCGTATTATAGGTGAGCAAAGCTTGGGTGACCTTTTTGCGTCGCAACAAATAATCACCAGCAAATTCAATGCAAGCCTCATAGGTGAGATCAAAAGTATTGCAGAAATCTCGACATTGTGTCCATTCGCCAGCCAAGGCAGAATCCAGAAATATTGCAAAGGGTTCCTTCCTGAAAGAAGCAATGATTTTGAAAAATATGAAACAACGAGCGAGAAGTCTTAAATCAAAAGGTTGATAACTTTTTAAAAATCTTCAGAAGAATTTTTTTAAATCTTCAGAAGGTTAAACAGGCCCCGAAATTAATCAATTTTTTAGTCAGAATTACGAATTTTTCGAAGACCAAAAACATTTCTGAAACCAAAAAAAAGTGATAAATTCGGCTGTACCGAATCTTTGATATCGTCCACCTGCGTCTTAAACTCAATATTATAACCAATGTTGGCTACGGCTACCACTTTGAAACTGTTGCACATACTGAAACTTTAAAATCAAATACCAATTAAATTTTAAGTTAATTGCCTTTCTTTTTATCCAGTTTCTATTATAATTTCTTCCTATAAAAAACAATAATCGCGTCTTCTATAGAAAGAATTAATTTCTATTTGAAAAATGGCATCGTTTTTTTTTTTCTTACTAGAGTAGAATATATGTTATAATTTGCCTAAGTACTTCATAGAACACTAATATTTGTATCTGAATTAGAGAGTAATATGATAATTTAAGGATACATTTAACAAAAAAAAAAAAAACGAAAATAATAAAAACAGGCAAGAAACTAGAGATAGAAACTAAAGATAGAAATTAAAATGTTTAATTTTTAATTTTTAACATTTAATTTTTAATATTTAATTTTTAATTATTAATTTTTAATTATTAATTTTTAATTTTTATTTTAAATTTTTAAATTTAATTTTCAATTTTTAATTATTAAATTTTTATTTTAATTTTTAACTTTTCATTTTTCATATTCAATTTTCAATTTTAATTTTTAACTTTTAATTTTGAATTTTTCATTTTTAATTTTGAATTTTTAATTTTGGAATTTTGTATTTTTAACTTTTAATTTTTCATTTTTCACATTCAATTTTCATTTTTCATTTTTCGATTTTCAATTTAAATTTTTAATTTTTAAGTTTTCATTATTCATTTTTCACATTCAATTTTCATTTTTCGATTTTCAATTTTAATTTTTAACTTTTCATTATTCATTTTTCCCATTCAATTTTCATTTTTCGATTTTCAATTTTAATTTTTTATTTTAAACTTTTAATATTTGACTTTTCATTATTCATTTTTCACATTCAATTTTCATTTTTCGATTTTCAATTTTAATTCTTAATTTTAATTCTTAATTTTTATACCCTATACCACTATGTGGTTTGGGTATAATGACTTTGTGCTGATGTTTGTAACTACCAAAAATATTTGACCTGACCCATCTTTTATTATACCGATCGAATCAGAATCACTAACTGATTCGATTTAACGATGTCCGTCCGTCCGTCTGTGTGTCCATGTAAACATTGTAATCAAACTGCAGGTCGCAAATATGAAAATATTTTGATGAAATTTGGTATATAAGCTTTTATCGGCTTTAGGATGAACGCTATTGAAATTGGTGAGAATCGGTCCATGTTCAGACCTAGCCCCCATACAAATGACCCCTATGAAGTCGACATAAATTGGCATAAGATTCAAATTGTCATATAGATCTTACTCAAATTGGGTTTGTATATGTTTATTACATCCATTATTCAAAAATGATCCCCATGGGACAACTCTTAGTCATAGGCCCCATATAGAGCTGCTTCCCGATCTTCACTTAAATCTATCAAAAAACAAAAATATTGCTCTGATTCTTCTCAAATTTTGTTTGTATATATTTTTGCAAAATACAAGAGACTTTACCAAACATAGTCAGGATCGGTCCATTTTTGGGCCTAGTCCCCATGTAGATATAACATCCGATATGAACTTTTTCATATTTGTAGCCAAAAAAATTAATAAAAATCCCACTCAAATTTGGTTTATGCTTATTTCCTATGTCCAGTTAGTTGGGCCTATGAGAAAGGGTCTCTAAACTCATGGTTCTTACTTGTTTATTTTAATTTTAATTTTTAATTTATAATTTTTAATTTTTAATTTTTAATTTTCAATTTTTAATTTTTAATTTTTAATTTTTAATTTTTAATTTTTAATTTTTAATTTTTAATTTTTAATTTTTAATTTTTAATTTTTAATTTCTAATTTTCAATTTTTAATTTTAAATTTTTAATTTTAAATTTTAATTTTTAATTATTTAATTTTTAATTTTTAATTTTTAATTTTTAATTTTTATTTTTATTCTTATTTTTAATTTTTAACATTTCATTTTTCATTTTTCACATTCAATTTTCAATTTTAATTTTTAATTTTTAATTTTTAATTTTTAATTTTTATTTTTAATTTTTAATTTTTAATTTTTAATTTTTAATTTTTAATTTTTATACCCTCCACACCTCAGTGGCAGAGGGTATATACATATAGGTTTGTCATTCCGTTTGTAACGCATCGAAATAAATTCTGGAGACCCCAAAACCATATATTTTCTTGATCATAAGGGAAGTTGATTTAGCGATGACCGTCTGTCCGTCTGTCTGTGAAAATCACGGTCAGCTAGACCGTTCGTTTTTGTATAACATCGTTTATTAACATCCCAAAGGAGTTGCTATCTAATATCATCAAAATCGGTCAAAGGGGTCACGAGTTATGAATGAAACTTTGAACAAATAAAAGTTTTCAGTGAACAAATAAAAGTTTTCAGTGTGTTTGTTGTTTTTCTTAAGATATGTTGTGTATGTTGTAATTCTTCGTTATTGTTGAAGTCATTACAGCTGTGTGTATTATTAATACTGCACGTATCAAAATGGCCCAAGCAATTAAAAATTAATAGAAATTAAAAATAAAAATTAAATATTAAAAATTAAAAACTAAAAAAAGAAAAATGGAAAATGGAAAATTAAAAATTAAAATTAAAAATGGAAAATGAAAAAGTAAAAATGAAAAACGAAAAATGAAAAATGAAAATTGAAAAATTAAAAACGGAAAATGGAAAATGAAAATTGAAAAATAAAAAATGAAAAATTAAAAATGAAAAATGAAAAATGAAAGATGAAAAATGAAAAATGAAATATGAAATATGAAAAATGGAAAATAAAAAATGGATAATGAAAAATGGAAAAAGAAAAATGGAAAATGAAAAATTGAAAATGAAAAACGAAAAATGAAAAATGGAAAATGAAAAATTAAATTTGAAAAATGAAAAATTAAAATTGAAAATTGAAAAAGAAAAATGGAAAATGAAAAATGAAAATTGAATAATGAAAATTGAAGACTGAAAATTGAAAATGAAAATGGAAAAACAAAAAATGAAAATTAAAGAATGAAAAATGGAAAATTAAGAATGAAAAATGGAAAATTAAAAGCGAAAAAAAAAACGGAAAATGGGAAATGCAAAATGGAAAATGAAAACTGAAAATTTTAAAATTAAAGATTAAAAATTTCAGATAAAAAATTTTAAATTTAAAATTGAAAATTAAAAATTAAATATTAAAAATTAGAAATAAAAATTAAAAATTAAAAGCTAAAAATTAAAAACTAAAAATTTTAGTGTCTTTCTTTAGTTTCTTACCTGTTTTTGTTATTTTTGTTTTTTTATATTAAATAAAATTATTTTAAAATTTCCTTTTTAATATTAATAATTTGTAGCCAAGAATCATTCGATTTTTTTTTTTTTTTTGAATTATCGTATGACTTCTTAGGTCTCAAAACAGACTTATAGGGATCAAACTTTGGGTATTATTATGATGCTGGCTGTGTTAAATAATGAATTTCATAGGCGTTCTATGAAGTACTTATGGGTTTTCTACTCTATTAAAAAAATAATGACATTTTGCAAATAGTAATTAATTCTTTTTAAGCATCATTGTTTTTTATAATAGAAATTGACCAAAAAGAAAACCAATTAACTTTAAATTTAATTGGCATTCGGATTGAAAGTTTCAGTAACGGCAACAGTTTCAAAGTGGTAGCCGTACCTAATATTGCTACTTGTTAATTTTTAATTTTAAATTTTAGATTTTAGATTTTAAATTTAAAATTTTTAATATTTAATATTTAATTTTTAACTTTTAATTTTTAATTTTTCACATTCAATTTTCATTTTTCGATTTTCAATTTAAATTTTGAATTTTTAACTTTTAATTTTTTATTTTTCACATTCAATTTTCATTTTTCGATTTTCAATTTTAATTTTTAATTTTTAACTTTTCATTGTTCATTTATTACATTCAATTTTCGATTTTCAATTTCAATTTTAATTTTCCATTTTTAATTTTTAATAATTTTTAATTTAAAATTCCTAATTTTTAATTTTTATTTTTAGTTTTTAATTTGTAACTTTTAATTTTTAATTTTTGATTTTTAATTTTTTAGTTTTTAATTTTTACTTTTAATTTTTAAATTTTAAAATTTTTAATTTTAAATTCTTTAAAATTTATATATTAATACTTGCTTAGGCCAATGTGACACGTGCAATACGAAGAAATACAACATATACAACATATCTTAAGAAGATAACAGGTGTGCCTGTGAGAAGTATTATTGATAGTTTCAAACATCAACACAAACTTATTAAATACATTTTGAAGAAACGGTATTTAAAGAAAAAGGTTAATTATTTAAAAAAGGGCATTTTTTTTACAAAAAGGACACTTCAAATAAAATTTTACTCAAACATTTCAAAGAAATTTTTTTTTATATACGAGAGTTAAAATGATGCTGAAGATGAAAAAGTCATGTTGTCCCTCTAGCGCGGTCTTTATTTTTTTTTTCCATATTTCTCTTACACTGCAAAATTATTGTCTTTTCTATTATTAGACAGTATATACATGATCTCAAACTGAACAATAAGAAACTAATTATTGCAATACAGATCAACAATTTATAAATCTAACAAAAAGGGTATTTTAAAAAGGGTACTTAAAAAGGATTCTTTTAAAAATAAGGTACTTTTTCAAAAAAGAGTACTTTTTAAAAAAAGATTAATTAAAAAAAAAAATGGTAGTTCTTTAAAAGAAGTGTACTTCTTTTAAAAGGGGGAATTTTTTAAACTACTTTTTTTAGTAAAGGTACTTTAAAAAAAGTACTTTTTAAAAAAGGTACTTTTTAAAAAATTTCACTCTTAAAGATACTTTTTAAATAAATGGTATTTTAAAAAAACGTGTGGGTATTTTTTTAAATGTAGTTTTATAAAAATAATGTAGTTGTTTTAAAAAAGGTATATTTTTTAAGAAAAAATACTTTTTAAGAAAAGGTACCTTTTGAGGAAAGGTAGTCACATTTTCAAGTCATAATGTGTCTATTTGCTGGACAAATATCCAATTTTTTGTTTTCCTTTATTTCACTTACTTGAGTTGTATATAGTAAACGTTTTTGTTTGTTATCACATAACAGGGATCATAATTGATTTTGGGAAATTCATTTTGCATTATTTCCATTTGTCTTAAGGAGTACTCCTCTTGGACTTCGGCTGTTTCATAAAACTTAACATAGTCCATAGGTGATCGTATATCCTTGTGTTCGAAAGCTTTTGTCTTTTCATCTTTTGTTACGATTTCATTTGTTGTTAAAGCTGGACGGTAGGTGGCCATTTGATACAAACTTAAAACTGTTTCATGTTCAAACCGAAATAAACCCAACTGTGAGGCCGAATTAAATCTCTAAATAAAAAACACACAAATTAAAAAACCTACAAAAGAATTCATTACAAAACTTACATCTTCATCGCCTGTACGTAAAGATGCCATGGCACTGCTAATAACACCCACAGCATTTATCGAGTTGCTAGGCGATAAACTATCGCGACTAAATTGCTCCGTAGTGCTAGCCGCACTCGTATCAGCTGGACTTTCAGCCATGGCCACATCTTGGGGTGCTATATTTTTATCTACCTCTGCGCCAGCATCTTCTTCTCCTTTACTGAGATCAATTGTGGCTTTTGTAACGTCAGCATATTTTTCATGTTTCTCAATATCCATGTCACGATTTTCTTTTTCGGTGTTTTGATTTAGCAACACTTCACATTCTTTAGGTGCCTCACAGCTATTTGCCACAGGTGATTCGGTGTTATAATCCACATATTGTATGGAATATAAAATATTCGAACTTATCAAAATGTCTACACATTCGGGAGGGATTTTATAGAGAAATAATGGCTTCAGATGAATATCTATACTATGGACCGTAAAACTATTCGATTGGCTATGCAGAGCACTTAGCAAATAAGTACTGCGTAAATTTTGTATGGTATAAAATGAACCAATAGAATTTGCCAGCAATTCTGGTGTTAATGAGGGTGAATCCACAATGGCAAATGAGGAACCCAATGAATTATCCGGCATATCTGTAATGAAGCAAAGACAAATTTTTTCAAATATTTCATAATTTTCTAGAAAAACATTTGTTTTTTCACAAACAACTTCTAAATATGTACGATGCACATATAACCTGCTTTAAATTTGAAATTTGTTATTAGCGCTTAAGATTACATTTGATGTAGTGCTTTTTCTTCTGATGCTCTAATGTTTTCGAATTACAAACTCACCAAATTTTGTTCTGTATCTATATAAATATTTCAGAACACATTTTACATCTAATTATTATTATTTTTTTTTTAATCGTATATAGAAAGAGAAAGAAAATAGAAAAAAAAAATAGTTCATTTTGTAAAACCAGACATTCTATAATTATTGATATCAACAACGTTCTGTAGGGATGGAGCAACGATTTGTGTCAGGCTATGTCTATGAAAGAAAGATACGACTTTTGTGTTTTAAAGTGCTTTGCTAAATGATATGCATACGCTCTCGGGTCAGTTTTCTTTTAAAATGATGGCCAATAAAAAAAATGCTACTTCTTTAACAACACACAAATGATGGGATGCATGTCTGTTTAATATAATTTGTAGTGACGAGTTACGGAAAATTATTTAAAAAAAAAACATAATAATTAAGTTACAGAAGATTGACAAGAACTGTGTGTATTGGGGCTACCACAGGAACGGGAAGCGACCTAGAATGGCATGCTGCCCTGGCGGACTCTGTAAGGCAACGAAAAATCTGAAGTGGCCTTGAAAAAGACTTGGCAGAATAATGAGAGGTGACCTTGAACGGTACACTCTACTGGATGCCCCGAAGGATATTCGTCATTGCAGGACGACATGGTAGGATCTGCAAGGATCCTTGAAGGATTTTCGTCTCAGGAGCTGTAGAACAATGGCAGCCATTTTTTAATTGAGCATTCTATTAAATGAATTCACTTTTCAATATATACAGTGAGTGACAATACAATGGAAACTTTTAACAAAATATTTTTTGACAACTTGCATGGTCAATACCAGGGTTTCGAACCGAACCCGGAACCCCTTCCGGTTCAAGCTTTTTTAAAAAAATTGTGAACCCTGAACCTGAACCCGTTCCTGTCTGAAAATGGGTTCAGGTTCAATATTTGATTTTTTTTCAGCGAAAAAAAAAATATTGCAGTTTCTCGATATTTAATTTTATTATTCGCTGAAAATTTTTTTTTGTTCATTAACATAACGTGAGAAAATTCAAATTCATGAATGAGCAATATAATGTTTGTTTTCTTTGTTTTCTCTAGTAATCTAGCAATTTTTTAATAAGTAAACAGGTACGTAAAATGTAGTTTTTTAAATAGTGTGTAATAATTATTTTTTTTTTTTTTAAATAGGGCAGTGTATAATAATTAGTTACAGGTTAAACATTTACGATAATTATAAATTAACAGCCTTTAAGTGTGTGATTTTTTATTGAGGTACCCAATTTTAATTATTTTAAATTAGTCTTAGTTTTATTTACTGTTTTTATTTACCCTATAGATGTCGTCGGAAAATCCTGTTCAGAAACGTTTTGACTATGATTCTACCACAGATAAGTCTATATGTAAAAAATGCTCGTTTGTTATGAAAGGTAAACATTCTGCTAATTTGGGTCGACATCTCAAACGAAAGCATCCAGATGAATATCGAATTATTAATGAGGAGACGAATATTCAACCGTCAACGTCAGAAAGTTTTAAAATACATAAAATGCAGGATAAAAATTCAACTTCCCTGGAAAATTATTTTGGATTAATCAAAATTAATATGACAGCAAAATGTTTCAGGGAAGCTTAAATTAGTTACTATTAATGATCGCCCGTTTACCATTTTTAAAGATTCAGGGATGCGTGATATTATAGAACCTATAATGAAATCACTGCACCTTACTGTAAATTCAGAAAATATTAAGGATATAATTAATGATAAGGCATATGAAGTGAAAAATATTATTAAAGGTGAAATTCGAAAAAAAAATTTTATCTGTAAAAATTGATTCAGCATCTCGGCTTGGTAGAAGCGTAATTGGAATAAATGCTAAGTATATTTGTAATGGAAAAATTTATTTAAGAACATTAGCAATGTACGAGGTTGATGATCGACAAACAGCTAATTATATAAACAATGTCATAATTGAAGTGATCCAATCTTATGACATAAATATAAATCAAAATTATTCAGTTACGTCTGATAATGGTAGAAACATGCTAAAAGCTGCCGCATTGCTACGAGATGAATTTGAAGTTTCTGACCTTGAAGAAGTAGAAGAAGAAGGAAGATGAAATAAATAAATTAATAACTGAAAACAATGAAGATGAAGGAATAGAAATGTTATCCAATATACATGGTAATATCATTCATTTCAGATGTGTAGCTCATACTGCCCAATTGGCAGTTTATGATACTATAAATTCAGTTAAACAAAAGATTGATAAATGCAGAAATATTTGTAAAAAATTGAGGGTGCGTAATAGAACCTCTTTAGCAAAAAAATTAGGGATAAAAAAAGCAATCTTTGATTGTCCAACTCGGTGGAACTCTACTTTTGATATGCTCCATCGCTTGTTAGATTTCAAAACGTTTTGCTCAGATGTAATAGATCCTGAACTAAGTATGGATGATAAAATGAGGGATTTTGTTTCAGATTTCATTACGAATTTCGAGCCAGTTAAAAAGTTAACATTAAAATTACAAAATGAACAGATGAATTTAGGAGATTTTTATGGACTATGGTTTAAATTTAAATTAGATTTAGGGAGAAATACCAATGAACAATTAGGTGCTGACTTGTACTCACATATCCTTAAACGTGAAAACTATTTTATTGAAAATGAACTTTTAAATGCTGCCGTATATTTGGATCCTAGATTTCGACTAATGTTAAGTAATGAAAATACTGCCAAAGCTCAATACCAAATTTTAACAACAATAAAAACTTAAAAAATGTACATCTACATATGGAAAAGCAAACACAAACTAGCACAGAAACAACGAATGCTGACGGATGAGGAAGACAGCCTGGAAGAATTGTTAAAGAATAAGGAAAAAAAAGTCAATTCCAGATGCTGCATTAAAAACAGAAAATAGTAACAATAAATGCACTGTTGATGTTTCGATTAAAAATAAATTCGAAGTTTATGAAGCCTATCCCAAATTTTTAAAGGAAACAGTACTTTAGAATTTTGGGAACAAAAAAAAACTTGAAATTCCGCTACTTTATGAGGCCGCTCAAGTCGTATTAGCTGTCCCTGCAAGACAAGGCAGTGTTGAGCGGACTTTTTCAGCACTGAAATTTGATTTATCGCCACAAAGAGTGCATTTGACTGAAGAATCATTAAGAAATATTTTATTTGTTAGATTAAATGAAAATTTTTTCGAGAAATAAATAACTAATAATAACAATAAATAATATACTTTTATTTACTTTTCTATAATATATTTTTTTAATTTACTAGAAGCATTACAAGATGACATTAATCACTAAAAATTAGATTTTTTTTGGTAAACCTTTTGAACCCGAACCCGGACCCGAACCTGAACCCACCAAATTTAAATTTGTTGAACCTGTACCCGTACCCGAACCCGAAATTTTCGGGGTTCGAAACCCTGGTCAATACCAAAAAATTGGAATATAAAATTTAAAAACTTTTATTAACTTAAAAATTTATATGTTCTATTTATATAAAGAACAAAAAAATATTAACATTAACTTCAGAAAAATATAACAAAACTTAAAAGTATAAATTTTTATACTACTGACAAAACATTGGAAACCATTACTATTGAAAACTATCTCTATGTTTCTGGTTTCAATATTTTGGTTTCAATATTATTATTTAGTACTTCTGCACAACGCCGAGGCATGGAGTCAAAAAAATTATTGACGATATTCATTGAAATTGTTTGCCACTTCTTACACTTTCTTGTGTAATTTCTTGTCCGCATTTTTCAATCTAGAATTCCCCATAAATTTTCTATGGAATTGAAATATAGTGATTGGGATGGCCATTCCAAAACTCTAACTGCATTAGATTGTAGCCATTCAGTTATAACTTTGGAGGTGTGTTTTGGGTCATTGCACTATAGGAAATTTTAGCCCTTTTATTGACCAAAATTAAAAATGAAAATTTTTGCAAAATCCATTTTTTTTGCTTTAATATAAAATCTTTAATTAAAATCTTGTTACAGTTTACAAAAAATGATGTGAGTCCGATCACAGGGGAGATGTGTAAACATCTAGAATTAAAGATTTTTTATGGCACTTTTTTAAAATCAAACAGAAAGCGTCATCTATGTATCAGTTATAGCAAACAACTGCAGGGGCTCTGCTAATATAAAAATATTTATTGTTACTAACAGATTCCAGCACTCGAAATTCTAGCGCAAAGTCTAGGAAATTTTATTTTTTCATTTAATAAAGACCCTAAAGGTATGCTTCACAATTCAACGCATTTTAAATGATTTACAAATTTAATAAACACACACATAGCATTGTATAATTTTATGTATGTGTTAGTAGCAACTTTAAACGGTCATAACTCCAAAAAAATATTCCAGACGATGAAAATCTGTAAATCTGGGTAACAGCTAAAAAGAAATATCTTTCAAATGATAAATTTTTTGTCAAAATCGGGTTAAAACTGGGAAACTTACATCGGTACCAAAAATCGCCTAGCCTATTAATATTATAGATTTATTATTTCAACCGCTTAGTTTTGAATTTTTGGTTTTTTATTTTTCATTTTTATCGGCCATAGGATGAATGCTATTGAAATTGATGAAAATCGGTCCATGTTCAGTCCTAGTCCCCATACAAATGACCCCTACGAAATCGACATAAATTGCCATAAGATCCAAACTATCACATAGATCTTAGTCAAATTGGGTTTGTATGTGCTTATTGTATCCATTAATCAGTAGTCCAAAAATAATCCCTATAGGACAATTCTTAGTCATAGGCCCCATATAGAGCTGCTTCCCGATCTTCACTTTAATTTATCAAAAAATAAAAATATTGCACAGATTTTTCTCAAATTTGCTTTGTGTATATTTTTTCAAAATATAAGTGACTTTACCAAATATGATCAGGATCGGTCCATTTTTCGACCTAGTCCCCATATAAATATAGCACCCGATATGAACTTTTTCATATCTGCAGCCAAAAAAATTGGTAACAATGGCACTCAAATTTGGTTTATGCTTATTCTCTATATCCAATTAGTTGGACCGAAGAGAAAGGGTCTCTAAATTATGGTATAGGGTATCGTATATTCATCATTTTTCATTTGTAACTTTAAATTTTTTCATTTTTCAATTTTTTATTTTTCATTTTTCTTTTTTAATGTTTAATTTTTCATTTTTTATTTTCCATTTTTAATTTTTCAATTTTAAATTTTTTAATATTTATTTTTCATATTTAATTTTTTATTTCTCATTTTTATTTTTCATTTTTAATTTTTTATTATTTATTTTTCATTTTCATTTTTAATTTCTTTATTTTTCATTTTTCTTTTAATTTTTAATTTTTTGTTTTTTATTATTTATTTTTCATTTTTAATTTTTTATTTTTAATTTTTAAATTTTAATTTTTAATTTTTAATTTTTAATTTTTAATTTTTAATTTTTAATTTTTAATTTTTAATTTTTAATTTTTAATTTTTAATTTTTAATTTTTAATTTTTAATTTTTAATTTTTAATTTTTAATTTTTAATTTTTAATTTTTAATTTTTAATTTTTAATTTTTAATTTTTAATTTTTAATTTTTAATTTTTAATTTTTAATTTTTAATTTTTAATTTTTAATTTTTAATTTTTAATTTTTAATTTTTAATTTTTAATTTTAAATTTTTAATTTTTAATTTTTAATTTTTAATTTTTAATTTTTAATTTTTAATTTATAATTTTTAATTTTTAATTTTTAATTTTTAATTTTTAATTTTTAATTTTTAATTTTTAATTTTTAATTTTTAATTTAGAATTTTTAATTTTTAATTTTAAATTTTAAATTTTTAATTTTTAATTTTTAATTTTTAATTTTTAATTTTTAATTTTTAATTTATAATTTTTAATTTTTAATTTTTAATTTTTAATTTTTAATTTAGAATTTTTAATTTTTAATTTTTATACCCTATACCACTATGTGGTTTGGGTATAATGACTTTGTGCTGCTGTTTGTAACTACCAAAAATATTTGACCTAGACCCATCTTTTATTATACCGATCGAATCAGAATCTGAATCTGATTCGATTTAACGATGTCCGTCCGTCCGTCTGTCTGTGTGTCCATGTAAACTACAAACTACAGGTCGCAAATATGAATATATTTTGATGAAATTTGGTATATAAACTTTTATCGGCCATAGGATGAATGCTATTGAAATTGATAAAAATCGGTCCATGTTCAGACCTAGTCCCCATACAAATGACCCCTACGAAGTCGACATAAATTGCCATAAGATCCAAACTATCACATAGATCTTAGTCAAATTGGGTTTGTATGTGTTTATTGTATCCATTAACCAGTAGTCCAAAAATAATCCCTATAGGACAATTCTTAGTCATAGGCCCCATATAGAGCTGCTTCCCGATCTTCACTTTAATTTATCAAAAAACAAAAATATTGCACAGATTTTTCTCAAATTTGCTTTGTGTATATTTTTTCAAAATATAATTGACTTTACCAAATATGATCAGGATCGGTCCATTTTCCGACCTAGTCCCCATATAAATATAGCACCCAGCTATATCCAATTAGTTGGACCGAAGAGAAGGGGTCTCTACACCATGGTATAGGGCAGTCATGCACAACCTTTTTAACGTAGTGGGCCGCATTAGAAAATTAATAATTAGACAATCACAAAAACTAGAAACAGTTATTATTACATATATACAATCACAAAAACTAGAAACAGTTATTATTACATATATACTTTATTACAAAAACAAGGAAATTCACATTCAAAATATATTAGTAACTTAATCAAAAACAACTTAATTTTAATGTGATTTTTGTGGTTGCATAATAGATGCTAACTTTTTTACATCCGGAGTAATATTTGTAGTAGCTACCTTTACCACGGCGTTTAGATTTTCATTTGTAAGTCGGTTTCTTTGAATTGATTTATTCAACTTCATTATTGAAAAAGTTTGCTCACAAATGTATGTACTTCCGAATAAACTTCCACAAAGCGCAGCATTTTCTCGTAAATTTGGAAGTTTTCTGTAGGAAGACATCTGTAGAAGTTCATTAAGTCTCCTTCCTTAAATTTGGACTTGAATTCTTCGTTGGACTGAATGTCAATAAGCTCAAGTTGGAGTTTTGATTCAGAATTTTCATGTGATGCTTCGAAAGGATTAGTCTTCAAAGTCTTCAAATCGTTTATTGAAAGATTGCTGCAGTTGTTGAATATAAATAACATATTGATTACTGTTCATCTTGTACTTTTTACATATTTCATCGCAGTTCGAAAAGTGACAGGTATTATTATTGGCTATTTGGGAATGGAACAATGATAACTTGATTTTCGTGATTAATTGACATTTTCCTTGAAGTTTTAGGTTCAGATCATTTAAATGGCCGCATATATCTGTTAAAAATGCGAGATCACATATCCATTTTGGATGTTCCACTGGCTGACTTTTTTCATTTAAAAACATTTTAATTTATTCAATAAGGTTAAGGAAACGTTGCAGAACTTTGCCTCTACTTAACAACGAACTTCACTATAGTACAAAACATCACCATATTCGCATTCAATTTCATTAAGAAATTCCTTAAATTGTCTGTGATTTAATCCACGTGATCGGATGAAATTTACAGCTTTCACAACTTTTTTCATAACATGGTCGAAACCCAGATTTTTGCCAATTAAATTTTGTTGGTGTATAATGCAATGATACTTCATTAAATCAGTATGTATTATTTTTTGTTTCATATGTTCGGATAAAAGAGTAGTCATACCGATTTTAGGACCAATCATTGAAGGAGCACCGTCAGTCACTATACCAGAAAGCTTTGATAAATCCAAATTATGCTTCTGCATGCTAGATAATAATGCCTGCAATAAATGCGATCCTCTTGTTTGGTCTTTCATTGGATAGAGTTCGACAAGTTCTTCAAAAATCTCATAATCTGATGTTATACAACGGGCACATATACGCAATGGAGCAATGGAAGTAACATCGGTAGATTCATCAACAGCTAACGAAAAATTGATACAATTTTTGAATATTCTTGAAAATTTAGTCACGATATCAGCAGAAATATCGGTGATACGTCGTTGTATTGTCATTCGGTTTAAACTTAGTGCTTCAAATTTCGAGTTGCATTTTGTACAACACAATTTTTTTGATGCTACGATTAAACAATTTTTTACAAAATCACCATCGGTATACGGTCGAAACGATTTAGCTATTAAATTGGCAATATCAAAACTTATTTCAAGTGCTTACTCTGCAGATTCATTGCACTTTTTAAATATATCTTGTTGTGCTGGTAATAATGACCATTGAAGTAATTTGTTGTGTTCTTAAAGCACCAGAATACTTTTCATTAAAATCAGAATGCTTACTTTGAAAATGTCTTTTAAGTTATAATCTTTCGGCACAGCAATTGTTGCTTTACAAATTAAACATATAATGCTACCTTTATGTTCGATGAAACAAAACTTTTCAGTCCATTGCTCGTTTTTCATCTTCTAATTTCCATTTCTTAAGTTGTTTTGATACCAACATATTATTTTTTAAGTACACAAATTAAAAAAAAAAACTGAGTATAAATATACAAACTACAAAGTACAAACTCAAACTGAAAATTAAAAATAACTCCTACTGTAAATTTCAAATCTCTATCGTTCATGTAAAAAATGTTGTGGGTTCATGGCATACTGAGATTCAGATTTAAACAAGTAAATAATATAAAATTAATTTAGATTCATTTTTAATATATGTGGAAGTAAATAAAAATCACTATATGGGACATAATAAATTAATGTACTGTACGAATAACTGACATTCATTCGTAAATATATATTCTCATGCCCAACAAATAATGGAATTACTTTTTTTAGTATCGTTTCATTTTCTATTAGATTATTTTCTTTTGTATTTCATTCACAATGAATTCAAAAATAGCTGTGAATATGAGAATGAAAGGATTGTAATTGCATAATTTCATAATTAATTATATTTATACTTATTCTTTTATGTTATTTGAAATACATATTTTTTTCTTAGTATAATAAATAATTTATTATAAAAAATATATGTATAAAAAAAAATTATGTTAAATCGGGCCGCAGGGAATGTTAAATCTTACTTGTTTATTCATCATTTTTCATTTGTTACTTTAAATTTTTTAATTTTTTATTTTTCATTTTTCTTTTTTAATGTTTAATTTTTCATTTTTTATTTTCCATTTTTAATTTTTCAATTTTCAGTTTTAATTTTAAATTTTTTAATATTTATTTTTCATTTTTAATTTTTTATTTTTAATTTTTATTTTTCATTTTTAATTTTTTATTATTTATTTTTCATTTTCATTTTTAATTACTTTATTTTTCATTTTTCTTTTAATTTTAAATTTTTTGTTTTTTATTTATTATTTATTTTTTAATTTTTAATTTTTAAACAGTAACAGTTCGAGCACATATTTTTAATTTCAGATTGTTAATGACCTCTTCAGGTAGCATTTTTGGACATTTTTTAAACTCTTGCTATTAAACTAACCTGTCTTTGACTCGTTTAACGGGTTATGCCGCCTAAATGTTGAGTCGTCATCGTAATTCTTTCACGATATTTCTTGATAATTTTTTTAATTATGGATTTATTCATAGAATATTTCTCACACATTTTCTTTTGCTTAAGACCAGGTTTTAACTCTTCAAAAAACTTTGTTCCTGCTATTATTTTATATTAATTAATTATAACATTGAAACATTGAAAAATGCAATTGTATTAAAAAAAAAAACAGTTGAAAGAAAACGTCAGAAACAATACATATTTAAATACAGTTAAGATTTTATACATTTTCTTTCATGGCATTTTCTACTTTTTTCGATTATCTATTTTTTTAATTTTATTTTTTTTAACAAATTTTTTATCTTTCGATAGAGAACACACCAAAGAATGGTTTTGCAAAAAAAAAAAATACGTATAATTATTATATTAACTTTATATAACTTCAAAATGTACAAAATTTCAAGCAAATGCCTTAACATGAACAGACGTGCGGAAGGACTTAACTCAGGTGATTCTGAGCTGGAAGTAGTTTTTGAGGTACCAAACAGAAAAATGAAGAAGAAATATGAAGTAAACAAAAAAAAGTTTTTTTTATAAATATTAACACAAAAATTAGAAAAAAAATTGTTTGAAACCAAACATCAATTTCCTCTCTTTATATACTTATATCACAAATAAAACTTAGTCGATATAAATCTATAAAAGACAATTTTTAAAGATATTCTTGCTACTATGAAAATGTGATCAATTCTTCAAAGTTTGTAAAGATTAGTCAAGTGTGCGATTTAAAAAATTAAAATAAAATATAACAACTTACATTCTTCAATTTTTTGACGATTATCCGATAGGCGCATCTTAATGGCATTTAATTTCTTGGAACCCAAAGATTTAAGCGAAGCTAAACGAGCTCGAGCAGCTGGTAATATACCAGCTCGACCATTTGTGTCATCCAAATCGTTTGTTAAAGTATTATCTTGTTGTTGTTGTTGCTGCTGTTGTTGTTGTTGTTGGTTACACCGTTCTGTTACGTTGGTGCTCACCGGCGGCTGTTTTTGGCTTAAAGCTGTAGTAGTTATTGTTGTTTTATTGTCCAAATGTCGTGTAATGGCTACGGAATATGGTGGAGGTGGTGGTTGTTGCTGCTGCTGCTGATTATTATTGTTGCTAGAAGAATCTGAAGCTGTAAGTTCTGTTATTGATGATGATGTTGTTGTCGATGATGATGATGATGAGTAAGGTATTGTTGCTGCTTGTATTTGTGTAGCAGCCATTGTCTGTGAAGAGTTCGATGATAATGTTGCAGCTGTCGTTATTGTTTCACTGTGTGATACTGCAATGCTGATATTCATTGCTACTTGCTGTTTTTCTTCTATAACAAAAACTTCTTCATCGGCTTGGGATTTCTCCGATGCCGGATCAGATGAATTACTTACATTTTTCAAAGGCATAACAATTTGCCAATCATTTTCTTTGGGCTGTGAAGTAGTTGGTGACATTTCACCCGGATATATATACTTTATAGCTTTTTGTTCTAATAATAATTTAAATTGTTGCTTCAGAGAAGAGGTTATCTGCAAAAGAGTATAAATAATATTAGTAATTAAATTTGAAAAAGTTGTGTTGTTTAGTAAAACCTTACCAACAACATAACACTATCAAATGTATTGTCGCGACATATGAGTAATTTGACTACCGAACCACTTTCGACAGCCGTACTAGCAACAAATGGACAGTTTGGACTTAAGCCGACAAAACAAATTGAACCATCCGAATAACCAATAACGGCACGATTTACACCCTCTAAAGTCCGCCACCATACAACTGATAATGGATATGGGCAAGTATTTGAAGCCATAAATGACATGCTCATAACCGGCAAATGACTATTGCCAGTTTTATCATCTATTTGGTTTGGCGGATTTGAAGATGCCAACATTTCGACAGGTACATCGTGACTAAAAACATCTATATTGCCATCATCTAAGGCAGCTGCTTCCACCATCACACCGCCTTCTTCAGCCACTTTCTCTCCATCACCCAATTTGAGATGATCAAATTCTTCAATCACTATTCTTATGTTTTGACTTTCATCCTTTTGCTCAGCGTCAGCTTCTTTATTATTTGGTGGTGGCTTTTCTTTAGTTCGTTCTTCATTTCTTAGCACATTGAACGCAGATTGTCGTTTCTTGGTTAATTGATTGGGGCACTTTTTAGAATTTGGACATTCATGAGGACCCACAAATGGTATAATATATGATGTCACTTGTGTTAAACTATAATGTGGATGTGTATAACCACTATTGTTAGCAGTTGTTTTTTCCAAAAAGGTTTTATCAACCACTGCTAGAGCCGGTACAATGTGAAGAGTATTGTCAAAACCTGTAAAGAATTACAACGAATAGCTTGTTATAGATTTCTTGTCATTTCTTTTTAAATATAAAACTACTTACACAAAACCAATAACCATGTTCCGGATGGATCAAAACAAACATCATGTATAACACGATTAGAACGATGAAACCAGGATATTAACTTAAGCACTTCTTGACCACCCTCACTAGTATAACGTAAGACTATGTCATTGTCCTCAGACACTAAACACAGCAGCTGTTTGTGACAATCATATTCAGTGATGGTCGATAATTTGCAATTAAAGTTAGTTATCAAAGGCCGCAATTCAAATATATCCAGATAATATAGAGGAGAAGTCATAACGTCTCACTCCAGTGAGTCACTCCAGCGAAGTAATACTACTTTCCTGCTGACTAAATTTTTAAGGATTTTGTCAAAACCTCAAGCAAAATGATGCTCAGTGTGGTTGGAGATGTGAAGGGTGCGGTCGTCCATACACGATGTTTATGAAAATCTAAAACAACAACAATAAAAGAAAAACCAATTAATTCGACTTTAATTAATAGTTGTCATTTATTAAACTATACCTTTAGGTTAAAGTGCTTTCCGCCACCAACAAAATATAAACACCAACAAAGTGTTTGATGTTCTTTACTTGTCGTCGTTGAATAAGGAAGTAAAATACAAAAATTCAATACTTGTCGACTGTGTCGTGACGGTCTATTGTGTTTCCCTTGAAAATTTTGTATTGCAATTTTTGATTGTGCTGGTTGGTGCTCGTTTGTACTACATATAGTATTCTCTTCTTGTGGCGAATTGTATAATGAAAAGTCAGTAAGTGTCCCCCTGTACACTTAACTTTTGGCTGCGCACTCACGTAATATCGTTCTTTTAAACGGTAGTCGTTTATTTTTTTTTTATTTTTCACCAAACCCCCTTTTATTACAGCAAAATTTAGTATATCTACGTATATATGCTGTGCTTGTGTATTTGTGTGCTGGGGGTGCTCAGCTAGCTGCTGGCTGGCTGAATTCTTTTTTATATTGTTCTATGCTTTAAAGAATTATTAAACCATTTTTCCTATATAAATTTTTATAAACACCTTGACACTGACAGTTCCTAAATATAAATAATACAATTTTTTCCAATTAATTTGCTTGATATTACACAAACTTTTCTTTTACTTTTCGCAGTTCTTAGCAGAAAATCAAAATAAAGGGAATTCGATAAAAATTTCCTCCAGATGACTGAATTGGCACAATTCCAACTAACCTACAACTTGGCAGCACTGATATGTCAGAAAGTAAAAACAAAGCAAAGAATAAAAACAGAGTTGAATTTATGAAGTCAGAAACGCTTGAAACTACTAAAATCCTTTAAAGATGGCAATACTGTTTATATATAACGGTAGTTTTAAATTTGTTTCCTCCTTCAATTCGTTGTTTTGTCACAAGTGGTGTAAAATTGTAAAGAATCAGTTTTAATGTAAATTTTTTATAGTTTAAATGTGTATTAAAATTGAAATATTTTAAATCAAATAATAACAGAGAAATTTAAGTCACAATTTAAGATAAAGATGATAAAACGAGGTGCTAAAAATTTATGTATTTTTGTGTGCGGTGTGTGTGTTATGTGAAATATAGGTATATGCTTCTTGAAGAAAATGTTTGATTGCAATTGGAAAATTCAACGATATGTTTAGTTTAAAAAATATAATTTATATTAAAAGTCTGCAATACATTTTAATGGAATAAAGAAAAATATACATATAAATATGAAAAGTACAACTCGACTAAAATTTTGCCTCCAACTGGAAACTTCTGCAACATTAAGGTAAGTGAAAAAAAAAAACATACATACATATTTGTCAATAACATGTCTCAACGTATAAATCCTAAAAGACAATGGAAAAAATTAAAAATATTCCGATGTGAGAAAGCAATAAGCAAATATGAACCAATAATTTATGCTGGCAGAAGTAATTTATTTTGAATGAGAGCGTTATGTTCTCTTTTGAAAGTAATTTCCAAAATTATGTTTATTAGAAGATTCACTTAGTACATTTTATATTTTGACTATTTACTTTTATTTAATCTTATGGACCAAATTTGATCTTATTCCATATAACACATTTTATATAAGAACATTGGGAGAATCACCGCTATCCGCTCAATCTAAGAAAATTCATATTTAATTAGAAATGATTTTTTAATTGTTTATTTTCACTTAAGATGTTTCCCAACATACAAATGCTTCAAGTGATTAAAAATTAAGGAAATATCTATAGAATTTTGTTGGAAATAAATTAATTGGTTTTTTAAAATTCAGAGTATGTTGCAAAACCCTTACCATATGCTCCGGACGTGACGACTTGGCCGACTAGCTCACGATGACAGGGGGGAACGACCTGTCAAGTCCGGTCGAGGGCAGAACAATAAAATTTATTTATCCACAAACCAAAAAAAAAAACTATAAAATAAATACTAACGTACCATTAATATAAAAAAAACTAATCTTCAATTTTCTATACCTTCCACTATCAACCGGACGGACAGACCTGTACAATAGACAGAACGTGAGATAGATTATGAGGACAAAAGATGGAACCCGTCCCCCTAGCTGCCCACCCTACCATGGTAATCGTTACGTGGTAATCGCACTGGTCACCCTACATACACATACTTACATTAACACACCATTTCGAACATTTAGCCGGACATCATCTCAATCAATGTTCAGCCAAAATACAACATTCATAAATTTTAATATATACTAAATTTAACAATAAAATGCTTTATTCACTGGAGGTTGGTAAGTAGTAATATTAAAAATATGTGAAAACTAAATAAAGAAAATTAATAAAAGTACCACTAAAAATAATGTAATAAGAATAATGATAAAACAAAAAGACAAAAGATTAATTAACAACAAAAAAAAAAATCTTAACTAAACTCCCAAAAAGATAACTAACTAAATTCCCTGACCTTTAATCTTGGCCTTCACAATATAATTTTATTGATGCACCTAAGTGAGAGAGCTCTCTAAAATGGTACGCGGTCACGGGTTCAAAACTCAACAATTTCCGCAAACCAACAAAAACTGGGGGACTACACTGCATATCATGGCTTTAATAAGCCCGGTGAGTTCCAGTCCAACCTAATTATTAGGCGTCTGTGGCTCCTTGGCTCTTGGGAATGGCCCACTTGTCCTTTCTCGACTCCTTGGCGGCTTAAAACCAATCTCCACAACACCAAAATTGTCACTTGTCGGCCAATAAACATATACCCCTTTTTGGCTACTTTCTTAACGACCGTGAACGTTCAGCAAGCACATCAACACCAAACTGGTGTTGTCGATCTTTTTATCAAGCCGCCAAGCCGTTAAACTATCCCAACTTTCCAAAAAAAATACAAAACCAAATTACTAACCCCGCCTATTACACTGCTGAATTTTGCACTCTATCCTTCTCTTTCATTCCCTTATTACTACCCATTTATCCTCCTTTCGCCAACTAAAGGTATCCGACCATAATAACTGGTTCATCTTGGGGTCAACAAACTTTTTGTCTAATATAGTCCAAGGCCAACTACTTTCTTAGACATATGGTCAATAAACCCTACACACTTGGCCTTGGAACTACCATTAGTCATTTGGCCATTTTAATTAGCCAAAAATGAACACATCATTTGGCTATGATACCAGGCAACCAGCAAAAGTAATAGGTAACCGTTACCTCAAATTATTTTACAAATGCTATTGTTTACTTTTTCATTCTACTGTTATTCATTTTGTAATTTCTCTTTACACTTTCCCACTCAATTACAAAATCATAACAATATCAGCTGATCACAACCCAGCGAGCATTCGCGATCATCAACTACCACAACACCCGCTACAAGTATTGAGAAATGAATGAAACTATTGTGATAGTTTATAATGAAAAATCTTTGATCGGTATAAAATTTGTAGAAATAAGGTGCATGTTCGACTTAAATATACCTGTGATTCAGTTTCTCACATATATACAGTAGAGTGGTTTTAGCGTATATGGGCAAATTTTTTTTTTTTAAATTTGAAGGTGCTCAGGTCTAGGATTGTGTCACTTAGTGTAAAAATGCTATTGTAAAAGTTTTAGCTCAATCGGACTATGCCTTCCCGACCCCATTCGGCCCTAAAGTTTAGAAAACGGAATACAAGGCGAAAAAGTCACTTTTTTTTAGTTTTTGTAAAAATTTTTAAATGTCGTAAAAGTTTTTACTCAAGAAGGTAAATTAATCGAAATGAAGATATAATTATGTTTCCAAAAAGGTAGAAAAACACAAAATTGGTTAAAAACTAGCCCAGTAATAAATAATACCCCAGACCACTAAGGTGGCAATTATTACTTGACCGAGAAATTCGAGCACACATTTAAAAAATTTTTTAAATTGATTACTGAAATATATTTTTTTTACTTAAGAGACTCAAATTTGTGAGATGTAGAAGAAGTTTTTTTTTTTTTTGGATGGCGTTAACCTGTCCTAATGTGATGCCAAAGACGGACAAAATTTTTGGGGTGTTTTTCAAATCTCCAATTTCAAATTTTAAAAAAATTTCTTCAACAAAATCGCAAAAATTGAGATTTGGACTCCAGTGGCTTGTTTAAAACATGATAGAGATCGAAAATAAAAAAATTTAAAAATATCCCCTGGCACACTTGGGTAGGGCAACGATTTAATTTTTGCAAATTTCGAGGAAATTGTGTTTTTTTTTTGGTAATTTTTGCCTTATTTGTTGTCATAAAATATTTAAAATAGAAAATTAGCTACTTTTGTACCGTTTGTTGTTTTTGTTTATCACCATGACTTAAGGTTGAAAAAAAATTTTTTTTGGACATCATTAACCCATGTGGACCAGAGGCCCCAAGAGACCCCACACTTATATATTTCAATTTACAAAAAACGTTGAAGATTTTCTTGCTACTTTTGAATTTTAATAAACGCGATGTAAAATATAATAACACAATATTTGAAGATTCTGTGCCAAAAGTTTTGGACATATTAAACAACGTTAACCCTTGCCGAGCCGCATTAAGGTCAAAGAAGTTACTGCGAGAATTTATATATATTTGAACAAAAAGTATTTAAATTCTTTTTTTTTTACAAACCTGGCTTAGACCAGTATTTTTATCATTTAACATAAATTTTGAAATAAATTAACCCTTATATGCTCTTGGTGTCAAAAAGACCCATAGTTGAAAAAACTTTAAAAATATGTTGTGTTATGTTAACACAAGCATAATAATATTAAAAACAACAGAATAACTTCGCATTGGATTTATTATAATATAGGTACATAGAAAAACAAGAAATTAACAAAATATTTTTATTATGTAATGTCTTTTTTCGGTTTTTCACTAAAAGCTATTTGTGTGTTTATTGTTAACTTGTATGCGAAAATGTGGTTTCAAGCATCAAACGCTATTGCAGCTCCTAATAATGATTTTGAATTTGTTCAGAACGCCATTAAATACAGCCATATTGATCAAGGTGTATCAGAAAATGTACTAAGAAAATATTTACGTCACCTGTGGTATCTGAACCCGGAACAAGTCTGCTTTAGCCATGGGTCATGGGTTAATGATGTCCAAAAAAATTTTTTTTTCAACCTTAAGTCATGGTGATAAACAAAAGCAACAAACGGTACAAAAGTAGCTAATTTTCTATTTTAAATATTTTATGACAACAAATAAGGCAAAAATTACCAAAAAAAAAAACACAATTTCCTCGAAATTTGCAAAGATTAAACCGTTGCCCTACCCAAGTGTGCCAGGGGATATTTTAAAATTTTTTTATTTTCGATCTCTAACATGTTCTAAACAAGCCACTGGAGTCCAAATCTCAATTTTTGCGATTTTGTTGAAGAAATTTTTTTAAAATTTGAAATTGGAGATTTGAGAAACACCCCAAAAATTTTGTCCGTCTTTGGCATCACATTAGGACAGGTTAACGCCATCCAAAAAAAAAAACTTCTTCTACATCTCACAAATTTGAGTCTCTTAAGTAAAAAAAATATATTTCAGTAATCAATTTAAAAAATTTTTAAAATGTGTGCTCGAATTTCTCGGTCAAGTAATAATTGCCACCTTAGTGGTCTGGGGTATTATTTATTACTGGGCTAGTTTTTAACCGATTTTGTGTTTTTATACCTTTTTGGAAACATAATTATATCTTCATTTCGATTAATTTACCTTCTTGAGTAAAAACTTTTACGCCATTTAAAAATTTTTACAAAAACTAAAAAAAAGTGACTTTTTCGCCTTGTATTCCGTTTTCTAAACTTTAGGGCCGATTGGGGTCGGGAAGGCATAGTCCGATTGAGCTAAAACTTTTACAATAGCATTTTTTCACTAAGTGACACAATCCTAGACCTGAGCACCTATAAAAATCGAAGATCGATTTTATAAACCACTCTAATATACAGTGAGTGACAATACAATCTTTTAACAAACTATATTTTTGACGATTTGAACTGTCAACACCAAAAAATGGGATCATACAATTAAAAACTCTTTTATTAATTTATTTCAATTCAATTTTTTCAATTATATATTCTTCCTTTATTTACATATTTTAACAAATTTGATATTCACATATGAGATCTTATCTTTACATATAGATATTGCAACAAATAATATATAGGATCTAAAGATATTAAATAGTTTTATTTTATTTTTTAATGATTTTTATAGGAAAATGGGAGGAAAAAAAACTTTATATGTGCACATAATTTTCAATTTGGTGATTTCTTTTTAATTTTACGTTATTTCCATACATTCACTTATCAGTTGGTAAGTGGAATTTTCAATTTTGGCAAAGTAATTGGTATTAATTCTTGTTATTATATCGATAATTTTTTCATAACCTGTTTTTCATGAAGAAGATTTGTAGGATACCTCCAGGGCTTTTTATATATCATTTTAAGACAGTTGTTTTGTATAATTTGTAAGCGTTTTAGGTGACAGTTGGCAGCGTCACTCCAAATAGGACACGCTTATGTTAATATTGGCCTTGTAACACTTTTGAAGAGGAAATTTTTGTTTTTGGGGTTTAGAAATGACCTTCTATTTAGTAGTGGCCATAATGCTTTAAATGATTTTATAGCTTTTTGGCACGTAGCCATGATGTGTTGTTTAAATATAAGCTTTTTGTCCAAGACAACTCCGAGATATTTGACATGATTAAGTACATTTATGGTATTATTTCCCATAAGAAGATGACGTCTTGGCAGTCTTTTGGGAGATTTGTTGAATGGACAAATTATTGCTTGGGTCTTGTTTGGATTTATTTTGATTTTCCATTTGTGAAAATATTTCCTGCATTTTACAAGTCCCTTTTCCATTTTCTTCAGGAGTGCACTTGTAAGTTTGTTTGAAGAAATTAACGCAGTATCATCTGTGTAGTAAGCAACTTTCATATATTTCGGGACTTTGAAATCGGATGTATATATAGAGTAAAGCAATGGCGACAAGACTGATCCTTGAGGTTACCCTGTGGTAATGGTTTTTGGAGATGATGTTTCATTATTAATCGCAACTTTAAAGCTTCTGCCGTGAATAAAATCTGAAATAAGTTTGTATAAATATTTTGGTATATTTGCATCAAGAAGTTTAAATAAGAGGCCATTATGCCAAACGGTGTCAAACGCTTTTTCAATATCTAACAATATTACACCCGTTGAACTTTTATTGTTTTTATTGGTGATTATTTGATTTTTAATTCTGTTTATTTGGTGAGTAGTGCTATGTCCTTTTTTAAATCCAAATTGTTCTTTAGCAACAATAGAATTGGTCGTTGCAAATTCACTAAGACGAGAATGTAGAATTTTTTCAAATATTTTACCAAAGTTACTTAATAGACTGATAGGTCTGTAGCTGTTTGGGTTATTTTTTGGCTTGCTAGGTTTGTTGATAGCTATAACTTTAGCATTTTTGAAATGGTTTGGGAAACAGTTGAGTTTGATGCAGCTGTTAAATATTATAACCAGTAATTTTAGAGCTTTGAGTGGTAGTTTCATTAAGAGCAGGTTCGGAACATTGTCAAAACCAGGGGATTTTGAGGGTTTTATTGATGAGACAATATTCATTACTTCTCCAAGAGATGTATAAGTAGCTGATTCAGAACTAGGATTTTCCTTCTTAAAATTATTTACTGTTGAAGTTGAAGTGAAGTTATTTGCTTGGACAAATGTATTTGCCAGAATTTCAGCCTTGTCCTTATCAGATTTTATTAATTTAAAAATTTGTATGTTTTATATTTTTAAAAAGGAAAAAATATTAACACATAATTGCTTAATTGTTAACAAAACATTGGAAAATTGTTCTATACAATAATTTTAAACTTTGCCTCTATTTTTGGTTTCAATATTTTGTTGGGTATCCATTATTTTTCAGTACTGCTTCACAATGCCGTGACATGCACTGCATGAATTAAATTATTGATGATATCCATTAAAATTTTTTGACACTCTGATTAACTGCCTTTATGGGAACTGTCTTGTTTGTGTAATTTCGTGTCCGCATTTTTCGATCTCAAATTTTTCATACGTTTTCTAAGGGATTGAGATCTGGTGAGTAGGCTTACCATTCCCAAACACTAACAGCAGTAGATTGTAACCATTCCGTAACAACTGTGGAGGTGTGTCTTGGGGTCATTGTTATGTTGGAACTTCCCTCCGCGTATGGATATATTACGTCATTTAGGATTTGCATGAATCCAATTCCAAGTGGAGTATGTATCTTGTGGACCAAATGTGATCTTATTCCATATAACACAGATTATATATATTTTAGCAAAGTTTAAATTCATTGAATATTAGGAGAATCACCGCCATCCGTCTTTAACATAGTTCAATATATTTATTATTAATTTATTATTTATTTCACTGGCTTAACATAACTCTCAAACTACAAAAGCTTCCAGTGATTAAAAATTAAAAAAATTGCTATAGAATTTTATTGGTTTTTTAAAATTCAGAGTATTGATAAAAATAATATAAGAATGAAACTGTTGTGATAGTTTATAATCAAAAATCGCTATCAAAATTGGAGAAATGCGGAGCCTGTACGACTTAAATATACTTGAGATTCAGTTTCTCTCATACATACAGTGACAAAATATATTTTTGACAACTTGAAACCAAAAAATATGCTATGTGTGTTTTATTAAATTTGTTAATGTGTTTGTTAATGAGTTTGTTATCTTCATTCACAACAATAATAAACCATTAAAGTGTTGGTTTGTAAATTGGCTGAGTTGAAAAATAAAGCTGCCCAGAAATTGCACTCGAATTTCGAGCGCTGGAATCTGCTAGTAAAATTAAAATCTCTTTTATTAATTTAAAAAGTTGTATGTTTTATTTATTTAAACAAGGAAAATATTAACATAAAATAGCTTAACTGTTAACAAAACATTGGAAACTTTTACTATTTTTCAGTACTGCTTCACAACGCCGAGGCTTTGAAATTTTTTGCCACTCCGATTAACTGCCTCTATGAGATTTGTCTTGTTCGTGTAATTTCGTGTCCGCATTTTTCGATCTAAAATTTTTCATACGTTTCCTATGGGATTGCCATTCCAAAACACTAACAGCAGTAGATTGTAACCATTCGGTAACAAATTTGGAGGTGTGTTTTGGGGTCATTGTCATATTGGAACTTGGAGACCAGTGGCATACTTTCCTCTGCGTATGGATACATTACGTCATTTAGAATTTGCATAAATCCAATTCCAAGCAGAGTATCTTTTACTAAATAAATTGGACCGATTCCTTGGCCCGAAAAGCAACCCCATACCTAAAGTATACCAATTTTTTCTTGACCAGTTCATGTGTTCTTTATCAAAATTTATGCCAGCTAGACTATTATTCACCGATATCAGTAGCTTCTTCACAGGACGATAACAATCAAGATCAGCCTCAGTTGCTCGTCGGTTGCTCGTATTTATACCCCATACCTAAAATATTTGATCTCGATACATCTTTCATTATACCGATGAATTCAGAATCACGATTCCGAGTCGATTTAGCGATGTCCGTCCGTCTGTCCTTACGTATGTCTGTCCATGTAAACCTTGTAAGCAAACTACAGGTCACAAACATGAATATACAGTCAATTCGCGGAAACGTGAACTAATTTTTACCAAGGGTGTTCACATTTGTGAATTTGTTCACGTTTCCGATTGCTTAATTTTAAAAATAAACTAGCACTATTAAACGTCAGAAATGATCTTTAAAGAAAAAAAGCATTAAGTACATATTTTTTAATCGCACATTTCATTAGCAATTCAATTTTTACATAGAACGATATAAATGAATATGTTTTTACAGCAAAATAATAAAAAAAAAATAAACAAATAAAATTATATAGTTAAAAACTGAAATGGAAATTACTTCAACTAATTCAAGAAAAACAAAATTTATTTTTAAAAACAAAACAATTGAACAGTGTTTAAAAAAATAATAAATTTATAAAAAAAACAAGTAAGAGTGTTAAATTCGGCTGTGCCGAATCTTTTATACCCTCCACCTCAGTTTGAGTCTTGATAATAAATGTAAATGAAAAAGTAAACAATTTGTTAAACTTAATACCAAATTATTTCAGCAAATTCTTCGGGTTGGTTTTCGTCTTTTCTATTATTTCGGATTTATTTCGGTGTTTGCTTTTTGGTCATCGTGGTGGCTGATCGGCATGCATTTAGGTTATACATATACCTATATGCATGCGTTTCCGGTTATATGACATAACTTCTCTTTTAATTTAATTTTTGGTAATTAAATAGCTCGCCCTAACCTCCATTGCAAAGTTAATGGTTGTGTAGGGTGGCTATATGGATTAAATCGTGCTAATTGGAGATGGCTGTATAGTTTCTTTTAACTGGCGAAATATTTTTTCATTGCGGCCATATAGGTCGGATGGAGTAACAAAATAATAACCAAAAAAAAAAGCTCTCTCAACTTTTTTATTAAAATATTGCCATATTTGTAAAACATAGAGAATAAATTTATAATAATAAATATTCAAATTAGGGATGCCAAACGGAAAAAACCAAATGTCCCAAACATTTTAGATAAAGTAATTTGTTATCTTTATTTTCTGAAAAACTTCAAATTTTCATCCAAAAAAATTGTGAAAATTTCTATATAAATAACATTCTCATCAAATTGCGTTTATTTATGTAACAATTTTTATGTTCGCAATTCTAAAATATCATTTGAGGTTTTCTAAAATTCATTGAATTTAAATTAATGTTTTCTGTAGTGCGAATTCAACGATCCGACAGAATTTCAACGATCCGACAATCGCAAAATATATCGACAGCTATTGTTGTTTGCACTAAGGATTAAGTGATTCACTAAGTACATACATCTTAACGACAGTCGACAAATCTATTTTTCTATTTATTTAAATTGTAAACGAGTGGCATCTCTGTCAAAATAAGCGAAAAACACAAAGAAGAATAGAAAAAAACAAATTACTTCGTGTTTGACAGGATGATTTTATGTTGATGTTTAATATCTTTATTTTTTTTTTACTAATATTTCTGTGTATTTATTTGAAAATGAAATAATGAATTGAATATGCTATATAATTTTTTTATTTATATAAAAAAGTTTTTTTAATAAAAGCTAAATATTTTCACTATTTTATGATTTTTATTTATGTATGACGACATTTCAACCTAAAAATTTAAGTTTTTATCGATTGAATAAACAACACAAAAATGGTTGTCGTTTAGATAACAACAACAGCTGACTTTAACAATAGCGAATATCGTTTAAAAATTTTACTGATAATTTTGCTATTTTCTTTTTTTTTAACGATTCGACTATCGTTAAAAGAAGTTACTGAATCGCGGTACTGAAAAGTTATTAATTTCTTCTAAATGTCAATATTTTTTTTAAATGTAAAGATTTTTTAAGTGTAAACATAGGTATTTTGTGTTTTTTTTTTGGAATTTCAATTTGTGTTTAACGAATAAAATTTATATATTAAAGATGCAATTAATGTCTTCTAAATTTAAAATTATAATTTCCGACGTTTTGATATAATTTTCTGAAATTTAATTAATTGTAATTTATAATTGGAAATTTTTAATTCTAGTTTTTAGAATTGATATTTTCTTAAATTTGAATGGAAAATTTAAAAAGCGCAATTTTGTATTTATGTGAATAATAATGCTTTATTAATTATAAACAGTTTTTAAAAATAAGATGTAATGGCAATCAGATATTTTGTAGGTAAAGCAGAATAATAATTCTATATAACTATGTAGAACTGATTTGAAAGCAAAAAACTCATTGATGAACTCGGTAACTCTATTTTGTAAAGACAACAAAAAGTTAACATGCCAAACTTATGTTCATATTTGTAAAAGAATAATGAAAAAACGTATGCAATAAAAGACCAGCCCGTGTATACTTTTAACATTGTTCTGTATGATATCTATTTGAAAATATTGACATTCATGTTAAAATAGAAATAACTATTGCAAAGCTAATTATATCAAACAAAAATTGTGGCGCCATCTACTGTGGCATAGTCACGCTGAGCAAAATGAAGTGACACTCTGTTAATGCAAAATAAATGTATTTTCCCCACAACAAAATATTGCAGAATTTTATGTAAATAAAATAATATACCATGCTGTTGTTATGGACATACACATATACATATGTACATATATATAATATATGTATATTATTTGTATGTATGTATATGTAAATATTACACACAAAAAATACAACATCAAACGTTATTTTAGGTATTTTAGCATGATTTGCTTTAGATGCTGGTGAATTTTTACTCCCTTTACATATATTAACTCGTAGTGTCTGCTTGTCGAAAAAATTTTGGATCGATTTTAACCCCTTTCCCGTGACCCATTCGATCTGAAATTTTGCAGTCAGGCTCGTGGTAATAACAGAAATGATCCAACAAATTTTTTTAGTGATGCCAAAACAATGGAAACTTTTAAAATTTTCTACCAGAGTTAATAAAAAAATGTACAAAGGGTTAGTTTTTATTATATTATTACCACAACGACCACAAAAACAACAAGTATAGCTATGACAACAATACAACATTAAGAATAACAACAAGAACAATATAGAAACATCATATTTTTCACTTTTTTTTACTTTTTCAGAGATTTCCCTGGACCTGTTCCACCGATTTTAATGATTTTTAAAACAGGAATCTTCCCATGAATTTGGTGAATCATTCCCACTACAAAGGATCACTGTAGCTGCACTATTGAGGGCGTGATCGTGACAAGAACAACATAAAAAATTATATTTTTTCAAGACTTTTTTTAGTTCTTCATTCAAATCTCGGGCCCTAATCGACCAATTTGGACGATTTTAAACAGCAAACTTTTCAGGATGTTATGAATCATTTTTTATGGCAACGAGCACCCTAGCTGCCCGATTGATGCCGTCATCGTGATTTCCACAGACGGACAGACAGACAGGCGGACAGACGGACAGACGGACAGACGGACATCGCTATATCAACTCCGGTTGAATGACAAACTTATATATACCATCTGCATACTGGAGTGGAGGGTATAATAACTTAAATTTAAAGAAAAAAATCGCTCATATTTTTTTGTTGCTGTGCTTGTTGTTAGTACAGCCTTTTCTTTAAGATTTCTCAACACTTTAATGTCGTTTTGGTCGACCATATTGTTTTCAGAATATATCAAAACCTTACCAAATGCTTCTACAGCTTCCTTTGATTTGATTCTGATTTCTGGCTGATCTATAACGCAGTCATCATCATCTTCACATCTGCTTCATCGTGAATTTCAATAACTTCACATTCTGCAAAATTTTCTTCAAGATTGTTATTCCACTCTTGAACTTGGTCCAGTGTAAATTCGACCTGTAATAAAATTTCTTTAAATAACTGTAAATATTAAAATATTTTTTTTTAACAAATCTGAGGATTTAACATTCCAAGAAGACCGACAGCCCTTTCTTCCAGTTGTCTTGTTTCTGTTTGCCAGATTTCTCTTAAGAGACTTAAAGGAATGTTATCATCTGGGTCATCTTTATCCGAAACTAAATTCAAATCATTTTTCCAAGCTTTAGATAAAATATCTTTACTTATTCGACTCCATGCTGAGTCTAACAAGATAATAGCATCTTTTAATGATAAATTTTTAGTAGACTCCAATAAATCAGATTTTTTTTGTTGCAATTGATGCCAGTAGGCTGTTTCTATAATGCAGTTTTGTAATTTTTAAAACGCTTTCATTGGCTGAATTAAAGAAGTTGCATTTGGTGGTAAAAACATTGTACAAATGGATCCATCCAGAGTTTTTAATTATTTTTCAGGAGGATGTGAAGGGTCATTGTCTACTAATAAAAGTGCTTTTCTTGGATGCCCCTTTTGAGTCAAGAAATTAGTAACCTAAGCAAACCAAAATCTTTAACATACAAATTTTTAATTTATATGAGAGACTTACCTCTGGCACAAATGAGTAATGAAACCAGTCATAAAAAATAGCAGATGTCATCCAAGAAGATTTATAACTTTTATAATTAACGGGGCATACAAAATGTTTAAAGCATCGGAGATTCTTAGCATTTCCAATCACAAGAAGGTTAAGCTCTTGCTTTAATCTGGAATCTTTTTGTTTCTCATGTTAAGAAATCATTTGGGAAACCATTTCTAGGAAGCTCAGATTTGTGTAATGTTTTGAGTTTTCCTGGGCCAGAAAATGTATGATTAACGCGTTCTATGATGACTCTTTTCTTTTTTTAATTGAGCAAATTGTGGACTTTGCGACTTGATATTTTTTGGCTAAATCTGTAACATTACAACCTTTTCGTAAAAATTCTACGATATCGGCCTTGTCTATTAGACTTAAAACTTTTGGTGTTTTAGATGACATTTAAAACGCTTATTCTTTTTTGGCACAACTAATAAATTCACTTTCAAATTTAACTTTTTAAATCACAGGTTGTGTGTTTAAAGTGCAAATGTCATAGAACAACTAAAAGGTCACTGCATCTATTTACGCAAAATAAGTTGTCAAACATAAAAAATGTAAACTATAATTCGGGGATTCCGTAAATTAAAAAAAACATTTAAAAATACAAGAAAATTCCCCAAAAATTTATTCACGTTTTAGAGCTTTCAGATTTTGTTCATGTTTGAGAGTAGTCTGTAGAAAAATAAAAGTGTTCACGTTTCTGAGTCGTTCACGTTTTTGGGAGTTCACGTTCTCGCGAGTTAACTGTATTTTGATGAATTTATATCGGCCATAGGACGAACGCTTTTGAAATTGGTGAAAATCGGTGTATGTTCAGACCTAGTCCCGTTACATATGTATGACCCCTATAAGATCCGCTTAAAGTGCCATAAGATCCAAATTATCATATAGATCTCCGTCAAAATGGGTTTAATTATTTATTTAATTAATGATTTACATCTTACAGACTAGAAGAATATAATAATATTATTTGTGCAATAATTAATATTTTTAGTTTAAAAACTTACAATACGAATTAATTGAAAACCTTAAATAAGTTAAACGTAATTTTATCTAAATTGAAATTTAAAAGGATTGGATTGGATTGGAAAACAAAGCTTTAAACATCTTGTAATCATTAACCCCATAATTCGTGCTCACGATGAGGAGTATGAATCCTCACTAAATCAGACAAAGCATCACAACATATATTATTTGTTAAAATATTAAATATAAACATTATAGCAAATGATGATCTACGATATCTTAAATATTGTAGTCCTAGTAATTTACACCTGCTTTCATAATAAAGAACTTGGCCGGACCAATTTATTTCCTTAAATGTAAATTTTGTAAATAGTTTCTGAATTTTTTCAATTCTCGCACCTTTCTTATTCTGGTTTTTAACTCTTCACAAAACTTTGTTCTTGCCATTATTTTATATTAATTAATTATAAGACTAAAACACTGAAAAATGCAATTGTATTTAAGAAAAAGTTGAAAGAAAACGTCAGAAACTATAAATATTTAAATAAATTATTTTTGATGTGTAAACATCTTTACGCGCAGGGGGGTAAATTTCTATTTCACAATACAATCACAAAAACAGCGTAACATGTGAGCTCACATGTTACGCTGTGAGACGTAAGACAAATCGGTGTGACTAATGTTTTATTGGTGAACAAACTATGATATAAAATTGTTTTAGCTAATTCAACAACCCTTTACTGTAAAACGTTAAAAATTTAATTATGTATAACATATACATAATTCAACAACCCCACAAGTATAACCAGGGGCCAAATCACCGCATTCGTTATCGAAATTTTTCGATCGAAATTATTTTTTATTTTCCAAAATAATATACTTATGCCCGTTTTCTCAATAGGCGATTATCTTTTATCCAAACGAGAAACTACCGGTTAAAGAAATTTGGTTTGCTCAATGTCTGGTTTGCTTCTATTTTGTCGCAAAGCTAACCGGCACTCATCTGTCAATTATTTATTTATCGTACAGATAAATTATTGTCCCAACTTCATATCAATTTTTGCTCTTACTGATGTATCCGAAGATTTAAGAAAAGAAGTTGATGATGGCTTTTTTACCATGTCAGTATTGTTGGACCATTCCAAAGCATTTGACACTGTAGACCACAACATATTAATTCAGAAATTACAGAAAATGATGAATTTTTCGTCAACATCGGTCAGCATAATGTCATCTTATCTTAAAAACAGAATGCAGTGTGTGGAAACCCAGTCTGGAATGTCTAATTTACTTTATGTAAAACGAGGAGTTCCGCAAGGGTCAATTCTTGGACCTCTTCTTTTTTCAATTTACTCTAATGATCTTCCCAACCAGTTGTTGCATAGTAAGATTCGCTTGTATGCTGACGATGCACAATTATATATAAGCAACAGAAATGAAGGTGTTGAGGACTGTATCAGAAAATTGAATGAGGATCTTAACAGAGTTTTTCTTTGGGCCTCAGCAAATGGATTAAATTTAAATCCACGAAAATCTTAATGTATTTTTATACGCAAAAGGACTAGAAAAATTATAATTAGGCCAAACATACTTATAAATAATCAGCCGATTGAAATTGTTGAAAGCGCAAAGAATTTAGGAGTTATCTTCAATAATACGCTTACTTGGTCTGATCATGTAAATGCAGCATGTGGCAGAACTTATTCTATGCTTAGAACACTCTGGCCCACACAATGCTTTACACCTATAAAAATTAGAATTTTACTCGCGAAAACATATTTGTTACCGATTCTGATGTATGGATGTGAGGTTTTCTCCTGTTGCGACTCAGAAAGTAAACCGAAGATTAAACATTGTTTACAATAACATTACTAGATATGTATTTGGACTGCATTTCATCGTATTCGAAGAAACTATATGGTGTACAATTTGAGGACCTATTGAAAATACGTATTTTAATCTTTTTACATAAAATTATTATCGCTCGAAAGCCTGACTATCTATTTAATAGATTAGAATTCAGTAGATTTAATAGAACCAAAAATATAATTCAAATCAGGTATCATAGATTAATATCAGAATGGGAATTTTATATTAATGCTATTCGTCTTTGGAACATGCTACCAGTAAACATTAAAGATATAAGCAACGCACGTTTTTTTAAGAAAAAATTATTTGAGCTATACTCGTAAAAGTAATATATGCATTGTTTTTCTTTTTTTTTTTTTCTATTTTTTGTATTATTAAAATATTTATTTTTATTATTTAAATTTCAATTTCAATTTTTGTTTATTTAACTAAACTTATTGATATAAATTTTAATTAATGCATTTTATATTATATTTTTTATTTTTAATTCTTAATTATTAATTTTTAATTTTTGATTTTTAATTTTTATTTTTATTTTTAATTTTTAATCTTTAACTTTTGCTTTTTAATTTTTAATTTTTAGTTTTTAATTCTTAATTTTTAAATTTTTAATTGTTATTTTTTATTTTTTAATTTTTATTATTTTAATGTATTAATTTCTTCTGAGACTTTTAGTTATTACCAGTTTTGTTATTATTTTTATCAAAAGTAATGTCAAATTATCACATTGGTCCTTAATGTACCCCTGTGTTGTTTTAAGACTTCAGTCTTGTTACACAGGCTAACAAATAAATAAATAAACTCTAAACTCTAAACATTGCCAACTGAAAATAATTCTCCCAACTTTCATACGTATTTTGACAACTGAAAATAATGTTTTTGTCGGTACATTGAGAAAACCAAAATTGTTAAACGCCAGTTTATCGGTCCAATAAATTTATGTCATGGTTAAGTAACAGGCAGTTTGACAATACATTGAGAAAACTGTCATTAGAATAACTTAACTCTGTTACGGTTAACGAATTATGGACCCTAGTTAAGAATAAAAGTGAAACTAGGGCTGATGTTTGTCCATCTTCTGTAAATAATAAACCAAAATATGGAATTTCGATTGATTTTACTCGAAATCGAATGCGGTGATTTGCCCCAGAGACCCTGCAGTTGTTTGCTATACATAGATGACGCTTTCTGTTTGATCTTAAAAAAGTGACATAAAAAATCTTTAATTACTAGGTGTTTACACATCTCCCCTGTGATCGGACTAACATGATTTTTTTATATCATTTTTTATTTTTATTGTTTTACTCAACTCTGGTACAGAAGTTTGAAACTTCCCATTATATTGTCATCACTAAAAAAAAATCCTTTTTTCGTCTATCATTTGTTTTAAATTGCTTTTTTTTTCTAACAAATTTGTTATCTTGCGATAGAGAAGATTAATTTCGCCAAAAAAACATAATTTTAGGACTTAACGCATAATTACTAAAAAACTAAATTGACAAATTTAGAATTTTGTAAAAGTTTCCAATGTATTGTCACCCTCTGTATATACTCGTATATACTTGGTAAAATTGGGTTTTTGTGTGTTAATTTCATCCATAAATCAATAGTACAAAAACAAACTGTGTAGGAGAATTTAAGCAATAGTTCCTATTTAAAGCTGCTCCCTGATTGGATTTGTTAAGAATATGTTTGTCGAACACTGGACTGGAACATTTTTGGACCTCATTCCCATATAAAAATAGCATCCAATATGAATTTTGTCTTAACTTCAGATAGCAAATAAATGAAAATCTCACTCAAATTTGTTGAAATTTTCATGTAAGACCGTTTGCCGAAACTCTGCACATACCTGTAATTTTGTCTTTAACAAACCAACTTATTAGGTATAGGCAGGGCCGTCTTAAGGCATGTCAGGGCCCCTGGGCACAAAATAATTTGGGGCCCCACTGGAAAGTAAAAAAAAAAACGAATGACAAGAATTTTTTGTTATGATTTTAAATTTATTATGTTTAATACAAATTTAATACATGTTATTTAATGTTATAAGAAATATAACCTAGGTATTTATGTTCTGATTTAAATTGGTTACGCTAAAGGTTTTCTTTTCGGGATTTCTGTGCTGCAAAATCTTCTATTATATCCTCAAAAACAATTTTTTGAAGGACATCACTTTTAATGCACATAATTAACAAGTTAGTTAGGCGTTCTTGTAACATAGATGTTCGTAATTCATTTTTTATTCTCTTTAGCCGAGAAAATGACCGCTCTCCACTACAATTAAGCGCCCCGGTAGGTGAGTAGGTAGCGTGCTCGCCTATCATGCGGGGGTGGGTTCGATTCCCACCAGAGGCTTTGGTCTGTCGCTGCAAAAAAAAAAAAAAAAAAAAAAATGAACACACTACTCCCTCTTTTCTCCTTCCTATATCTATATCTTTCCTGAGATCAACACAATGCACTGTAGGGGCATCCCCTGAGTGTTGATTAATAAAAAAAAAAAAAAAAAAAAAAAAAAAAAAATTAGTGATCATTAAACAAAGAAATATTCTTGTAGCAACTTCAACATTTGTAAAAGTTTCTTCTAACTTATCGGACTTTATTAGGTTATGTAAAGCTGAGATACTCAAATCCGATGATTCCGTTGCTATGTTCTTGAGGTACTGCCTTAAATGAAAACATTCTGATATGAACTCCTTAGTATTAATGTCTTTGTGGTAGAATTCGGCAAATTCTTTGCATTTTTTTTTACAACTGGTCAGAATCAATTGTTATTAATTGAGAAAGAAAGCTAAAAATTTCATCAATTTCTTGGTATGCAGCAGAACGCTTTTTTAAATGAACATGTAATGTGTCAATTATGGGAATAAACGTTTCTACGCGGAATTTTTATATGCCATGTACAGTCTCCGCTGATCAAACATATCTTTATAGCGGCTTCGTACTGATCGAAAATATCGCGTGCGTTTCTGACATAATCGATTAAAGATGCGTAAAGTTTTGTTGCAACGTCCAGTGTCAAAGTGTTTTTTTTTTGTTTTGTTTATAACTCCTAAAAGATCATTCCAAATCTCCGTTAGAAGCATAGTTATAAATTTTTCCATTTTTTTTGGCTAGGCTTTGAGCTTCGTTTCTTGTTTCTCCTGGTTGATTGATGTCATTTGAAATTGATGTTAAAGCTTCAGATATATGAAAATAACCATTTTGCAAAGCATTAATAGCATTAGCACGTGCAGACCATCTAGTATCCGGGAGAGACTTCAAAACTTTATTTGTTCCCAAATTCGCTGTCATAATTTTCCATCGTTTGGTCGAAGCCGAGAAAAAATTAAATAATTTTTGGACGAATTGAACAGCTTCAACACCTACCAAATTTAATGAATGTGCCGCACATGGAACAAAAATGGCAAATTCACAGAATACTTTCCTGCCATAGTTGATGCATTATCGTAACTCTGCCATCGGCAATCTTTTATAGGAATATCAAGACTTTCAGTAAAGTTTAGAATGGCACCTGCTATGTATTGAGTATTATGTTCATCCATAGGCAAAAATTGCAAAAATCTCTCAATAGGGTCTCCGTCTTCGACGTATCCAACGATAAAGGTAAGTTGGTCAACATGTGAAAGATCTGGTGTAGAATCCACACTAATAGAGTAGTATTTTGCAGCTTTTAGTTCATTAACAATCGCTTTTAGCACTTGCTGTCCCATTATATTAATAAATTCATTACAAATATTTGCAGAAAAATATGATGTATTTCCT
The DNA here is from genome assembly GCA_963682025.1 of Cordilura impudica. Taxonomy (NCBI): domain Eukaryota; kingdom Metazoa; phylum Arthropoda; class Insecta; order Diptera; family Scathophagidae; genus Cordilura; species Cordilura impudica. The sequence goes on from OY821517.1 coordinate 33,906,827, forward strand.
TTTCCACTATTTCTGCAGTTTCGCATGTGATCAGCAAGAAAATGATCAAATTCACTAATTAGTTCTAAGCATCCAAAATAATTTTCGTTATTTTGAGACCCTAATATTTCATTATCACCACGAAAAGCAAGTCCTCTGGAAGCCAAAAATTCCACTTCTGCAACAATTCTTTTAGGTACATTCTTCCAATAGTTGACTTGTGTATTATATTGGGACAAAAACTCGCTGTCAATTCGCCCAGTAGTTTTGCTTCTTGCGACATATTTCATCATTGATTCCCTGTGTTGTAAATTGTTCTCATGCTCCATTAATAAATTACTTATATTTTTCCAGTCTTTATATCCATTTGGAGAACTCAAATTATGACCAGTACCAGTAGTAGTATTAAAGAGACGGCAGCAATAACAGTATACAGAGTTCTTTGACGGTGAAAATAGGAGCCATTTTCTTTCTAAGGACTCACCATTCGTCAATATACGGGTGAACATATTTTTAGTCAAGTATCTAGTTTTTGTTTTAGCGCTTGAATCTGGAAAAATTTATAGAAGTTTCGGAGAAGTCACACTCTTTATTTTAAAAAAATTCTGGCCCTTTTTGAGTCCAAATATCGCGTACTTCATCCATTAAAATTTCATCACAGTAAGTACCAGGATCTGGAGATACACTTTCTATGCTCGTAAATAATAAGTCACAGAAGCTTGAATTGGAGGATTCAGCATCTAATGTACCTGTTACTGTCTCTACATCTGGAACTTGCATACTATTATCATTTTTGTCAGACGTAAGTTCTTTTTCCCGTTGAAATTCGAAAGTAAACGGATCTTGAGATGATGAAGGCGAAGTCATCCTGTTTGTTTCTTCCACCGTAAAAAATGAAGTGAGTTTATGAAGTTTTTCGGCTATTTCTTTTTGAGCTAGAACTTTTTTCTTTTTTGTGAACCACTGTTCTTTTCGACATAATTAAATTAATTATAAAACAATATAGACAAGTTGTTTACAACTAAGACGTCAAACTGGTAAAAACTTCTGTTAAATAACTTCAATAATTCACATTAAACACTTACACGCCTTCACTGAGTTGACCTTACACTTATTGACTGCGTTAAACTTTGATATTCATACCGGAAATTCCCTAAATATACACAATGTCAACTATTACTATCTGCACCAGTCAGGGTTTCCAGTGTTTTTTTTTTTGTTTGTATCGCCAAATACAGATGAAAAATTGCCCAAATAAATTTTTTTAGTATATGTTAATATTTAAGTTTCGGTTAAATTTTTTTTTCTATTCCTTTTTGTTTTTGAAATTAACAAAAAAAAAAAAAAATAACAAAAAAAATTGCTGAAAATCACCAGAAAAATACAAAATATTTAACTTCTTTCTTTCGTGCAATCGAATATATCGGCCTTTCGGGGCCCCCATGAGGTCGGAGCCCTGGGCACGGGCCCGGTGTGCCCTTATGGCAAAGACGGAATTGGGTATAGGATTAAATTATAAGTATAGATTCCGATCTATTGGAGGAATGACTACTTATCTATTAATTTGAGATAAAATATTTTTGAAAATCTCTATAGTGAAAGTCCCTAACAATATAACTACCGCATTTTATGTTTTAAATGTTAGAAAATCCCGCCTCTGATAAACTTTTTTTTTTATATTAAAAATGGAAAAATTCGTATGCATAAAAATTGAAAATGAAATAAAATGCACTTTAAAGTTTCTTAACACCACATCTTGAGATTATTTTGTAATTGTACATCATTCGTATAATATGGTGTTGTAACGTCAAAGTGCATCATCATTCGCCATCATCATCATCATCATCATCACTGTATCGACGGTATTAAAGAAGAAAAGGTGCAAAATCTTAAGCAAAAATAAAATAATACATTTTCACATACTTGTACATAGAGGAGATACTTAAACGTGTTATGATGTGATGCATTCACTTCTACAACAAATAATCATACTAGATGGGGTATGGGGATACACAAGTAGATACTCTAACATTACTATGTATACCTTAATACCAATTCATCCAACCATCCATCCATCCATCCATACATACCCGCACAGCAAAAAAAGCCTCGTTATGAAGTCTACGCCCTCAATACGTGAAGTGGATGAACGTGTTGTTTTCAGTTATCGAAACGCTTGCTGTTGTTCTTTGCACGCTGCAGAAGACAACATTTGGTACACACAATGGAAGACGATATTGTGGGATATATCGATGGTATTAATAGTGTTTTTGCAATCTTCAGAGCTGTTCAAAACTGTTAAGGCTAACCTTTTGGTTCGACAATACCTTAAGGCCCTTTCGTTGTCCATCTCTGCTTCAATATAATTCCATTAATCTGTCTTATAAATAAATGTAGTTGGATATGTAGCCTTTTATGAGTGTTCTTGTCAAATTAAAGTACGCGACGCCATTATTCGGAATACTTGAATGTTGGTACAAGTATTTATAGCAGAATTTAAAAGTATTCGTTTTCGCATGAATGCAGTTACCTTTCGATATAACACCATGATGAAATTAACATGTGCATCATGCAAGCTGGCAGTCTTTCACTAACTCATTCCGTCAGCTAGTTCGCTTTTCAACAAGGACGTGTTGTTGCTAAAGCACGCACAGGTTGACTACACTGCACTGTACTGTACTGCACTGCTCTCATTCAGTCGGACTTACTGCTGAATTCAGCCGGAGAGGAGGTTTGGCTTTATTTTCATTTAATCAGTCTAATGTTAGTTATTAAAAAAATATTGTAGGAAAACCTGACGTTCTTCATTTCTGATGATGAATTTGGTGTTTTTTTTTTTACTGTATTATGACCATACAAATAGAGAACAATATTTACAATTGCGTGTATGTGCTTGAAAACAAATCCATTATAATATTCTAAAAGCATTGCATTTGGTTCAGTTTAACGAGGGTTCATTGATAAATTACTTTTCTAAAAATATAATCAATGTAAAGTAGTAAATATTCCAAAAGAAAATAGATCCTAATACTAGAAGGTATGTCTGATCGTCTTTCATTTGAAAAGGTTGGGTTTTATTTCTGATTCCAGTTTCAGAAGAGGAGACAGGGACTGAAAATACATAACTCAACCATATTTATCGGCATTTTAATTGGAAATTTTGTTTCCTTGACAATAATATCGATGCGAAAATGGTAGAAAATTAGGTTTTGCGTGGAATGAAAATATTTATTCCTACAAAACTAATTTCGGCTCAACTAAAAAACATAAGTGTTGATTTTTCTAGATGTGAAAAAATGGAGTCAGATCCAGAGAGAAAGCGTTCAGTAATTGGCGTATGATTAAAAATACCAGTACTAATATTCCACGCAAAGCCATCAACCACTGCCCGAACTTAAAAGAGTACCACATACTATACCCAAGATGTTATTTCGAGATCGTGCTGTTAAGCGGGTTCCTGCAAGCTCAATGTAAAGAAGTCACCGGGATCGGATGGCATATCAGCAGTGGTACTGAAACAGTGTCCTTCGACGCTATCGCGTCCAAACCTATTGAAAGCTTCGTATCAGTAATATAATGCTTTTGTAGTTACCCTGAACAGCATTAAGAATCATTCTGTTTATTTCTAATGCTATAATACGCCTTGAACATTTTCCCCCAGAATGGAATGCTTCACTCGTTACAATGATACCCAAACCAGGTAAAGAACACACAAAGGTCGATTCGTATAGACCAATAAGTTTACTGTCGAACTTATCAAAATTATTCGAGAGAATTTTGGTAAACAAAATTACAATATCCGTAGATAATGTCCTTCCGGCACATCAATTTGGTTTCAGACGAAAACACAGCACCACTGAGCTAGTTCCCACAATTGTAAGTGCCATAAGAAGAGCTTTTGAAGAGAAAAATTGCTGCTCTGCTCTTTTTATATACGTCTCGCAAGCCTTCGACCGAGTTTGGCAGGAGGGACCCCTCCATAAAGTTAAACAGTTGTGCCTCCGAACACACATAAGCTAATGGATAGCTATATAATTAATAGAAAATTCTCTATAAAAGAGAACAACTTTGTGGGTTCTCCACAGGCAATTCATGCTGGTGTACCACAAGGTAGTATCTTGTATCTGTATATCCTGTACACATCAGACATGTCAACAAATTAAAACACATTTACGTCGACTTTTGCCAATGATACTGCAATTTTAAGCGTACACGAAACCCCCTCAACAGCATCTCTTCTTTTACAGAGCCATATTGGACAGCTGGAAGATTGAAAAGATATTTGGAAGATTAAAGTAAACTAGCAGATTCCAGCCCTCGAAATTCGAGTGCAAATTCTAGGAAATTTTATTTTTTCATTATATAAAGACCCTAATGGTATGCTAATCAATTATATCAATTCGGAAATCAATACAAAAAAACAAACTCATTTTTATTACAACCACATTAACAAATTTAATAAACACACACATAGCATTGTATAATTTTATGTATGTGTTAGTAGCAACTTTAAATGCAATTTACTCAAAATAAAGAACAAATTTTAAAAATCTGTAAATCTGGTGAATAGCTAAAAAGAAATACCTTTCAAATAATATACGTTTGGTCAAAATCGGGATAAAACGTTAGAACAAAACATCGGTCACAAGGAATCGCCTAGCCTATTAATATTATAGATTAACAAAAGTATATCCACGTAACGTTTACCCTAAGAAGGGAGACTTGCCCTCAAATTCGAATTAGGAACCAGCCTATACCTCAACATTCCTCTGTTAAATATCTCGGACTACATCTTGATCGCCGGCTTACCTGGAAAAACCATATATAGACACTAAATTTACAACAAATAAAATTGAATTTAGTCCAATTCACGTGGTTAATTGGCAGGAACTCAAAGTTAAGTCTCGATTGCAAGCTCTTGATTTATAACTCGATTTTCAAACCCATTTGGTGGTATGGTATTCAGTTATGGGGAACAGCCTCAGCTTCAAACATAGAAAGAATACAAAAATGCCAAAACAAGATTTTGAAATGATTACAAGTGCACCTTGGTACGTGAGAAATTCACATTTGTACAGAGACTTAAATGTTTCTCTAGTAAAATGTGAAATCACTAGAAATAGTGCAAACTATTTGGAAAAGCTAGAATCTCACCCGAATCCTCTAGCACGTAACTTAATCAACAATCGTATCCACCAACGCTTAAGAATGAGGGAGACTGCTGTTTTCATAGGATGAAAAATGGATTGATATCAAGGTTCAGAAAATACACACATGAAACTCATGATGTTCTGTTCTAAAGCATTGAACACATATTTTTATTTTTATATCAATTATGTGTGTTTCTAAATTTTGTACGGTGCCCAACACAATCATGACTGTGTTTCATTTTAATATTTCTTTATCTGCACGAACATTTTTCTTTCACGTATTTTTTGTTTCGAACACACATAAACCACACAGATTCGAGTGTAGCTTTATTTTAAGTTCGTTTTCTGGCACGTGTACTGCTAAAAAAAAACAGAACATGTTCTTCAACGCGTACATCTAAAAATTAAAACATTATCCACTCTCGATCGGACAAAAAACGAGATTAAGTCATAAACGACACATAAAATTTCTCTGTTTTCTATTTTATTACTATCTTTTTATTTTTTTTATTATTATCTTTTTATTTTTATTTTTTTATAACTGCTAATGAATTATTTTAGATTTTTTAATAAATTTGGTTGAAACAATTGTTGTCGTTATTATAGGGTTGTTTCAGATTTTTTCGATCGCGAGTGGATAATGTTTTAATATTTAGATGTACGCGTTCAAGAACATGTTTTGTTTTTTTTTGGCAGTACACGTGCAAGAACACGAGCTTAAAATAATACTACACTCGAATCTGTGTGTTCGAAACAAAAAATACGTGAGAGAAAAATGTTCGTGTAGATAAAGAAATATTAAAACGAAACACAGTCATGATTGTGTTGGGCATCGTACAAAATTTAGAAGCACACATAATTGATATGAAAATAAAAATATGTGTTTGTTGGTCCGAGCTATGTTTGTTTACATATATGTACGAGTTTTTTTTTATTCAGTGTGGGTTTTTTTCTGAACTCTGATTGATATACAAACAATTTTTTTCATCATTAGATTACAAATGCACGGTGTGCTTGAAATGTTTTAAATAGAAATTTTTACCAGGTTGAAATTTTTTAATGCAATCGATGAATAACCTTTATGTATTTTAGAATTTTTCTAAATGGGCTTTCAAGGTCACTATTTTTAAAAAAAAAATAAATAAAAGACTATTTATTTCATTTTCAAACTCCGACGTTTCGCTGGGTATTTTCCAGCATCTTCAGGGATGAATTTTATTTAATCTGGCAACATTATAGAGATAGTAATACATTAGCTTTAAACCAACAACAATGATAAACAATAATAAATAAATAACAACTCACAAATATTCTTTTGTCAATTTTCACATTAATTTTTTGTTTTCCAAAAACAAAAAGTTTTACACAATAAACATATAAATTAATATTATAATTGAAAAAATAAATAAAAATGTCACAGTTGTTTTTTCTTTAACACTACATATCACAGTACTAGACCAAAACTAATTTATTGCTATGGTGTACATTGCATTAATATTATCTAAATCCTCTCTTTTGTTGACTACATATTTTGATTTTTGTTGAATTCGTAGACTTTCCAATGTGTAGCGCTTATTTTCAACTCTTTCCTTATTTAATATTCTCACATCATCAGTATCTATATAATGATCATTCTCTATACAATGGACTGCAAGTGCAGTTGTTAATCTACTCTTTTTAATATCTGCTTCGTGTTCAGCTATCCTCGTCCCTAAGCTTCGTTTTGTAGTTCCAATGTAAAGTTTTCCACACACTTCGTCTTCCTTTCCTACATACTTGATTTCATAGACAATATTGCTTTGGTGTGTTTTTTCTATTTTAGTTTTTGTTCTTGTAAAAAGTCCGTTAATTGTTTTGTTTGGTTTGTGTGCTATTGAAACATTTTCGTTGTTTATTATTTCTTTTAGCTGTGAGTTTTCAGTAAGTTTTGGAATAAACGGCAGGCTGTAAAATTGTTTGGTGTTACCAGATGTGTTATTTTTGTTAATTTCCCCAGTTTGGTTTGTAATTGCTTTTTCAATTAGATTATTAATAATGTTTATTGGATAACTATTTTGGATTAATATTTCCTTAACATTTTTAATATTTTTGGTTATAAATGTGTCATGGCTTAACTGTATGACTTTTGTTATTAGGTTTGAAGCGGTGTTTATTTTTTGGTTTATTGGTTGTGTAGAGTGGTAGTTTATAATTCGTCCCGAAGCTATCGGTTTTGTGTACCAGTCCGTTATAAGTTTATTATTTTTCTTGTAGATTTTCATGTCCAAGTATGGTATGGATTTATTTTCCTCCCTTTCTATTGTAAACTTAATTTTATTATGATGGCGAATAAGTCGTCTACATATTTCGTCAGTAGCTTGATTTTTATGTTATTATTTTCCAATTCCTTGGTAGTTTCTTCCAAAAGAGCATCCAATACTATGTCGGCAATGGTTGGAGACAATGGATTTCCCATTGGCATGCCATATGTCTGGTTATAAAATATATTCCCGTATATGAAATAATTATTGTCGTTTAAACAAAATTTTAGAATGTTTAAAAATTGTGACCTAGGTATTTTAGTATGGAGTTTTAAAGTGTGCCAATGCTTCATAATGTTGTTAATGGCTAAATGAATAGGTATGTTCGTAAATAACCTTATTTTGATGAATTCTGGTGAGTTTTAAAAAAATCGGTGGGGCCGTTTTTTGTTGTTAAAACTTTTATTGTGAAACCATGCCAAGAATGTCAATGAAATGAAATAAAAATTATTTTCATCCTCTTACGGTTTTTATTTTTGACCTAACCGCACGCGTTTTACACAGTATCGGCACATGTGCATTTTATGCATTTTGAAGTGGAACATCACATTTTTGATACAATGCGTAAATTAAATTTTAGTGAAGATCACAAGTTTACGCATTCAGAAAATCGGTCTAAAATTTGTTTACTTTGCCTTAAAAAGAAAAAGATTTTATTCAGCATTAGTGGTAAACTCAAAGAGAGAATTGAAAAATCAATCGAATACGATGCAGAAGACGAACGTCTCCCAAACGCTATTTGTTATACTTGTCAAATTAATTTATAAGGTTTCATCAAAAATCCCAGTTCAGATAAATTCAAGCGACCCGGATTACCTGACGACGTGTCAACATGGAATTTTCCAAAATCATTAAGATCAAATTCCAATGAAAATTGTAACTGTAAGCTATGTGAAATTGCTCGGTCGCCGGGAAACTGTAATTTTACAGCTAAATCGACGAATGCGAAAAGCGTTGATAAAAAAAACAAATGCTCCAAATGTTTGTCTGTTTTGAAGAGAGGTAATAGCCATGAGTGTAATTTCTCTTCGTTTTCCAAAACTATTAAGGAATATATTGATGAAGTATTTACGGAAAATCATAAGGAGCACCTTATTTGTGAACTCATTAAGGACGTTAAAGATTCAAAAAACGACTGCAAGGAAAGCGAATTAGCTCTATCTCAAAGCCGAGGTAAACCCTTAACTGTAGCTGTTCCTGATTACTAAGAATTGCGTAAAAATACCAAACGTCGGTTGCCGATATCAGCTGTGCAATTCAATTTTTCATTATCAATGAGAGCAGTTAATAGCCTTACTTCTGGATTGAGAGTTGCAACTAACAACAGAAAATTATTCGAACCTCATTTGCAAGAAAAATTGACAAGTATAAATCACAAGTTAGATAAATATTTCATTTGTTAAAAATATGAAGTTCAAAACAGAAAACATTGATCAGTATTTAGTTTTCTGTAATAACTTGATTGGTTTCATTGAAGAAATAAAAAAACATCGAGATATCAACGACGATATTCACCTTAATTTCGGCATTGATGGCGGTGATAGTTTTCTGAAGATATGCTATGTCTTCAGTCAAAGAACATAAGTATTGATAGCACCGTAATGCTAGCAGTTCGACAGACTTGCAGTGATGGTATTGCTACAAAACGTTTCAAACATTCAGGTGTTAAGAAACTTTTTTTTGTAGGATTAGTTGCAAATGTTGAAGAAAATTACGCAAATGTTAGAAACATATGGTCGATCCTTGATGTAACGAGTTTTACGTCTGCGACTATTGCCACCGAATTAAAGTTGGCAAATGTACTAGTTGGATTGATGAGTCACTCGAATACCTACCCCTGCACATGGTGCAATGCAAAAAAAGACAATTTAAATTCCTATGGTCAGATCACAACTATTGGTGATTGTCGGCTGAAGTGTGAAATGTGGTCTAAAAGTGGCAGCAATAAAAATTATGGAAAAAATATGATTGCTGCATTCAACATCCAATTTGTTCACTGAGTGATAATGAAGAAATCATTAATATTATACCTCCTCCAGAGCTTCACTTAATGATTGGCGTGGTTAATCACATTTTCACACATATGCTAAAAGTATGTGAAACTGAAAGTTTGGATTGGGCAAAAAAATGTAATGTTTCCAGAAACATATTCAACGGTTGTCCCTCATTTGCTGGCAATGCCTGCAAAACTCTATTAAATAAAGTATATTACTTAAGAGTCAATAAATTGATTGTTTGAAGTATGCAAAATGCTTTGATAACTTTTGCTACGTGGTAGATTCATGCTTCGCTTTGAAATCATATCATCACTTTGAAACTTATACTGACAATTTTCACTAAAGCTACACTGACTTAAACATCAGCATTACTCCAAAAGTACACGCAGTACTTTTTCATGTGCCTTATTTCTATAAAAAAAAAATGCAAAGAGGACTCGGATATTACAGTGAACAAGCTATGGAGTCTGTTCACTCGGATTTCAAGTTTTAATGGTCCAAATATAAGGTGAAACCAACGAATTCTAATTATGCTAATAATCTACTGAGAGCCGTTCAGGAATACAACAGTCAACATATATGAAATTTATATAAATACTATTTTTCACAAATTGTGTAATAAACGTACTCGAAAGTTAAACTTAAATTTTCGTTTATTATAATACATATATAATTATATATTATCTGTACATATCTTACTCTTTCTTTAAGTCTTACATCAATTTTTGTACATTGAACATACACAGCTGGCTCTTATGCAAAGTTTTTTGTAAGAAACTTATGGCACAAATGAAAATTAATTTGTAACTATTGAATTATGTATACTTAATTTCGAAATGGTGTAAGTCGGATTTTGAAAGTAATATCGTGTGAGTCAGCCACAAATAAGCGTTTTTTTATCACAACATTTACTAAAAATCGCCACAATTACATTTTAAAATTAAAAAAAAACGACTCTACCGATTTTTTTAAAACTAACCAGAATTCATCAAAATGAGGTTATTCATCGATTGCATCAAAAAATTTCAACCTGGTAAAATTTCTATTTAAAACATTTCAAGCACACCGTGAATGTATATAGAATAAATAAAATTATGTCCGGCACTGGCTGGATTTAACATTAATTTCACAAACCTTCTGCATAGATCCAATAAATAAAGATGTATTACAAAAAAAAGAAAATAAAAAATTGCTGCAATCGCCATGTCGTAATGAAATAGTGATTTGTGAAGATTTTTCAGTATCTATAATATTAATAGGCTAGGCGATTTCTTGTGACCGATGTTTTGTTCTACCGTTTTATGTCAATTTTGAACAAACGTATATTATTTGAAAGGTATTTCTTTTTAGCCGCTTTGCAGATTTACAGATTTTTAAATTTTTTCCTTTATTTTGAGTAAATTGCATTTAAAGTTGCTACTAACACATACATAAAATTATACATATGCTATGTGTGTTTTGTTAAATTTATTAATGTGTTTGTAAATGAGTTTGTTATCTTCATTCACAATTATAATAAACCATAAAAGTGTTTTTTTTTGTGAATTGGCTAAGTTGAAAAATAAAGCTGCCTAGAAATTGCACTCGAATTTCGAGAGCTGGAATCTGCTAGTTAGCTTTAATATTCCAATTATTGAGCATTTTCCATTTGTACTAAATTTGATGCATTGATTGGACATTAATATGTAAATATATCAGAAACTAGTAATGCAATGTCGTTGGACCTAAAAGGCTGCTTTGTGGTACGCCTTTCTTGATATCATAAAATTTTGAGAAATCATCATTAACTTTAACGTGAAACTTTATCGAAGGATAGTTGTACTTCTAAAAATACGCCTGAACATAATATTTAAATTTCCAGTGAGTTTCTTATAAAGGAAACAATAAAAAAATTTTAATTAAAAAATAACTTTTATTTTGTGCCTTTTACGATAAAATGTTATACCTTTTGTTACGGTCCTTGAGTAGAACACATTCTTTGCCGATGTCCGGCTTTGAAATGGCTTCATTATTGCATTCTGGTTAAAGTGAAATTCTAGAACTTGAATGAAGTTTCGAAAGTCGATTCGACGCATAAGTCTTGATGTGAGAAGTCTTTCGATTCCACAACCCGTAACTCAACCTCTCTGATAATAAATTCTAAGAGTCATTTAACGAAGTATTAAGTGAGTGGAACCAATCTTCCGAATTAGGTATTAAATCATATTGATTCAATATTGTGTTATGGCCAAATGTTTTAAGAAAAACATTAAATATTGTCTGCCTAAGTTGAACACCCAGCTAGTCCTGAACTTTGGCAATGACTTAAATTCGATGCGTTTAGCTAATAAATGTTATATATGATAATTCTATTTTTCATTTGATTATGTTTCGGCAAGCTATATTAAAAGCATTTAACTCTGAACCAGTTTTTAATCGGAATAACTTTGTTAAACACTTTTCAATCTGCCCTCGCATAAGAATTGTTATTTTTTTCTTTCTTTAATACTTAAAACTTTACGCGCACCACACTCTTAAGGCACTAATAATAATCGAACATTGTGTCTTAAGGGACGAGTAAGCGAGCATTTGCAACAAAGAAAGGCGGAGAAACTTTTTTTTTTTACTTGCGATTTCAATCTTAATGCGCAAATAGCAGGTCACAACTTTGCAGCTCGTTTGACGGGAAATGCCCGCGAACATGTTAATACGAATACAAGATATGTGTGATTATCTCTTTTACACTACAAAAAGGTACAACAACTACTCGTGCACATATGTTGCGAATTTGGTAGATGTTTAATTTAATCGAATCGAGGAGCTGTTTAACTATGTAAAACTAAGTTGATGACTTAAATGAAAAGGAATATGGATGACATTTGTTGATCGAAAACGAACGAACTTACACCCCATACTAAAGACTAAAAGTTAAAAAGAATCTAAAGGTTAATTCTTCCACAGCCTTTAAGTTCTATAAACAATTTACATAATTAACTCAGTACTAAGTACGAGCATTTACATATTTCCAAATATATTAGCCTATTTGCTATTGTTGTTGTTATTGTTTTTAACCTGCTACCAAAAACTCATTATATTCTTTAGAGAAATGTAGAGTACAAGAAATAAGGATTAATATCATTTCAATGTGCACCAGCTTATCTCTGTCATATATAATGGCAGATTTCCAATTTTCCATAGTATTTAATTTTGGAATCATGGACAAAATGCACGCGACAATTGTCACGAATTAATGATTTTGTAATATGCTGAAGCGAAAAACAAACATACATACATAAGTACGTGCATACATACACACAAACACTGAACGGAAAATTCTGTAGGGGGATGTTGACAACAAGTACGAGTAGGAGATAGTAGAGAAGACCCCACAACTAGTGAGTTCCCGTGAATTTTCAACAACCCAAAACTAATTAGCGCTCAAGTACATATCTGTCATCACGTAGAGATAGATCCCATATTACTTATCGTACTACTGCTGGTACACTCAGAACGAGTATATTCTAAGTACCTTGCAAATAGGGCGTTTAGATAACACTCAGTTTTATTATAAACAAAAAAAAAAAAAAAAAAATAATATTTCAATGATCACGCTTATTTATGTTCTTTCTTTTATCTCATACTCTCTGTCTGTCTGTCTGTCTTGGAACTTGGCCCATAGTCTTGTTGTGACTGCAGATTAATTTTGGGTTAGTCATGCACAGCCACGCATAGTCACGGAGTGATCTAATTGTCATATCTCCTCATCCGATCGATCTGAAACTTGGTTCATACACTTACTGTGAAAAAAAGATTAACTTTGACTTAGTCACGTACAGTCATGCATGGTCACGCACAGTCACGAAGAGATTTAAAACGGATTTCCCCTCATCCAATCAATCTGAAACTTGATCGATAGACTTGCTGTAAAGAAATATTAACTTCGACATAGTCACTTCCCCTCATCTGATCGATCTGAAACATTGTCCATAGACTTGTTGTGGCCAAAGATTAATTTTAAAATAGTCACACATAGTCAAGCATAGTCACGCACAGTCACGGAGTGATTGCAACCCCCATTTCCCCTCATCCAATCAATCTGAAACTTGGTCCGTAGACTTGTTGTGACCAAAAATTAATTTTAAAATAGTCACGCAAAGTCACACACAGTCACGGAGAGATTCAAAACTCATATGCATAAGGAAAGAAAGAGTTTTAATTAAAACTTTGCTTCTATGGGTTACATTATTCAATATTTATCAGCAATATTTTTTTTTTTTAGAAAATATTAAAAGTTGATTTAAATATTTTCAAAAATATGTAGATATTTGAGAAGATATAAAGTAATATTTTTTTAAAATCTACTGCACCCATGCAACTCAGAATACCAGATCCATACAAATGACAGGCTCTTTAAACCTCCGATCAATTATTACCAAAATTGTAGATTTGTTGATCATTTTTGGTGAAGTGACTTCAATATACCAGGACGTTCTTTATCAAAAGTACACTCCGTTTTTGACATTTTCTCAGGACTCATATTTATGATCAAGAACAATTAAAAACAAGTCAGAAATTTATAGTCGGTCTGGAACTACTACACGTAACCTAAGCGATGCTAGAGAGTGTCTTGGATCCAACTTTTTTGAGGCAATAACTGGATACAGAAAATAAGCATAAACCAAATTTTTGTGGTATTGTTATTAATTTATGGCATGCAGATATAAAAAACTTCATACCTGTTATTTTTATATGGGCACTAGGTCAAAAAGCGGACCGATCATGACCATATTTAGTAAAGTCACTTGATTTTCTCAAAAACATGTATATACCAAATTTTGTTTCTTTATAAATTTAATTGCAGATTTATAAGAGGACTATGATTAAAATGGTCCTACAGGCTTATTTATGGACTACTGATTAGAGGTTATAATACACACACACAAACCAGATAATTTTATCAATATATATGTATATCATAATCTAGGTCTTATGACAGCCTTAGTCGATCTCTTAGGGATTCTTTATATGGGGGCTAGGTCTGCACATTACCGGATTTTCACCAATCTCAATAGCGTTCGTCCTATAGCCGGTATGACAAATTTAATCATAAAATATTCATATTTGCGACATGGACACACATAGACGGACGGACAGACAGACAGTTGGATCGACTCAGAAAGTGATTCTGAATCTATTGGTATAATGAAAGATGGGTGTAGCTTGAATATTTTTTTTTTATACCCACACCATAGAGTGGTAGTGAATATACTTATTTATATTCTTGTACATTTTGTGTTCATCTAAACGCCTTATGAAGCCAGCCTGTTTGTGATGGTGCCACCAGCTTGTGTATACGACAGAATATAAATGCAAAACAGTGCATAAGCTAAGATAAATCTTTGTTTTCAATTCAAATTTAGCATGCAAGGAAAAAGAGTTGTTTTTCATAAATAATGTTTTGGAATTTTGCTAAGAGATGAACAATAAATTCGGTATTATTATATACACATATAGTATATATATATTTTTTTTTTTATGTAAAATCTTTAACAAATATGTGGAGTAAATCCTTTGTCATGTTTCCAGCAAATATATATGTAGCTCCATGGAATTCCTTTAATTCAAACTTACCTCCTATAATATTAATAATAACAACTTCTTGCTCTTAATCGCTACAAAATGTTTGAAAATTTGACATCATTTACTAAGATTGTTTCCCAGCAACAACAACAGCTCATTCATTGCCTGTTTGTAACTATTAATTTATTAATTTAATGGAAAAATCGTTATTACTAAACACAATGTTTGTAGGCGTTTCTAATAACCCAGCGCAAGAGCAGCAGCAGAGTCTCACAGCTGAAATGTTTTCGAAACACTGCTAAGGGGAGTCTCTGGCTTAAGTTGTAAATGTTTTAAGATGCGCGAATGTCTAGAGAAGAGACAAGCTAAAGCTAACGAAATCGATAAACAAAATCTCATACACATAAAACACTACAACATAAGTTATGTTTTGAGCGATCTTCATTAAAGTCATACCACTACATCATGTTGAATGAAGCACAAATATTTTAGGGTTTGCGAAATTGAACTTTTTAAAAATATTCTTAATATGGGCATTTGAAAAGATTAATAGTAATTTAGATTGCTTGTATAAAAAACAGATTATTTATTATCGATCGGTTTTTTATACAGCTTAAAAGCAGAAGCATTTTTGATGCTGTCTCAAGACATAGATTAAGAGACGGACCGAGAGATTATCAAGCGAATTAGTGCCATTTTTAAATGCACTTATTTAACACTCTTTGTCTGTTTGTTTGTTTATTTGAGGCGATTTTTTATACCCCATACCCTCATTATGTGGTGAGGGTGTAATAAGTTTGTGTTGATGTGTGTAGCTACCAAAAATATTTGACCTAGACCCATCTTTTATTATACCAATACACTCAGAATCACTTTGTGAGTCGATATAGCAGTGTCCGCCCGTCCGTTTGTGTGTCCATGTAAACCTTGAAATCAAACTACAGGTCGCAAAAAGGACATTTTCCTAAAAAAGTAGCTTTGACTAATAAAATAATTTTTCTTAATAAAGTACCTTTTTTAAAAAGTTACCTTTCTTTAAAAGAATACATTTTCTTAGAAAAATATCTTTTAATAAAAAAGTATCCTTTTTTAAAAAACTAACTTTTAAAAAAAATTTAAGTACGATTTCTTTTGTAAATTTTGATTTACCAAATAAGCGAATAATATTTCCACAGAAGACTCCTTTAAAAACGTATATTTTTAAGAAAGCAAATATTTTATAAAAGGTAGTTTTTTCAGGAAGACAATTTTAAAGAAAATTATTTTAAAAAAAAACGTATTTTTTACTTTTTTAAATTGTACTTTTTAAATAAAGGGTACTTAAAAAAGGGTACTTAAGAAAAAGGTACTTTAAGAAAAAAGGGTACTTTAAGAAAAAAAGGGTACTTAAAGAAGCAAGGGTACCGCAAAAAATGGTATTTTTTAAAGGGTACTTTTTTCAAACAGGGAAAATTTTCAAAAAAACCGTACTTTTTTTAAAAAAAGGATACTTTTTTTAAAAAAGAATTGTTTTTAAAAAGTTTGTTTTTAAGAATGATACCTTTTAAAATATTTAATTTCTTAAAAAAATTCACTTTTTTTTAGAAAATGTACTTTAAAAAAAATTTACTTTTGGAGAAGTGGTACTTTTTAAGGGAAGGAACTTTTTTTAAAAAATTTACTTTTTTTATTTTATCTTTCATAATTTATTTTATCTTATTTTATTTTATCTTTCGTATTGGCGATTTTCTTTTTTATAACAATTAAAAAAATGCATACACCCTCGTGAAGCAAATGCCACAACTACAATGACTACAGCAATGAGCAAAATGACAACATATATATATCATAAGAAAAACAACAAACACATTGAACATTTTTCAAGGTTCAGAAAATACACACATCAAACACATAATATTCTGTTCTAAAGCAGCTAACACATATTTTTATTTTCATATCAATTATGTGTGTTTCTAAATTTTGTACGGTGCCGAACACAATCATGACTGTGTTTCGTTTTAATATTTCGTTATGTACACGAACATGTTTCTATCACGTATTTTTTGTTTTGAACACACATAAACCATACAGATTCGAGTGTAGCTTTATTTTAAGTTCGTGTTCTTGCACGTGTACTGCTAAACTGCTAAAATTTCTCTGTTTTCTATTTTATTACTATCTTTTATTATCTTTTTATTTTTATTGTTGTCGTTTTTATATGGTTGTATCAGATTTTTCCGATCGCGAGTGGATAATGTGTTAATTTTTAGATGTACGCGTTCAAGAACATGTTGTGTTAGCAGTACACGTGCAAGAACACGAACTTAAAATAAAGCTACATTGAGGGTGTGATCGTGATTTATACAGACAGACGGACAGACCCTTGTTATAAGGGTCTCTGGAATTTATTTCGATGCGTTACAAACGAAAAGATAAAGCTATATATACCCTCTACTCAGTGGCATGGAGAGTATAATAACAAAACTTAAAATTAATAATTTTTATGTTGTTGACAAAACAATGGACACCTTTAATTGAAAAATTTCCCTCTATTTTTGGTTTCTATATTTGTTGGGTACCTATTATTTTTTAGTAATGCTTTACAACATCGAGGCATGGAGTCAATAAAATTGTTGATAATATCCCATGAAATTTTTTGCCACTATGAACTATGAGATCTGTCTTGCTTGTGTAATTTCGTGTTCGTATTTTTCGATCTACAATTTACCATAGATTTTCTAGGGGACTGAGATCTAATGATTGGGCTGGATATTTCTAAACAAAAACTACATTAGATCGTAAAAATTCGGTTACAACTTTGGCGGTTTGTCTTGTGTCATTGTCAGGTTGGAACTTTCGACCAGGGGCATATTTTTCTCCGGGGTTACATTACATGATTTAGAATTTGCATGAATCCAATTTCAAGGTGCGTGTCTTTTTCTACATGAACTGGACCCATTCCTTGGCCCGAAAAGCAACCATATACTAGTTCCATAATCTTTATTATTTTTATATTTTGGGTCTAGTCTTGGTCTCTTAAATTTAACTTGGACTCAAGACAAATTTTCTCTGATATTAGTGATTTCTTCACAGCACGATAACAACCAAGATCCGCCTCAATTGATCAGTTCGGACACATATATTTAATTTCAGATTATTAATGACCTCTTTAGGCAGCATTTTTGGACATTTGTTAAACCCTTTTGCTATTAAATTAATCTGTTTTTAACTAGTTTTACGGGGCCTACCGCCTTATTGTTGAAAGAGGTACCTCTTTCACGATATTTCTAGCTAATTTTTTAGATTATGGATTTATTCATAGAATATTTGTCACAATTTTTTTTTGCTTAAGACCAGCAGTAAAATCGTGTATTATTCTGGATTTTAATGCTTCGCAAAACTTAAATAACGGTTAAGATTTCATAAAGATTCTTTCATAGCATATTCTATTTTTATTGTATTAAACGACTCTGGTGCAGAAGTTTCCATTGTTTTGGCATCACTTTTATTTCGTTTATCTATTTTTTAATTGTATTTTTTGCAACAAATTTGTTGTCTCTCGATAGAGAACACATCAAAGAGTGAACTCGCAAAAAAATACATAATATTAGAAATTATTAAAAACAAGTAAGAGTGTTAAATTCGACTGTGCCGAATCTTTGATATCCTCCACCTCGGTTTGAGTATTGATAATAAATGTAAAAATTATTTGAAAATGTAAACAATTTATTAAACTTAATACCAAATTATTTCAGCAAATTCTTTGGGTTGATCCACTTAACAGATGATTTTTGTTTATTTCAAGAGTTGGTCTATAAAGCTTTCTCGCATTATTAATTCGTGCTCCAATGAGGAAATATCGTTTTCGTCTTTTCTATTATTTTGGCATGATCGACATGCATTTAGGTTATATACCTATATGAATGCGTTTCCGGTTATATGACATAACCTCTCGTTTAATTTAGTTTAAGTTTTTGCAAATTAAATAACTCGCCCTAACCTCCATTGCGTAGGTAGTGTTTGTGTAGGGTTGCTATACGCGTTAAATCGTGCTAATTGGAGATGGCTATATAGTTTCTATTAACTGGCCAAACAATTCTTTATTGTGGCCGTATAGGTCGGATGAAGTAACGAAATAATAACCAAAAAAAAAGCTCTCTCAATTTGTTTGTTAAAATATTGCCATATTTGGAAAACATATAGAATACAATTTTTTTTTACATATTAAAAGGGAGGGTTCACTATTAGATTTTGTGGTAACACAAAATAACACAATACAAAATCTAACACAGTGATGCCAACTTTTGATTTTGAATTAAATTATGTTAATAAAATATATTTTCATTTATTGGCTCCAAATACTACTACCTGGGAATTATTATCGAACTTAAATTTTTTGGGTTTTACTTTGCCTACCATGAAGTCAAATTTTGAAGTCATCTTGAACACTGGATCAAATTAGGGATACCAAACGCCAAAAACCAAATATCTCAAAAACTTTAATTAAAATAATTTGTTATCTTTATTTTCTGAATAACTTCAAATTTTCGTCCAAAAAAATTGTGAAAAATAATATATAAACAACATTCTCATCAAATTGCGCTTTATTTATGTAACAATTTTTATGTTCGCAATTCTTAAATAGCATTTGAGGTTTTGTAAATTTCATTGAATATAAATTTATGTTTTCTTATCCTGAAATGTTATTAATGTCTCCCGAATGGCAATATTTTTTTAAATATAAACATTTTTAATTGTAAGCATATTTGGTGTTTTTTGAATTTCCATTTGTGTTTAAAGAATAAAATTTATATTTTAAAAATTCAATTGATGTCTTCTAAATTTCAAGTTATTATTTCCGACGTTTTAATATGATTTTCTGAAATTCAATTGATATTTTCTAATTTATGATTGAAAATCTGAATTCCAGTTTTTACAATTGATATTTTCTTAAATTTGAATTGAAAATGTAAAAGGTGCAATGTTGCATTTATGTGAATAATAATGCTTTAGTAATTATAAAAATTTTTTAATAATTATATGTAATCGCAATCCGATATTTTGTAGGTAAAGCAGAATAATAATTTTATATAACTATGTTGAACTGTTTTTAAAGCAAAAAAAAAACACATTGCTTCTTCTTTACTCAGCTCTGTGTGTACTTTTAACATTGTTGTTGTGTTTGATATCTAATTGAAAATGTTGACATTCATGTTAAAATATAAATAACTATAGCAAAGCTAATTAGAACAAAAATAGTGGCGCCATCTACTGTGGCATAGTCACACTGAGCAAAGTGAAGTGCTAAAGAAATGTATTTTCCCTAAAACAAAATATTGCAGAATTTTATATAAATAAAATAATATACCGATTTATTTCTAACATGCGGTTATTATGGATATACATATATAGAATATATGTATATTATTTTATTATTTAATATATGTATGTATGTATATGTAAATATTGCACACACAAAATACAACATCAAAAGTTATTGTTGTGTTTTCTTTAAATAAATTAATACTTAAATTTTTTTTTCGATAAATTTACATTGCTTTTTTCTTAACAACAGGTAGTTTAGCATTATTTGCTCTAGATGTTGGTGAATATTATATTATTACCACAACGACCAGAAAAACAGCACGTCCAGCTATGACAACAATACAAGATTTAGAATTACAACAAGAACAATACAGAAACATAAATTTTTTACTTCTTCAGTGATTTCTCGGGACCTATTAAACTGATTTTCATGATTTTTGAAACAGAAACCTTCTCATGATGTTGGTCAATCATTCTCGCTAAAAACGAGCGCCCCAGTTATCCTATTGAGGGTGTGATCGTGACAAGAACAACATAGACAAATCATATTTTTTTAAGACTTTTTTTACTTCTTCATACAATTCTCGGGACCTAATCAGCCGATTTGGACGATTTTAAATAGCAAACTTCTCAGGATGTTAGTGAATCATTTTTTATGCCAACGAGCACCCTAGCTGCCCGATTGGAGACGTCATCGTGATTTCCACAGACGGACAGACGGACATCGCTATATCAACTCCGCTTGTTATAAGGATCACAAATATATATATTTTATGGGGTCCAAAATTTTTTTTCTAATTATTACAAACGAAATGACAAACTTATATATACATAAAATATGTATAAAATATATATACATATATATGTATAAAAAATGGCAAATTCAGCATTTTGTATGTGTTGTCATCCACTGCATATCAATAAAATTTGGTGTGTGTGTGTGTCTAAAACACTGTAGAACCAGTTTAGCCGTAGTTGCCTTGTAAAGCTACTTCGCAATATCCACTTAAATCTATCAAAAACAATAATATTGCATAGTTTTTTAAACTTTCGTTTAACTCATACTCTCTGTCTGTCTGTCTGCCATGGGGCAACCCCATTACCCCTCATCCAATTGATCTAAAACTCGGCCCATACTCTTGTTGTGACTATAGATTAATTTTAAGACAGTCCCATATAGTCACGCATACTCACGCACAGTCACAGAGTGATTTAAACCCCATTTCCCTTCATCCAATCAATCTGAAACTTGTTCCATAGACTTTTTGTGACCAAAGATTAATTTTAAAATAGTCGCGCAAAGTCAACAGGACTAAAATTTGGTTTATGCTTAATTTATATATCCAGTAATTGCCTCAGAAAAGTTAGATCCAAGATCCTCTCGAAAAGCATGGTATAGTGTATTGTATAGTCGATCTATACTTGTTGTAATTGATTTTCACCAACTTCCAGAGTAGTTAGAGCTCTGAAACTTTCAGTATTCACATTTCTCACGGTTAACCTGAAATCGTATAAAAGAATGTCTTTAAAAAAAAAAATTTTTTTTTATTTATACTTCCTTAGTATTCAAAATTGGTTAGACTTCATACACTATTGAAAAGTTATACGGCGATCTTGACTTTTGATGTGTAAACATTTATACGCGCAGAAGGGTAAATTTCTATTTCACAATACAATCACAAAAACAGCGTAACATGTGAGCCGTAAGACAAAATCGGTGTGAGATTGTGTTGGTGAAAAAATTATGATATGTAATAACCTGTTTGAAAATGAAAAATTAAAAATGAAAAATAAAAAATTAAAAATAAAAAATGAAAAATGAGAAATAAAAAATGAAAAATAAAAATGAAAAATTAAAAAAGATATTAAAAATATAAAATGAAATATAAAAAATTAAAAATTAAAAACGAAAAATAAAAAATAAAAAATGAAAAATGAGAAAAAAAAATTAAAAACTAAAAATGAAAAATCAAAACTCAAAAATGAAAAATGAAGAACGAAAAATGAAAAATGAAAAAATTAAAAATAAAAAATGAAAAACGAAAAATGAAAAATTAAATATTAACCTGTTGAAATAATAAATATTAATAAATATTTTTATATTAGCAGAGCCCCTACAGTTGTTTGCTATAAGTGATACATAGATGATGCTTTCTGTTTGATTTTAAAAAAGTGCCATAAAAAATCATTAATTTCTAGATGTTTACACATCTCCCCTGTGATCGGACTCACACGTTTTTTTTTTGTCAGCAAACCCTGAATTGTGTTTTTTTGATTGTAGCTAAAGAAAAACATTCACAAAACTGCCCAACACATTGAGTATGTATTTAGAAAATTGTCTGATTTATTGCATTCGATAGGAGTTCAATGCAAACCCCGCAAATATATTTACTATTAATTGGAACAAATTCAGAAATGCAAAGATTTGAAGTTAACTCGGTGAAAACTTGATTAAGAAATAATATTGTGTGTATACTGATTTTAAGACAATAAAAAGTTTTTCGAAAAGCCATTTCAAAATTATCACCAGTTTTCTCTGACAAATCGAATAAAATTCTTCGAACACTGTTAAATAGTTTTTCGCTAAACTTCAATTTGGAGTCCATTATATACCTTTTATTTAATTTTCCTAAAAATTTGTGATCTGTAGGGGATTTCCTTTTTTCGCTTATTTTTGTGAAAAAAGGAACAATCTCTTTTTACCACAAATTGTAACTTCTTTCATTCTTGGTTTTCTTTCAACACACAAACTGCTTCGCTCAATTGTTTCATTAAATGTTCACTGGGTTAATTGCGTTGAGGCCAGTTGTTTTCGATTTATGGTTTGCTAGTTGTTGTTTCTATCGTATTGCATCTTACACGAAGTACTTTTAAGTTTTGAGGTGTTTATCAAAAGTTAAAAAGTGATTTTTCATATACGATCACTTGTTTTTGTTGTGTTTTTTTTTAATAGGAACTTTTAAAATGTACTTGTGGCATCTCTGCAATGTTCTCGTATATATCGAATTGTATTTAACATAAATGAAGACATACACATACACATTCACATATACACACTCACACATACACACACACATACACACACTTGCATATATTTGGAATTAAAATTATTTGTATTAACTATTAAAATGTAGTGGCCTGAAATAATATAAAACCAAACTAGGACTTTTATTTTTCTAAAGGATGAGAAAATAAATTTAAATACATGACTTCATGTTTTAACAAAGGGCGAACAACAGATATTCATTAAATAATATGATCAAACAGGTTTATAGATTTATTAAATCGGTTTGCAATTGAAAAAATATCAATTAAAGTTCAAAATTTCTATAAGAACTACGAAAATTCCATTTGCAATTAAGAATCTCCATTTTAAATTTGGTGGGTGTAAAGTTTTAAAAGTTAAAAAGTCGTTTTTTCACAATTCTTTTTTGAAGATATGAATAACGCTGGATTATTTATTTCATATACACATTATAGCATAATATTTGAAGAATCTTTGAAAAAATTTTCAATTCAAAATTTTAATAAATAAGTCCGTGACAGCGAATCTCCGGAGGCGTTGTGTTTTGCGGTGAACATCATAACTCGTTACCGGATCATGTGAAATAAAAAAATCTAAATGCGTTTAAAAGGCGACATGTTTCCTGAGGTAGTGACGAAGAGTTTTTTTTGCAGCATTTTGAAGTGAAAAACACGAGAATCTGTTGTTAAAAAATGGGGAAGAGAATGGAAAATACTCTTCATGGTTACCTCATGTTTTTAAAAGAATCGGTCAAGTAGATTTTGAGTTATGATGTTCACGGACTTCGAACATTTATTGGCGAGAAAGTTTTAAAGTTTTTTAAAAACTGATTTATATACGATATACCGTATGAGGCCGGTCGCTGGAAACGCTGTATCTTTTTAAGTTTTGCTTCGATTTAATTGAAATTTTGGTGCAATACTCTCGACATGTTGTACATTCATTGTACAAAAAAAGGTTTTAAAACCTTAACTTTCTTAAACCTTAATTTTCAATTGAAATTCAGGAAAATTAAATAAACCTCAGAATTTTCATTTTGATTTCAAAAATAGTATTTGGAATACAAAATAAGGAGTAAGATTAAAAACGTAGCATATTTTTATATTTTAGTTTGTTATATTGGAAAAAGCTTTAATAGTATAACTCTTTGCTTGGATTCTCATTAGGTTGGTTTCACAGCAAATGTAAAGGGTCCGCCATCTAACGTTTTTTTTTCAACTAGTGCTTATTTCGTGAATGGTAACACTAAGCTCATGTCTGATTTGACAGATAATTAGTTTTATCCTTCCGCTGAACGAATATGGTTGTGTATACGCTTGAACAACGCTGGGAAATATTGCGACATTACTTTGAAAATCATGGTAATGTTGCAGAATGTGTGTGAAAATTGCGTACGGATTTTGGAAGAAGAGAAGCACCGTCAGCTCCGTATGTTCGTTATCTTGTGAAAGAGTGAAAGAAACTGGCATCCTCATCGATAAACCAAAGCATGAAAAGCCAAAAACAGTGCGTACACCCGAGAATATTGCTGCTGTGGCAGAAAGTGTGAGTGAAGCGCCATCAACATCAATTCACCGTCGTACTCAAGAATTGAACATTTCAGAGGCATCATTGAGACGAATTTTACATAAAGACCTTGGTATGACGCCATACAAAGTCCAATTGGTTCAGGAGTTGAAGCCAATTGGCCATCCAATGCGTTTGCGCTTCGCTAAGTGGGCCTGCGATCGACTTACATAAGATGTCGATTTAGCCAAAAAAATCATCTCTTCAGATGAAGCTCATTTTGATCTTGGCGGGTATGTAAACAAGCAAAATTGTCGCATTTGGGGCACAGAAAACCCGCACGCATACATTGAAAAGTCTATACACCCAAAACGAGTCACTGTTTGGTGCGGATTTTGGTCCAGAGGCATAATTGGGCCATTTTTCTTCGAAAATGAGCAAGGAGTGACCGTTACAGTCAATGGCGATCGTTAACGGGCCATGTTGAACGAATTTTTGTTCACAAAAATTGAAGAGGAGGATGTTGGCAACATTTGGTTTCAACAGGACGGCGCTACGTGTCACACAGCCGAAGCTACAATCGATGTTTTGCGCCCTGCTTTTGAAGATCGCATTATCAGCCGTAGAGCTGATGTCGTTTGGCCACCTCGGAGCTGCGATTTGATACCGTTGGACTATTATTTGTGGGGTGCCCTCAAAGGTAAGTGTTACGCCAACAAGCCAGAGACAATTGACGCTTTAAAGGACAATATTCCTGAAGCCATTGGTGAAATACAGCTGCACACAATCGATAATGTGCTTAAAAATTGGACCGATCGTGTAGGCTAGCCGAGGCAGCCATTTGAATGAAATTATTTTCCATTATTAACCGGAAGGATTGTACTTTCGAATAAAAAAATAAATTTGAGATAATATTCAGTAGTTTTGTTTTATAGCATTTTCAAAAAAAAAAAAGTTATTTGCCAGACCCTTTATATTTTTATATTTTAGTTTGTTATATTGGAAAAAGCTTTAATAGTATAACTCTTTGCTTGGATTCTCATTAGGTTGGTTTCACAGCAAATGTATATGAATTTAACTTTTACCAATCAAACTATTTACTGATGAGGTTTGGTGACTCGACCCGAACCAGTATAACTTGTCATGCAGAATATAGATACATTTTTTAAGCAAATGTGTCAATGTTTTTACTTTAAATAAAGCCTGATTTATTTCCATTTCAATCATTAAAATGAAAAAGATAGAAAAAAAAGATTTTTATTTTTAAACTCTTTCTTTTAACTCATACTCTCTGTCTATCTGTCTGTCTGTCGTGGGTCAACCCCATTGCCCATTATCCAATTGATCTGAAACTTAGCCCATAGTCTTGTTGTGACTACAGATTAATTTTGACTTAGTCAAGCACAGTCACGCATAGTCACGGAGTGATCTAAATGTCATTTCCCATCATTCGATCGATCTGAAACTCGGCGCATGCACTTGCTGTGAAAGAAAGATTAACTTGACTTAGTCAAGCATAGTCACGCGTGGTCATGCACAGTCATGGAGAGATTTAAAACGGATTTTCTCTCATCCAATCAATCTGAAACTTGGTCGATATAATTGCTGTAAAGAAAGATTAAATTCGACATAGCCACGCACAGTCACGCATCATCACGCACAGTCACGGAGTGATCTAAATGTCATTTTCCCTCATCCGATCGATCTGAAACTTGGTCCACACACTTGCTGTGAAAAAAGATTAACTTTAACTTAGTCAAGCATAGTCACACATGGTCACGCACAGTCACGAAGAGATTTAAAACGGAATTCCCCTCATCCAATCAATCTGAAACCTGGTCGATATAATTGCTGTAAAGAAAGATTAACTTCGACATAGTCACGCATAGTCACGCACAGTCACGGAGTGATTTAAACAGATTAATTTTAAGATAGTCACACACAGTCACGGAGATTTTAAAAACTCATATGCATAAGGAAAGAAAGAGTTTTGTTGTTTGATTAAACTGAGTGACGAAATAAAATACGTGCACAAATTATTTTCAACAAAATCCAACTTGGTCCTACAAAAAGTTGGCTAAAGAATCAAAGATCTGCCATCAAATATTTTTAGAAACTATCAGGAGAATTTGACCATTGATAGGAAACATGATTCGGTGAGAAATAAAGGTCCACATGATGTTCTTAAGGCTAAGAATATAGAAAGCATATTTAAATGAGCTCTCAACACATTCGAAAAAGCCGCCCGGTTAGCTCGGTGCTCGGACTATTTGGTGCAAAAACTTAAAGCCAATGCAGTTAGAAAGTCCAAAAATTTCCAGGCCGGAACGCTGGAAAAATTGAGATGCAAAAAACAGAGCACATTATGTTTCATAAAAAAATATTTCTGCTGCATAATGCACTACGAAACGTACGAAATGTGCTGACAGATTTTTCAACTTCCGGGTCAAAATTTGTATGTTGCTAATGCTCGAGGAAATATCAAATATAAGTTAAGGACAGAAAAAGCAGAAGAAAATTTCCAAAAAGTTCATGGTATGGCAAAGAGAGGAGTATGGAGTATTTGCAAAGAAGACTACTTCCTTTCATTAGCCAACACAATATGCCCACATATTTTTGACCCGAGTTTTCACTGTCACTAAGATAAGAAAACTTTTGAGTAGGAAAAGAACAATAACGTGGTTATTGTACCAAGGCAGGCAAATACTCCAAACTGTTCGGTGCTCAGCCCAGTGGAGAAATGTTAAGCTCTTTTGAAAATGGAGTTGAGGAACACAAGAAAGGTGTCCCAAAATGTGGAAAATGTGACAGAAGTCACTATAAATTCCCTAATTGAAGGGTTTCCGTAAAATATCAATAAGTTCATAAGTAGTGATTGGAGCTCTAAGAATTATCTTTTATGTAAGCTTTAATATAATTTTAATTAGATAAAAAAACTCTCGAATCAATGGTTTCCCTATTATTAAATTTTATGTATATTAAGATTTTTTTGATCTCACTCCTTAGTTCATTTAAAATCCACAAATTTTCATTTGAAGTTAAAAAAATTTTTATTTGCCACTTAGAATTGCTGTTTTTAATTCAACTAGTATAGCCCAGCACTCGAAATTCGACTGCAAATTCTAGGAAATATTATTTTTTCATTAAATTTTTTTCTTTAAATGTTTTTCTAATCTATATATATAACAAATTTATGAATATTTAAATGAGCCTAAAGGTATGCTAATCAATTTTAGCAATTCACAATTCAACACAGGGCGTGTGATATACAATTTAATTCATTCGCCTTAACAGGGTGTAACGAATTATTATAACTATTTTATTTCAATTAATTTAATATATTTTTAAGACATATTATACATAAATTTTATCATATCGCACATCTCATCCATATGAACTATAACTGTGCCAATTTTCGCAACCCTCCGTGCTACCATTTTGCTTAAAAAGGGATTAAAAAAACTTCCTTCACGTAGTAATATATAAATATATTCTGTATGAAATTCAGTTGTTCGTTAAAAATTCGGAGTAATTAATTTGAACGTTTGAATTCCCATCTTTAATTAAAAAAAAAAAAAAATTATTTGAAATTCAGTTTGAATATTAATTTCAGACTGGCAGATTCCAGCACTCGAAATTCGAGTGCAAATTCTAGGAAATTTTATTTTTTCATTTAATAAAGATTCTAAAGGTATGCTTCACAATTCAACTCATGTTAAATGAAGAAAACAAACTCAACACATTAACACAAACACATTAACAAAATTAATAAACACACACATAGCATTGTATAATTTTATGTATGTGTTAGTAGCAACTTTAAACGATCATAACTCCAAAAAAATATTCCAGACAATGAAAATCTGTAAATCTGGGTAATAGCTAAAAAGAAATAGCTTTCAAATGATAAATTTTTTGTCAAAATCGGGGTAAAACTGTGAAACTTACATTGGTAACAACAAATCGCCTAGCCTATTTTTTATTTTTTTTTTATTAATCAACACTCAGGGGATGCCCCCTACAGATGCAGTGCATTGTGTCGATCTCAGGAAAGATATAGATATAGGAAGGAGGAAAGAGGAAGTAGTGTGTTAATTTTTTATTTTTTTTTGCAGCGACAGACCAAAGCCTCTGGTGGGAATCGGACCCACGACCCCCGCATGGTAGGCGAGCACGCTACCTACTCACCTACCTATTAATATTATAGATTTAAAATTCAAAAATTTTGATTCCTATTCAAAAATTTCCATGTTAATCCAGATAATTTAGTTTGAAACTCATAGTTTCCATTGTTAAATTAGAATATTTCGTTTGAAATTTAGGAAAACTCAATTAAATCTTTGAAAAATCGGAAAATTTTAAATTTATGTGACTCAAAAAAAAAAAAAAAAAGAAAAGAAAATTGATAAAATTACATTTTAAATTAACCAATTTGTTGTATTTTCAAAATAATACAAGCTGATCTACTGGTTTGACTAATTTTCCCACCAACATACAATTTTCCATTCTCTGTTATCACATTAATATTTTAATAATAATCGTTTATAAATTGTACTGAAATGAAATAATTCGTAATTTTGCAATGCTTTTTTTTAGTGTTGAACTATTGGTACCTTGTGGTACATAAATAATGGTCATAAATTGGCAATGGCTAAAAATTCAGTATTTATAGCCAAATGATAAAAATAAGATTTATTAACATTTGCGCGTTTTACATTGCAAGCGAGCCAGGCAGCCAGCCAATCAGCCACTACCACTACCAAAAACCCTCCAATCCATCGTCAAACTCAACTATATTTATATGTGTGTATGGTACCATCGAATGAATCTGATGACCACTACATTATGTTTGCTTTCATTTCTTTTTTCTTTCCTTATTGTTTTTTTGTTGCTTTTTTGTATTATATTTCTCGCCTACTATGCTACACTAAAAGGGTATGCTGCACTGTGACCCAGCAAAAGAAGCAATTTTTTAAATAAGAAAGTAAAACATAAACACCACTGTGTGGCGAGTGGAAAGGAAGTGTTAATGTTTCGGAATTTTAAATATTTTTTGTAGCTTTTAATCCCAAATGATTTAGATTTTATTCAGGAATATGTTTTAATATTGATATATGTTTTGTATAGATTATTGTTATTATTAGGGAAAGCAAAAACATGTAATTGTGTGATTGTTCCTGAGTTAGATTTTTATACGTTTCATAAATATTTTAGATATTTGCTAGGAGTTGCTATTATATTTAGCAAATATTGCTCTTAAGTTAAAATGACTCACTATTTTTCATTGTGTTCCTTTGTATTCCGCTTTTTAAGCAAATATCTCTGTTTATTCCACTAAACATATACAGTTTTCATTGACTCAATGATTCCGATATTTTGGGGGAATAGTTGATGTTTATTATACCTCCATACTACTGTGCAGAGGGTTAAATCAGTTTGGCATTTCATTTGTAACGCATCGAAAAATGGATTTGTGACCCCATAAAGTATAAATATTCTGGATCCGTATATCAAAATGTTCGTCAGCCTTTCTGTTGAAGTCCTGCTCATTTACCAAGTAGGCCATTTAGCTTCGAAAATTTAAAACAATATAACAATACCGTTGGTTATTCTTTCGAGCAGATTGGAATTTAAAATGGAGTAAATCGAGCAACATTGTTGTTATATAACATAAACTATAAATAAGGGCCTTTTCTTAAAAAAGTACCTCCTCTAAAAAAAAAACACGTTTTTTAAAAAGTTTTTTTTTTTTTTAAAGCACGTTTTCTTCAAAAAATATATTTTCTTTAAAAATTAAATTTTCTTTAAAAAGTAAATTTTTGTTAAAAAGTAACATTTCTTAAAAAAGTAAATTTTTTAAAAAGTAAAATTTCTTTAAAAATTATATTTAAAAAAAGATACTTTTCTTTAAAATACATTTTCTTGAATAAGCGCCTTCTATTTAAAAAGTAGCTTTATTCTTAAAAAAGTACATTTTCTTAGAAAAGTACACTTGCTTCAAAAAGTACCTTTTATTAAAAAAAATACCTCCTTTCTAGGGAAATTTTTTCTTAAAAAGGTAGCTTTTTCTATAAAGAACATTTTTTTAAAAGTTTTCTTAAAAGAGTACATATTCCTCTTAAAAATTTCACATTTAAAAAAACTTTTTCTCTAAAAAGTACCTTTTCTTTAAAAAGTACATTTTCTTTAAAAAGTACATTTTCTTCAAAAAGTAAATGTTTTTAAACTACTTTTCCTCGAAAAAGTACCTTTTCTTTAAAAAGTAAATTTTCTTTAATAAAAGTGCCTTTTCTTTAAAAAGTATTTTACAAAAAGTTATTTTTCTTTAAAAAGTAAATTTTCTAAAAAAAAGTACATTTTCTTAAAAACTTACCGTACCTTTTCATAAAATGTACTTATTCCTTAAAAAAAGTTAATTTTCATTAAAAAGTACATTTGCTTTAATAAGTATCTATTCTTAAAAAAACAGCTATTTAAGAAAACTAGCAGATTTCAGCGCTCGAAATTCGAGTGCAATTTGTATGCAACTTTATTTTTCAACTTAGCCAATTCAAAAACCAACACTTTTTTGGTTTATTTTTATTGTGAATGAAGATAGCAACATCATTAACAAACACATTAACAAATTTAATAATATATGTACACCCGTATTCATAAAAATTAAAGTGTACTTCAAGTAGACTTTATTGTCTGTTTTTCATACAAAATTTGTTAATAAAGTCTACTTGAAGTACACTTTAATTTTTATAAATACGGGTGGTATAATTTTATGTATGTGTTAGTAGCAACTTTAAATGCAATTTACTCAAAATAAAAGAAAATATTTAAAAATCTGTAAATCTGCAAATCGGCTAAAAAGAAATACCTTTCAAATAATATACGTTTGGTCAAAATCGGGACAAATCGGTAACAAAAAATTGCCTAGCCTATTAATATTATAGATGCATTTTCTTTAAAAAGTTACTTTTCTGTAAAAAGTTTCTTTTATTTAAAAAGCATATTTTCTTCAATAACACTAGCCAACAAGGTTTTGGACTAAAGCAACCAAATACTTTTCCTAGGGTAATTTGGTTGGCTAAATTTGAATATGTAATTGGTTTTTCTCTATCACGTCAGGTTTTCGAGATGCAAAAAATGGTTCTATTCGTTTTTTACATAAAAAATCATTAGTTTATTTAAAAATCAATGAATTTTCAAAAGTGAATGGCGTTCATTGAACGTCGTTTGTATTTTGTTAGTTCGGTTTCACGTATTAGAGTCCAGCAATAGTCTCCCAGCATGCTTTTGTCCCAAAATCCTTGATAAATTCTTTCAATTTTCATTAAATCTTGATGAGCACGCTCCCCTTGTTCGTCGCTCACCGCACCTAGGTTTTGTGGAAAAAATCTAAATCAAGGTTCAGAAAGTACACACATGAAACACACAATGTTTTGTTCTAAAGCTGCCAACACATATTTTTATTTTCATTTCAATTATGTGTGTTTCTAAATTTTGTACGTGCCCAACCAGTGTTGCCATAATTTGAAAATGTAAAGATGCTAAATTGCAAAAAAAAAAAGATGCTAAAACGTACTGGAGTCAAAAAAAAGATGCTAATTTTTTTTTCAAATTTCATTACATTTATATTGAAAAATAAAATACTTATTAATAAATTCTTTGGTTTTTAAATCGAAAAATTAATATAAAAAACATAAGTTTCGATTTATATTTTTTAAATTTCAATTAAAATGATTTTGGATTTCATCTGTAATTTTTTTTAACATCAAATTGAGTTTTTTAATTTTAAATTAAATGTTTTTAATTTTAGAGGGATTTTTTTTAATTTCAAATATAACAGAATTTACATTATCAAAACGATAATTGGTTTATGGAATCTAATATTTCTATGATGTCTTCATCTTCAAGTTCTTCTTGGCTCTGATATTTTTCTGATGATCGACTTTTATCAACGACATCACTCGATATGTTGTAAGTGTAACAGCACCCATTTTTCAATTTCAAACCTTCTTTAATACGTATTACAGAACATAACAACTCGGATTTTATTCTGTTCAAAGTTTGATTTCAACTAAAGCCATTAAACTACACAAACGTTCATCTTCGGCTTTTGAGAAAGACAAAACTAATAAAAATAATACAAATATTGATAACTCTTTAAATGGTTTTTCGCCAATAGAATTTTTGTTAACTTCAATCCATATAGAGGTTGTATGCAGCGTTGTATCCCAATATTGTTCTGTGATATAACTCCATTGGATTTGAATTTTTTTCTGTTTCAGATGATCTAAATTTAAACTCTTCTAATATATTGGTTATCGGTTCTTTTACCCGGTTTAATGTGTTTTGTATTACACTTTGAGAAATTAAAAGATTTCAATACAATTAAAATTAAAATTTTATATTCAAAAATTATTAAAAAAATTAAAAAAAGATGCTAAAAGCAATTCTTAATTAATAAAAGATGCTAAGTTAGCATCTAGTATCTTTTCATAAATTTTGAATGCTAAACGACAAAATAGGTTGCTAAATCTAGCAACTAAAATGCTAAAATGGCCACACTGTGCCCAACACAATCATGACTGTGTTTCGTTTTAATATTTCGTTATCTACACGAACATTTTTCTATCACGTATTCTTTGTTTCGAACATCCATAAACCACACAGATTCGAGTGTAGCTTTATTTTAAGTTCGTTTTCTTGCACGTGTACTGCTAAAAAAACAGAACATGTTCTTCAACGCGTACATCTCAAAATTAAAACACTATCCACTCGCGATGTGAAAAAAAAAAAAACGAAATTAAGTCATAAACAACATATAGAATTTCTCTGTTGTCTATTTTTATTTTTTTTTATTTTTATTTTTTTTTTATTTTTACTATTACCTTTTTTATGAATGGTAATGAATTATTTAAGATTTTTTAATAAATTTGGTTGAAACAATTGGTGTCGTTATTATTGGGGTGTTTCAGATTTTTCCGATTGCAAGTGGATAATGTTTTAAGAACATGTTCTGTTTTTTAGCAGTACACGTGCAAGAAAACGAACTTAAAATAAAGCTACACTCGAATCTGTGTGGTTTATGTGTGTTCGAAACAAAAAATATGTGATAGAAAAAAGCTCGTGTAGATAACGAAATATTAAAATGGCACCGTACAAAATTTAGAAACACACATAATTGATATCAAAATAAAAATATGTGTTTGTTGGTCTGAGCTATGCTTGTTTACATATATGTACGAGCTTTTTGATTCAGTGTGTGTTTTTTTCTGAACTCTGATGTAAATGCGAATGAGGAAAATGCATTTTGAGTGACATTCGTGCACCTAATTCTTGATAATTTTTCAATAATTCAGCAACAATTTATCTTTAGTTTTCACTCTTATTGTTTCCAAGAAAACTGCCCATGAAGCTCTTGAAAGATTTCCAGGCTGCATATTTTTTCTCCAGTAAACATTGTGAAAAATTGTCATCATGCAATAGCTTCCTGATCGGAGGGCCAACAAATATGCGTTCTTTGATTTTAGCATATGAAATTTTAGGAAAAAACCGCTAACAAATATTTAAATGCGACACCATCTTTGTCCAGAGCCTTGAAAAAGTTCTTAAAAAGGCCCAATTTTATGTGCAGCGGCGCACAGTGGCTGAAAATCATTTTTCATTGGCCAAAATTCTGTAACTTTTGAACCGATCAAAATATTTTAGTACTGTTTTTTAATAGATAGATAGATAGTTGATCTTGACTCAGTGTGAATTTCATTTAAATTGATTGAGTACTTTTTAAGGAATTTCATTTAAATTGATTGAGTACTTTTTAAGGAATTCTAGGTCAAAGTTTAACTTTTGATTTTTTTTAACTTTTAGCGTGATATATGTTTTTTTTTATTTATTTTTATTTATTAGAAAGTGTCATATTTGGAGTTAAATAATTATTATAAACATTTTTTGTAATAATGAAATTTTTTTAATGCTTACACTCAAAAAAATTTTTACACTCAAAAAAATTTTTACACGCAACAAAATAGTAAAATTCACTAGAAATTTAACTAGTATTACTAAAAAATTAAAAATGTTTGCTATCAAATTTGCAATTTGCTTACACTCAAGGAATATTATTATTACTACAGAAAAATTTATTAGTGTTTGCTGCCTAATTTGTTACACTAGCTAAATAAATCTGCTAAACATTAGCGCAATGATTCTAATTTTTTTTTTAATTTTGATATGAAAATATGGGTTCTTATTTTTTGAATCTTTCTTATCTATTAAAACATTGCATTCATATGTGGGAAACCTTTTAAGAATAAAAACTGCAATAGATTTAAATAGCATTTGTAACAATGGTAGGTTCTGTTTATTATTATTTTTTACTAATACTATGTTTTTCGTACTTAAATAACAATGAAAGGCAATTATAATTATTATTCATTAGACTCAAATATTGATTGCAAATATTCCATATTTTGTTCTGTGCTATTTCTGTTCTTTAGTAGTTTTTTGGCTTCTTCATCTAAATCCCGATGTTCCACTTTCCATTGATTTCGAATACTGGAGATGAACGGATCTGACGTTGCCAATAATATATTAAATAGATCTTCATTTGTGGAATTTCGTGACATTTTTCTAGTATTGTGCTGTCTATAAAATCTGTAATCCTTGTTCCTTTTTTCCTGAGCCTCCTCTGATAGATCTCCAAGTGGCACCAAATGATATTTAATGACATCTTCTCCATGATAAAGGATTTTGTGGACTGTTGCAGACATATTTCTCCATGGGTAGTTGGTTGTATATATTTTTGCAGTTTCCTTAGCATAATCTCCAAATTTTCTAGAGTCAATTTCTTCATTGCACGCAAGTACTTCTAGGATTATTTTAAATCTGAAAATAAGGTTTAAATCCACTCCTGTTATTTCAGATGCTGTTTCTGGATCTGAAAAGAATCTTCTTGCGGTATTGCCATCATTTGTATTGCCTGACCCTTGTTTTGGCTGATCTATAATCAATCCAAATTTGCGATATTCATCTTGAACATGTTTCTTTTTTGAACTTCTTAACTCTTTGTTGGTTTCGTTGTTTCTTATTGATCCTGAAGGCCCGAAATCCAAATCATAACTGATTTTTAGTATGTGTTCCATAAGTCGTATTCTTGCATGTAGTGGTGATAATCCAAATTCGAAGGCATCGGTATTATCGAATGATTTTGTCGGGACTTAGTTTAATTGGCTTGATGTTGCTTGGCATATAATGCAGCTGGATGCAGCCTTCGTGTTAGTCAAAGCCTGACCTACTTTTCCATCTATCATTGTCAGCACTAATTGGTAGCTTACTTCAATTTGCTGCCCATCTAACTGTAATTGTAATGGCTGTAGTGTTGCTATTTGGGCCTTGATATCACTAACTTCTTTGTTAATGGCATCATGACTTTCTTTTTTGAATTCAAATTTGATTGGCCTGCAGTATTTCGTAGAAGATGGTGTCTCATTTTTCCAAATATCCATTGTTTGCGTTGTACTACTCGAAGGCTCCGAATCTTCCAAAATCTTTTTCAATCGCAATGGTACAAATGATACCATGAACATATCTGAGTCCGAAATATTTTCACATACAACTTGTTTGTATTGTTTTTGTCCCGAAGAACCATCACATCCCCATTTACAAAATAGAATTAACTTTGTGTTTCCATATTTCTTTAACTCAGTTCCTGTTATTGATTGTAGCAAGCGTTTGGCTGTGTGATCAAGTAAAGATTGTAGTTGTACTTCTGCCGAAATTGGTGTGATTGTAATAGTGTCCTTTGATGGCAAACAGTCTATTTTAGCAGCTGTTATGTGATGATATGCTGGATACATATTTGAGCCTTTTTCAATCGCACGCAATCTGAGCTGAATATATTGGTGTTTTGTTAATTTCAAATCCAGAAATAATGCTAATGCCTCCTCATTTGTGAACTGTTTTGCATCGCTCGGAGTTGGTATACTTTTAAGAATTCGCTTTGTTCTCACTGGACTAGCATTACAAGTTTTTTCAATGATATCCACTTTTGTTAATTGGTTTTGTGCTCGTAATTGATGTAGAAAAGATTCTTTTATATTTGTAGAACCAATTTCCTCGTTAAAATTTTTAAGTTTCCGCCTCTTAGATCTATCGCTGCAGTTGTCCAATGATTTGCGTGGTCTTCCAGCCTTATCTAGCTTTGCTGTTTCTCCACCAACATTAAGTTGGCCTTCTAACCAGTTTGCACTTTTATTATAAAACTTTTGTTTACAGTAGTTAACTTCTTTCAATCGTTTTTTTAGTACTTTGACGAAATTAGATAATTGCTCTTGTATTTCGGTACTAGACGAATTTAAGTTTAATTTTATTTTAACGTAACTAAGAACATCTTCCTGGTTTTTGTTTCGAAAATACTCTTCGGCCAGTTCTTTATAACTAAAGTTCTCCATATTTTTCTCAATATTTTTATTTGCGTCTGTTATCACTTTTTTATCACTTTTTATCACTTGCGAATATACGTCCGTACACTTGAAGTATTAACTTATTATTGAGTAATCCCTTATAGAATCCGTCATTTTATACATTTTTAGGTACATGTTATTCACACATTGATCTTTAATTTCATAGCAGGTAGTACTTAAATTGAACAAAACTGCACTTGTTATCCAGACTTCAATATCAGGTAAAACTAATTAGTTTCTCGCCAATATGGGGTGGTTTTTTATCTTTAGTGGTTTAGTGCCGCGATTATTGACAAACTTATAAAATTGTTTATGACTTTGGTTGACCCTTAAATTTGACAACAGGTAAATTAAGAAAGAGATCATTTGTTTACTGTAGAACCTATTGTGATCATTTTATGACTTATTTTTTTGCTGATCAAAACAAAGCCAATAAACCCTTTCGCAGGTATTTTATTTAATTATTTTACTTTTACGTAGTCTAAAGTAAAAAAACAAAATTTTTTTTAGAGTAATTTTTTTAGAGTAATTTCATTAAAATGAAAAAAGTGTTCTACCGGGGGCTCGTGGGGGGTGCAAAAGTATATATAGGGTTAAACAGGATACATTCGCCTTTCTCCGGGTGGTATACGTTTCTTGTTCCCTTACTTCCTTTAGAAGTTCTATTCCACTAAAGTTTAAATTTGAGAAAAATATAGTGGTTTCATAAATATTTCATAACGCCCCTAATATCAAACGTTAGAACTGTGACTACTTACAAAAACTAAAGACTATAATCCTACTAACATTATAAAAAAGACCGCAGGCCAATATCGATGATAGCTTGCGAGTAGTAACCATTTATTTTTGATAAAAAACAAAAAAAAAACACCTTTTGCTGAATTAAAAAAAACAGTTGAGTTTGACAGCATGCCACGCCCACAATTATCAATAGTTTAACCTAATTTTTTGGCTACCTTAATCTGGATATATAAGCTACAAAAAGGAGTAAAAATTTTAAAAATCGATGACAAAAAAAAATTTGACTTTTGGCCAATGAAATCAAAATTTGAGCCACAGTGCGGCGGAAGAAGAACGTCGTTTGGATCAGTTAATGGTTTATTTGAAATGTTTTGTTTTCCTGCTGAATACTCAGTTCTTGACGTAATGATAACATGTAGCGCGACTATCCCATAGACAAAAGAAACAACAATATTTTGTGAAACATCCTTGCATACCAGTCAACAAACCAATGACCTGACCAGTTATTTACGATGGTCAGTACTATATATACAAAGAAATTTAAATCACACACATTAAGGTTACCACAGATCTTCCCTTTATGATCGTTGTATTTGAATAATGTCAAAATTTCAGTCATTGATTCGTAATTTTCCTTTGCATTAATGGCATGAGCAGTTGGTGTGAATGCAAACGGAATAAACCATCAACATCAGTACAGTATAGAATAGAGTGTTTCTTTTCAAAATATGCAGCCAATTCCAAGCTTCTGTCTCTATAGGTTGTTAGTTTTGTCCCAACTGCAAGATATTTCCACTGCTGCATGCGTGAAGCCAGTAATTCTGCATCTTGCTTCGTTAAATGTAAATCCCCAATTAGATCATTCAGCTCAGCTTGAGTCACTAAATGGCGTTCATCATCAGCCTTAGTGCTCGTAGTACTGGGAATGACTGGTAATGGATCATTTGGTGGACGGTGAACTGGTTTGGAAACCGATGTGACATTCGCGTAATTAATATTTTTTCGATTTTTCATACTGAATCCAGCAACTTTTGTTAAACAGAAATAACAATCGGTTTGGTGGTTTCTTGATTCTCTTCAAAGTTCTGAAATTGAAAAATCAAAATAGATCTTCTTGCCATTTGACCACTTGTATAAAACAGTTCTGGAACTATTGCAAAACATTGTCGGTGTCCACGGTTTGTCAAAGTTTCTGCATATCCTTTTTTACCAAACAAATATTTACCACAAAGCAAAAATAGCTTGAATCAGTAACACAGATCTCCCTGACATGCTTAAACGCTACTATTATGAAGATTTAGAATGAATGTGGGCTTCTGTCAAATTAATAATTGTGAAACCGTAGTGTCAGTATTGACAGTTTTACAGTATTGCCAGCATGCGATAAAAAATGAACAAGACGTGATAGCCCAATTTTTATGCCAGACTCGAATTCAGCGCACCCAGATTAGTTAAAAAACATGCTTCGTTTCTGCAGTAATTTTTTTTTTAAATTTGTAGACCAGTGTTATTACTTTTTCTTTAAAAATTCATTTTTTTTAAAAGTACATTTTCTGAAAAAATTTCATATTCTTAGAAAAGTAATTTTCTTAAAAAAGTGTAATTTGTTATAAAATATATTTTCTTAAAAAGTTCATTTTCTTTAAAAGTACATTTTATTTTAAAAGTACCATTTATTTAAAAAAATAATTTTTCTTAAAAAAGTGCATATTTATTTAAAAAAGAACCTCTTCTTAAAAGAGTAGATTTCTTTCTTTTCGTTAAAAATCATATTTTCTTTAAAAATTACTTTTTCTTCAAAAATTACCTTTTTTTAAAAACTACATTTTCGTAAAAAGTATATATTCTTAGAAAAGTACATTTTCTTATAAAAGTACATATTCTTAAAAAGTTAATTTTCTTTTAAAAACTACCATTTATTTAAAAAGTAATTTTTCTTAAAAAAGTAAATTTTTATTAAAAAAATACCGTTTCTTAAAAGAGTAGATTTCGTTCTTTTTCTTTAAAAAGTACCTATTTGAAAGGAAATTTTGTTAAAAAGTGTCTGTTCTTAAAAAAGCAAATTTTTTCAAATATTTCCTTTTCTTTGAAAAGTACATTTTCTTTAAAAGTAAATTTTCTTAAAAAAGAAAATATTCTATAAAAAGTAAAATCTTACTTTTTCTTAAAAAGTCACTTTTCTTAAAGCGCCCCGGTAGGTGAGTAGGTAGCGTGCTCGCCTACCATGCGGGGGTCATGGGTTCGATTCCCACCAGAGGCTTTGGTCTGTCTTTCCTCCTTCCTATATCTATATCTTTCCTGAAATCAGCACCATGCACTGCATCTGTAGGGGGCATCCCCTGAGTGTTGATTAATAAAAAAAAAAAAAAAAAAGTAACATTTTACAAAAAGTACCCTTTAAAAAAAAACCTTTCCCTAAAAAAATTACATTTTCTTTAAAAGTTAGGTTTTCTTTAAAAAGTACCTTCTATTTAAAAAGATCCTTTGCTTAAAGAAGGACTTTTTCTTTAAAAACTATATTTTCTTTAAAAGTAGCTCTTCTTAAAAAAGTGCATTTTCTTAAAAAAGTACATTTATTAAAAAAGTACCTTTTCTTAAGAAGGTATCTCTTTTTAAATACCTTTTTTAAAAAAACTATATTTTCTTAACAGAGCATCTTATTTTAAAATATATTTTCTCAAAATGTAATTTTTCTTTAAAAAGTATCTATTCTTTCAAAAGTAAATTTTCTTTATAAAATATTTGTTCTTAAAAAAGCAAGTTTTTTTTTAAATTTCCTTTACTTTAAAAAGTACATCTATAATATTAATAGGCTAGGCGATTTCTTATGACTGATGTTTTGTTCTACCGTTTTATCTCGATTTTGACCTAACGTATATTATTTGAAAGGTATTTCTTTTTAGCTGTTTTCCAGATTTACAGATTTTTAAATTGTTTCCTTTATTTTGAGTAAATAGCATTTAAAGTTGCTACTAACCATACATAAAATTATACATGTGCTATGTGTGTGTTTATTAAATTTGTTAATGTGTTTTTAATGAGTTTTTTTATCTTCATTCACAATAATAATAAGCAAAAAAAAGTGTTGGTTTGTGAATTGGCTAAGTTGAAAAATAAAGTTGTCTAGAAATTGCACTCGAATTTCGAGCACTGGAATCTGCTATTTTTAATTAAAGTTAACTTTCGTCAAAAAAGTATTTTCTTAGAAAAGTTAATTTAGAAAAAAAAGTAAATTTTCTATAAAAAATGCCTTTTCTTAAAAAAGTATCTCTTCTTAGAAACGCTCGTTTTTAAAAAACATCCTTCTCTAAAAAGTAACTTTTTTTGAAAATGTACTTTACCGCAGTTGTTCATTATTTTCAACTGTTGTCTTAGGTGCCTTACACCTAACTAGTAAAACCGTAAAAAGCCGAATTTAACTCTCTTACTTGTTTAATTTTAATAAGTTTAATTCTGGGTAAAATTGCGGCTATTAATAGATGAAATCCGCAATGCTATGATATATACAAAAATAAATGTTATATTCTGTATATTCTGTATATTCTGTGGAAGATGAATCAGTTAAGTAGAAAACAAATTCCGAGCATTTTATAGAAAAATGTGTCTACTATAATGGAAAAAAACTAAGTAAAAATGGCAAACAGCACATCAACAGAAAGCTTAGAAGGCAACTTGAGTGACTACAATTTTGGGCAAAGTTTCTTTTATGGATTTTGCGAAAATTTTTGATCTCCAAAAAGTATTCAAAATCGAATATTGGGAGCCGTGTATCGTATTTATGGACATAGACTATAATTTTTCATAAAATTAATGGAAACCATTTTTGTTTGAATAACTATGAGTAGACTAGAGTTATGGTAACATAGCGATTCTAGATAGGTATCTTATGATATATAAATATTCTCAAAAACTAATAAACGTATTTAAAGTCCATCTCTTTATTGCAACTGCTGCTTGTCGTAACAATTGTGAATATATCCCCATAACAAAAAATTCTTGCTTTTGAATAATTTCAAACTTAAATTTGTCACTTTTACTACCTCATTACAAAAACATCAATACATTTAATTGATAGATATCGTATCAAAAAACAATTCCCAGTTTCAGCTACAGTCATAATTTTGAATTGGTAATGTTACTACTTAATACAGGTTCATGAAAGAACAATGGTTGTCCACAAACCAAATGACAAAATGTTATTGCAATAACACTACCAATGTCCGCATTATCCTCACGAACATCATTTCGGTAGATGCAAAATGAATAAAACAGTGTAATTAGTTTTTAACTGATAAACAGCGAATACAGATAATCGCTGTCGTCGTCATTATAATATCTATCTATGGTCAGTTCAATGTTTGTTTGTTTGTTAACAACTCCCAATACACAAACAATAAAGTCGCAACTGGTAATTTCGAAATGTTAAATCCCCAGAAGAACATTAACACCAACTATGGCAATGATTTGAGTACCATTGCAACTATCCACATAAACAGAAATGATGGTTTTACGAGAATGTCCGTAAAAGTACATGAACAGTATTAAAAAAATTGCAATCAAATTTTAATATTTAACTGAATGTTTAGCAGAAGCTGGAGGATTTAATGTTGTTGAACATTACGATGAAATCGATATACTTGAATTTTTTTTCTTTCTTCTTTTTTATGACACGTGATGGTGCTAATTATGAACCTTACCTAAATATAAAATGGGTCTGTGTAATTTTCTTGTGACGTGTGGTCCACAAGATGTACCGGAAATGTCAGAGTGTATCCTTTACACGTGGCCAAAGTTTACGAATTAACAACAGGCTAAATTTAAATCATAGAAATTTGCTGGCAATAAACAGACATAAGTTACTATGGATGATATGTTAACGAAATAATTCCGACATTGTTGCTGACGTTCTATGACGAAGGTGTGATATTTGATATTCGTATGTATGTTCTTAAGGTCGTTGTGGCTAAGAAATTAAATTAAATATTGTATGAAGCTTGTTGACAGTGTTTGAATGTTATTTTATTATAATATTTTTTTATATTATTTTGTTATACAATTGTCATAAAATTTCTTAGAGTTGAAGTAAAGTCTTAAAAACCAATATTTTTCACCAGAGAAAACTTTATTGTTTTTGCAAAAACTTCCCATGAGGATCAAAACTTTTTTGCATTCATTTGAAAAATTTTTCGAAACACTTTTTGTTTATCTATAATATTAATAGGCTAGGCGATTTCTTGTGACCGATGTTTTGTTCTACCGTTTTATCCCGATTTTGACCAAAATCATATTATTTTAAAGATATTTCTTTTTAACCGTTTTGCAGAAGTGTGCGAAGTTAGCCCCCCATTTTTGGAAATAAAATTTTTTGAAGATTGTTCTGAATTGTTCTAGGATTTTTCTACAATGTTTCAAAATGATGAGTTTCTAAAATAAAATTTTTACCGTTAAATCGAAAAAAACGAATTTTAAACTTTGCCCCTCACTTATGAAAAATAATTTGGCGGTTGTTCTAGGTTGTTCTAGTTGTTCTAAACATTGTTCCAAATTAGGTATGTCGCAAAACATAACGTACGCAAATGAGAACGAAAAAATTTTTCCCGCGATGGCAAAGTTAGCTCATCATTTTTGGAAATAAAATTTTTTGAAGATTGTTCTACATTGCTCTAGGATTGTTCTACAATGTTTAAAACGGTAAATCGAAAAAAAACGAATTTTAAACTACTTAGAAATTAAATATATCAGTCCGGAGACGTTAAGAACCCGAAGTTCCCGGAGAACTTTTCAGGTATCTAGACTTCGAGTCATAAGTTCTCGTTTGCTTCCAAGTCATTCTTCATAATTGATGACATGAAATGTCGTGAAGCCGATTGTTTTTCATATCGTTAACATTAGTTACGCTGCATAGATATGATCAGTATGGGCGCATGCAGGAAGTACCACGTGCAGGTATCAGGATACCTTGTATGAAAGAAATTTTAGAATCTGTACGTTGACTTTCGTGTTGCATAAAAATATTGATATCGTTTAATAACGTTGATATTTTTTTTTCAAAAGTTGGCATGGTTGCAATATATCCGATTTTCCTAAGAAGGTGGCGACGCTTTTCTTCGAAA
This sequence comes from Cordilura impudica, assembly GCA_963682025.1. Taxonomy (NCBI): domain Eukaryota; kingdom Metazoa; phylum Arthropoda; class Insecta; order Diptera; family Scathophagidae; genus Cordilura; species Cordilura impudica. Next base: position 33,950,953 of record OY821517.1, read on the forward strand.
TGCTTCATTTTCTCCTTAATTTTATCACTTAAACGCTTCCTTATTCCACCCGCATCCCAAAAAACAGATGTCATAACCTTGCCTTCAGATGGAAGTGTCTTCTCCTTCTTTGGACACGATTCTCCCATTTCAGTCCATTGTTTTGACTGTTTCTTTGTTGTCTCAGGTGTTAAGTGATGTAGACTTGTCTCATCCATATTATGACGAATCGACGGAAAAACCCGGCATTATTGCGGTGAAACATCGCCGAACAGTCTCTTGAAACATCTTCACGACGCTGTTTTTGTTCGATTGTGAGCAAACACTGCTTTATTATCTCTAAATTTTCGGTTAAAGTGCGATGTATAACACTTTTCGAAATGCTTATCTTTTCGGCTAGCTCACGCACCTTCAGCTGACGATCACTCAATACCATCTATAGTATTAATAGGCAGGGCGATTACTTGTGACCGATACAAAAATTGTAGTTAGTAACCGATTTTGACCAACATACCTCATTTGAAAGGTATTTCTTTTTAGCTGTCCACCACAGTTACAAATTTGCAAGATCTGGAACATTTTTTTTTGGAGCAATGCTCATTTAAAGTTGCTACTAACACATACATAAAACACATACTGTATGTGTGTTTATTATCTATAATATTAATAGGCTAGGCGATTTCTTGTGACCGATGTTTTGTTCTACCGTTTTATCCCGATTTTGACCAAACATATATTATTTCAAAGGTATTTCTTTATAGGTGATCACCAGATTTACAGATTGTTTAATTTTTTCCTTTATTTTGAGTAAATTGAATTTAAAGTTGCTACTAACACATTTTTTTTTTCCTTTATTCATTCCACTTGGGAACATAGGGCTTCTACAAGATTATTCGAACTTAATCCATCGTTACATATAATTTTAATTTCATCAAAAGTTTTGTTTAATATTTTAAGTTTTTGGTTAAGTGTTCTGCGTGTTCTGCGACAAATTATTCGCAGGCATTTATTTATAAAGACCTGTAGTCTCTGTACTATTACGCTTGTCGTCAGCCAGGTTTCGCTACCGTACAGAAGAGTTGATTTCACGCATGCGTTAAATATTCGAATCTTTGTCTCCTTCAAGGTTTGGGGTGACCGCCAAGTTCTATTCAAGCGGCCAAAGGCTGATCTTGCCTTTTTCAGCCTGTTTGTCACATCTTCTTCCACGCCGCCGTCTATCGACATTATACATCCTAAGTAGCAGAATGAGTTAACATATTGTATGCGTTGGTTTTGTATTAGAATGTGGTTATCGATTGTGTTGTTGATTCGCATTGCATGTGTTTTCGAAATGTTTATCTCTAATCCAACTTCTTTTGCCAGTGTTCCCAGATCATTCACTTTGCTTCTTCTTCTAGATGTTTTTGAAAGTCCCATACGATACCCTTTTTTTCCTGCAGAGCTTTAACATGACTTCATCTAATACAACAGCAAATAGTAGAGGAGATAGTGGGCATCCTTGTTTCACTCCAGCGTTTGTCTGAAAGGATTCACTGGTCATGCCATTATGCCGAACTTGTAGAGTAGTGTTGTTGTACATGGCTTTAATTAGGTTTATCAACTTCATTGGTACCCTTTTGCTGTTAATGCAGCTCATATTGCACTTCGTCTTATGGAATCAAAAGCTTTTTGAAGTCAATAAAAACTAAATACAATGGTGTGCGCCATTCAACCGATTGCTCTATTATAACGCGGAGAGTGTTGGTTTGGTCTACACAGTTACGATGAGGACGAAAACCAGCTTGTTCGTCTCGTAATGCCTTTTCAACATGCTGCAGTCGGTTGTTTATTATTATCGCAATGACCTTATATATTGTGTTAAGCAGTGTGATACCTCGCCAATTATCACACACAGTTAGGTCGTTCTTTTTCGGTAGTTTAATTATTGTACCTTTAGTCCAAGTACTATGAAGTTCTTCAATAATCCAAGCATCACGTATACATGGGTATACCATTTCTGCAACTGTCGTTGGGTTCGTTTGAAGTATCTCTGGAGGGATTCCGTCTTCACCCGGCGTCTTGTTCTTTTTTATTTTTGAGATAGCACACTTAATTTCTTCGATGATTGGGTGTTCTGTGGTTATTGCGTTGTTGATTATTGTATGTGAATCGATATTCTGAGAGCTTTCCGGAATTTCATCATAAGTCATGTTGCTTATTTCCTCGAAGTGTTGCTTCCATCTTCTGGTTTGTTCTTCAGTATTTGTCAGAAGCTGACCATCAGAGTCCTTTATAGCATGGTTACGATTCATATTTTGATTTGATAGATGACTTATTATCTGATGTAGCTCTTTCATGTTGTTTGACTCTGCAGCTGTTTCTGCATCACTGGCGATAGATTCTAAATACTTCCTTTTATCGTTTCGGGCTGATCTCTTTACGGCTTTTGCCACTGCGCTGTATTGTGGTTTATAGTAGGGATTTTCAAGTTTTTGTTGTTTCAACTGATTTCTTTCTTGAATATGTTTCCAGGTGTTATCGGATAACCATGATTTCCTTTCTGTCTTTTGTTTATAACCTATTTTATCTTTGGCAATATCCCTAATCTTGTGACACGTTGCTTCCCAGGAAGTGTTTTCTGATTGAACATATTCCCTTAGTTCTTCCCCAACTTCGTCCCTTTTCTCTTTAACTCTCAATTTGTTGACATCAAAGCGTTTGTGTGTTATCTGTGGGTTTCTTTTATACATTTTTTGAAGTTTTATTCTTATTGTAGCTACCACTAGCTCGTGGTCGCTGTATAAGTCGGCACCCCTTTTGGTGCGTACATCTATTAGAGACCCTCTCCATTTACGGCGGATACAAATGTGATCTATTTGATTACGTGTCTGACCGTCTGGGGATTCCCATGTGTATTTGTGTATATTTTTGTGGGGAAAAATCGAACCACCGATCACGAGTTGGAATGTCTGACAAAACTCTATAAAACGTTCACCATTCTTATTTCTAGTTCCCAGGCCATGTGTTCCTATGATATGGGTTAGGCCATGGTTGTCATTGCCAATCTGGGCATTAAAATCACCACTTAGGATAAGTATATCACGGTTTGCTATTTTGTTAACAGTAGCTATTAGTTGATTGTAAAAATCATCTTTTGTTAGGTCGTCGGCATCCTCTGTGGGTGCATAGCATTGCACGATGCTAATGTATTTTCCAACTTTACTGAAAAACCGGACTGTAATAATACGATCTGATATAGGATTCCATGAACTTAGAGTTGTCTTTAGCTCTTTGGATATTACAAATGCTACCCCGCTTTCTCTCCTGCTTTCTTTACCGCTATATAACACAACGTTTCCATTAGCCGATGTTATTTGACCATTTCCGCACCATCGCATTTCACTAATACCTAAAATCGCAACATTAAGCTTCAACATTTCTGCCTCTACTTGTGCTAGTCTTGACGATTCGCTAAGCGTTCTTACGTTCCATTATCCAATTCTTATCCGTTTTCGTGTGCCAAATGTTGTCATCGATGTGTGGGGTATTGCTATTATTTCTCCTGTAGTAGTTTCATTAATCGTTTGAGTTTCGGACAAGTGGATGATTGGTCCACTGTGTCCAATGATGGTGCTGGGGCTGCCAACTTGAAGCCGCCATCCCGACTATGTTGAAAAAATACTGAGCTTCAGCGATTGTTGTTATTACGATTGTCGCCTAATTGCCTGAGACGCATTGGTGATAACATGCCATTCAGGTTACCCAGTATTATACGCCTTCTCACTTTGGCTGCCAACAGACGGGTGCCTGTATGACATTACCAGGGAACACTTGGTATAAGACCGGAAGTCGTGAGCTACTAACACATACATAAGATTAATCATATGCTATGTGTTTGTTTATTAAATTTGTTAATGTGTTTATTATTGAGTTGGTTTTCGTCATTCACAATAATAATAAACCAAAATAGTGTTGGTTTGTGAATTGGCTACGTTGAAAAATAAAGTTGCCTAGAAATTGCACTCCTATTTCGAGCGCTGAAATCTGCTAGTAAATATAAAAAGCCCTATTTTGAATTGTGAATTGGCTAAAATTGATTAGCATACCTTTAGGCTCCTTTAAAATTATTTTTAACAGGGACGGAAAATAATTGTAATATTTTTTGGTTACTAATAACCATTATTGAAAGTAATTTTATTTTTTGGTTATCGCTATCCGGTTACATTTCTAAAATGTTTGAAGGATATGGAATTAAAATATCTTCGGTAAAGTAAACAAAACGGGCAGTTTTGTAAGAAATGTTTATTAATTTTATAAATAAAATACTATTTAATTAACAAGTTGCTTAAAAATTAAACTTTATGTAGTTTAATTAAACTTTAAGCAATAGTTAAACTGTAATTCCTTTAGAAATGCATCCATTAAATGAAAAATACGACATATATCCCGGTAGCGATAACCAAAAAATAAAATTAGTTTCAATAATGGTTATTGGCAACAAAAATTTGTTTTGGTTATTGTAATAATTATTCATAACAAAAAAAAAAAAAAATATATATATTTCTCTCCTATATTGGTTACGATGACCAAAATTATATATATATATTGCAATAACGGTTAATTATAGTCTTTATTTGAATTTATCAATGTTAGTGGAATAAGACCTTTTAGTCATTTCACTTATAACTGTCCCTGATTTATAACAAACCTATTTATATATCTTCTGTGTGTTCAACAAATATTTATAATGAAATTTAATGAATTATATTTAAAAAAGTATGCGAATTGTGAATTGGCTAAAATTGATTAACATAACTTTAGGCCCTTGTTAAATTATTTATAAAAAGAAACATTAAAATTTCCAAGAATTTGCACTGGAATTTCGAGGGCTGGGCTCTGTTAGTTTTATTTATTTTCTCAACCGTTTCTGGCTTTGCCACCCAATAAACGAGGGAGCAGACTACCCCAAAGTAAAATCTAGATCGGCCTTAATAGTGGTTGGACTAAGACTTTTCAAGTGAAAGTATTCAATTACGTGACGGTGACCAATTTGTTCCATGTCTACAAACTCGCTGAGATTTTTTCGTGGCGCATGGAACTTAACAAATATGTTTTATAATGTTGCCACTTTTTGAACTACTGCCGCTATTTATACGTCAGGTCGAGTTGTTCTGGCACCGCCCTCGTATAAGTTCTTTTTGAAGCACCACGATCGAATTTTTCAACATTAAGCGGTATCTAATGCCAGGAAATCTTTTTGACATCCAAATGTTTATGCAATATTAAATATTTCCGACTGAAACTAATGCCTAACCATACCTTAATTTCAGGATAAATCATATGACTAAAAATAATGCAATTAACATTTAAGAAATGCCGAGACTACATATGAAATCATACAAACAGTTAATAGTTTATGTGGATATAAATATTTTCTTCGCCCTTTCAGTCATAAATTTTAAAGAATATGTTCGAATTTTCAATGTTAACTTTCGATAATATAGCTAAAATTTGATAAGAAAAATGTTGAAAATTTAAATTCGGCTTTGGGCAACTAGGCGGTAACCGATCTTTTGAATTTCAGAAAATGGTATTGTTCCAAAAAAGTCATTTTTAAAATTTTTATATGGGGACTAGGTTTGAAATTGGTTCGATAGACCAGTCATTTAATCTGCCAGATCGCCTCCTCCCATTATTTCGCGATAACTTGATGAAATTTTCAGGGTTTCTTCAGAATAGTCTGGCGGGCGACACTTTGTTGTCTGATATTTGATTTTTGGTTTGTGGACGGAGGGGCGTGGCACTACACCTAATAATATCTGCCAAAACTTTCGGGGGAGTACGTGCTTTACTTTCGTCCGACACTGTGTATTAAAATTAAGATGCAATATAAAAATCAATGTTTTCTTAAGACCAGCAACGCGGACCTGGCCCAGTTAGTTGTAACTAAAACCTCTCTTGTGTCTCGCCATTTTACGCACAAAAGGCCTGATGATGAGCTTTTGAATTCTGATTCCCCTCCTTCCATTTTTCGTTTTTTAAATGAAGGAACATTTTTCCTGTTTCCCATGATTGTTCCAACAATTGAGATGAGGTGAGATGCGATCAAAGCTTAAAATTACATAATTTTCTGCAATTGAACTTGTAAGTTTCCTAATTACTTGCTCTCCAGTTTTTTCCCAGAGATGCAATCAGATCTTTTCCACGGTGTATGTTAAAATCGTACGTGCATTATGTAACAGAATCGCATCGAAGCCACATTTGTATACCAATTTTGATAGTCTTGATAGGCATGTATTGCTTTAGTGTACTATGGACTTGGTACTTTTGTTCAGACAATTCATCACATAGTAAGTTTAACTACAATTTGGTAGTTTTTCTGGGCTTGAGAAATATATTTTAGATGAAATTAAAAGGAAACTATTTTGTGCAATTGCTTAATTACCAAGAGGCTTATGAAATAACCAATAATCTTTTATGTTGGGAAAACGATTGTAGGACATAATAAGCATGAATTCCAATTTCTCTATTTCACCACAATTAGTTGGAGTTATTTTTACTTTATGTTCTTAAGTTGAGCATTTTGGAGTATTTCAATAGTACTAGGTGTGTGCTGCACATTTGCATATATTTCACAACTGTACAGGGTGGATATAGATTTTTTAGGAGCAAAAGCTTCATTATGACTATTCCAAATGGGTGTGATTTTTGTTACACATTGCGAAATTCAACATAACTACTAGTATTGCTGACTATAAGGAAGGTGAATATGGGTGTGAGATTTGCTAAGCATTATGTTTTCAACTCTGAGTAAGGTAAATATAGGTGTGGTTTTTTCTAAGCCTGGTGAATATGGTGGCGTCCTCTGCGATACTACTTGTACAAATGTACTGAAAAAGTAATCTAGAACTGGCACAAATATACTACTTTATGTCAGAAATATCTTAAACTAACTCCTCTATATTTTCTTCATCATTGGTTTCCTCATCTGATCAAGTTATAACATTGTTATTATCGTCACTTCTTTGGTTGTCTAGAATAACCGCGTATGTCATAAAATCAAAATGTTCAGGGGAGCCAAAAAACGTTATACAGGTAAACCTCCTACAACGCGGTGAATAGGTTCCTGAAAAATTCCGCGTTATAGGAAATCGCGTTGTAGGAGACTCTAACTCCATACAAAAATCAGAGTTTGGTTCCAAAGTAAAAAAATTTTCAATAATATATTGGAATTTGTATTTGTTGAGTCATAAGAACATACATATTATGTAATTTAATAACACTCCATTTATTTAAAGAAAAACAAAACAAAATAAAATAAAATTTCAATTCTACGTAAAATATTCAAGTTGAAAGATTTAATAAATTAAAGCCAAAACAGAACGATAACTTTCTACTCCTCCTCATCACTTAGTATGATTTGTTTCGAACTTTTTGTTCGTACTAGTTCAAAATCTGAGCTTGATCCACTATCAGATTCGGGCATCCTTTCGACGATTATTGGGTTAAAAAAATCGTGCATTGAAGTTTGTTTGCTCTTATTTCGCAAATCTTTATAAATTTCTTGATAGGGAGCTAAATTGTTTTGAAGATTTCGTTTAAATATTTCTGCTCTGTCACTTAAAGGGTCGTTCTCCAAAATTTATTCTTCCAACTGCTTTGCCATATTTAAAACTTTTTCGATATTTTTTAGTGAAAAGTTTTTATTTTCAACATCGGAAAGATCGTCAGAGCTATCACCAACTGATTCTTCATTTGTCATTGTCACTAAATCTGCTTCGTTTATTTCGTCGTCCGCAATTAATTCTTGAATATCAGCCATTGTTATTTCATCAAATCCATCAGCTTCTACTGCATGCGCCAATCTCACTATGTTCCTATATTCATCTTCTATTGGTGTAGAAACAGTGCCCTGAACGTCTATTTTCGGTATTAGTGCTTTCCAGCAAGCTTTTAGTGTTGGAGGACGAATTTCTTTAAGTGACGCATCAACAATTTCAACGGAATTTAAAATTGTAAATTGTTTCCAGACTTCTTTAACCGTAATATTTGCTGACTCCATCTTCTTTAATATTACCTCAAAGGATTTCCGAATATAGTAAGCTTTGAATGCTGCTATTATGCCCCGATCTAAAGGCTGTAATAGCGATGTGGTGTTGGGCGGTAAAAATTTGATTTGAACATTAGGATGACTTAAATCAGTCGAATGGGATGGCGCATTATCTAAAAGTAGTAAAACTTTAAATGCGAAGTTCTTCTTTTTTAGATAATTTTCTACGTCAGAAACAAAGCAATGATAAAACCAATCATTAAATAAACTGGCAGTCATCCATGATTTTTTGTTGGTTCTCCAATACACTGGAAGGTTGTTTTTGTTGCATTGTTTCATACATCTTGGATTTAATGATCGGTTTATAAACATTGGCTTGGTCATAAAATCACCAGACGCATTACTGCACAGCAATAATGTTATTCGATCTTTCGAAACTTTAAAGACAGCTTTTTTTTCGTTTTTCGAAATAAAAGTTCTTGAAGACATTTTTTTCCACCACAAGCCTGTCTCATCTGCGTTGAACACTTGTTCAGGTAAATAACCATTTTCTTTAATAATTTTTTCGAACTCTGCTGGATATTTTTCTGCTGCATCTGCGTCTGCGGATGCACTTTCTCCCTGTATTTTTAAATTGTGAAGTGCATGTCTTTTTTTGAATTTTCCAAACCATCCATTACTAGCTACGAATTGATGATTGTCTTCATCGATTGACGATTTTCCTGTTTCCTTTAAATAATTAAATATTTTTAGTGCTTTATGCTTAATTACATTCCCATCTAAGGGCAATCGTTTTTCGTCATGCCTTCTATCCACACCCGATTGCTCCATTTTCTCCATTATCTGCGGTCTAGGACGAGCAGTTACTTTCGCAACTACAGAGGATCCAGATGCTACCGAACTTCTAATTTTTTCTTCGTTTTGTTTGGTAGTTCTTATTGTTGACTCATTTAAGTTAAAATGTCTGGCAATATCACTTATCCTCTCTTGATTTTGAAGTCGATCCAAAATTTGTATTTTTAATTAATGGATAAAAATTTTCGTTTTAACGTCGTTTTTTTATTCGGTATTTTTGTGGCTAAATTTAAAAATTTATTTCCATTTAAATAAAGTTACATACATACAAATGAATTAGGTTTAAAAGAAACTTACTTATTCACCTTAAAATAATTTTATCAAAACTCTTTTACGAAAAAAACAACAACTGTTTCACAAATTTTCTGTAATTTAACTGGAATGAGACTGAATATTTTTTCGCAATTTTTTACACGCTTTAGATTGATGCTTTTATTTGCAATGCCGACAACAAAGTAACAAAAAAATTATTACATCAAATGAAAGTAGCATAAATCGTTGTGTGATGTTAGAACCGCGGGGAAACCCCTTTTTTTAATTTTATCGTTGACTACACAATTACGTATTTGTTTGTCACTTTGTAAACACATGTTCAAGTGTAGGGTGGCAATGCTATAAAAAAGATAGGTATCAAAGTATGAACAAAATGCAAAGAATTTTATTTGGGCAAGAAAACCTTTTTCAAATTAAAATAGTAAATATTTGAAAAAATTTTCGTAAATATCTCGTTGTAAGAGTAGCGTTGTAAGAAAATGTCCGCATTTTGGGAACCGCGTTGTAGCGAAAACGCGTTATAGGAAACCGCGTTGTAGGAGGTTTAACTGTATTTGAAATTATGGGCTCGATATAAAGTTTTTAGAGCTTTTTATTTAACAGTCCTGTAGATATGGGCAATAAATACTGTATATAAAACTTTGAGCCAAAAATCTTCAGAGGAATAGATCCTAGAGAAGGACGAAAAAAACAATATGTAAATAACACTTAAAGTGTGTGCAGATAAAACAACTTATGTTGACAAACGTTGTTTTCCTTCAAAAAGAAAACTAACAATGCAACCACCCATGTAGAAATAAGTTGTTGTTGCTAGAAAAATGTATTTTTTTTGTTTGTCAACAAAAAGTTAACGGGACTTAGGATGAAAATATAACAACGTATCAAGAATAATAGTGACAAAAAATAACAGAAATAAACACGTAAATTTTTGTAAGTGGTTATAAACTGGAAAATAATCCCAAGTTATTTTGAATTTTTTTTTCATTAATAACAACGTATGTCGCTATGTGTCGTTTTCTGAGAAAATAATTTGTCAGCGATCAAACGTATGTTGACATACGTCGATAGCGCTGCAAATTAATTTAATAAACATTTAAGTTTCGTCGTTATTTAAAGAAAAAACTCAGAAATGGTCAATATTTTTTTTTTTTAAATTAAACACATGTAAAGAGCGTTAAAAATTAATATATTTGGCATCGTTAACTCAAAACTGGCAAAAAAATGGACATACGCGGTTATTCCAGAAAACCACAGACTTGTCATCATTGCTGCCACGACCAAAAAATTATTACAAACAAAATTTTTGAAAAGTTACCAAATGTGAAAAATATAACCAAATTTTAAATGCAATTGAAAAAACATTAAAACTTATTTTAAGTTACATTGTAATATAAAGGTTATTTGCACTTTATATATAACTAATAATTACAAAACATGAAAACTAAACAAGAAATGTAAAGTTTATAAATTGAATTTTTTTGAATAGGGCCGTTACGATAAACAAAATTTTAACTTTTACTTTAAAAAACAAAAAAAAAGGAATAATTAAATTATTTTACATATTAATAAAATTTTTATTATTAAATGAAAAACATTATGTACAATAACCTTAAATATAAACAAACTTTAAGTTTTTATATATTTAAACTAAACAAAATTGACAGTGTTGTGATACAAAAGTAATATAAAGATGTAAATAACAATGTTAAAAATTAAAAAAAAACGTGAGTTAAAAGTTTAACAAGTTAAATATAAAAAATATTCATCTATAACATTAATGGGCAAGGCGATTACTTGTGACCTCTTTTACACTTTTAGTTACTAACCTATTTTCACAAAAAATATACCATTTGAAAAGTATTTCTTTACAGATGTGCACTACCTTCACAGATGTGCCCCATCTAGTAAATTTTTTTGGAGTAATAATCATTTAAAGTTGCTACTAACACAAACATCAAACACATATTTAGGCTTCAAATAAAAACTGTACAATGCTGTGTGTGTTTATTAATTGCATTGAATTATGAATTGGTTAAAATTGATTAGCATACCTTTAGGCTCTTATAAAATTATTTATTCACAAACCAATTTATATTTCTTCTGATTGTTCAGCTAATATTTATAATGTAATTTATTGAATTTTATTTAAACATTCATAATTTAGGGAATTTTATTTAAGTATTCATTGAATGATAAAAATAAAATTTCCTAGAATTTGAACTCGAATTTCGAGTGCTGGGCTCTGCTGTACGTATTATTATTTTAGGGGAAAAAAGTAACCAAAATTACAATAATATTCGCTTCTTCACAGTGAAATAAAAGTTTAGGTGAGTGTGTTAAAGCGCTGACCAAAAAGTGCAAGTACGAGTGTATGTGAAGGTTCATGGTTCAAAACCTCACGGCCGCCCTAAGTAGAAAAAATTTTCATATAGAAACAATCTATTCAATTAAAACATAACAATTATCACAATGTTCAATAAATCGCTGATGAAGGCTGAAATGCCAGAAACCGGTCCGATTAAGAATACAGTGCAGTTATGAATTTTTGAAATATATGCTTTCTTCTTCTTTACCAAGCACCATTTAAAACAAAAGTAAAAAATTGCATATTAATTACAGTAGTAATTGCAATATGTCTGAAAAATGACGATAAATCTAACAAACAAAAAAAAAAAAAAAAAAAGTTACCAATATTTGTTAGAAATAACCACAAACAGCAGCTCTGCTTTCATCCTAAACCTCCAACAACTTCCGAATATCTTCACAAGTGTATCACCTGTCAGGTCCAGTGGTACATATATGTACAAATTTGAGTGGCATTGTTATTAATTTTTTTTTCCTTTGAATATGAAAAAGTTCAAATCGGGTGCTATATTTATATGGGTACTAGGTCGAAAAATGGACCAAACCGGACCATATTTGGTAAAACCACTTAAATTTTGAAAAAATAAATACAAACAAAATTTGAAAAAATCTGTGCAATATTTCTGTTTTTTGCTAGATTTAAGTGAATATCGGGGAGAAGCTCTATATGGGGCCTAAGAATAAGAATTGTCATCTAGGGATTATTTTTGCACTACTGATTAATGAGTATAATTAACGCATACAAACCCAATTTTACTGAGAACTATATGATAATTTGATTCTTAGGACAATTTATGTCGATTTCATAGGGGTAATTTGTATGGGGAATAGGTCTGACCAGTAACCGAATTTCACCAATTTCAATAGTGTTCATCCTGTGGCCGAAAAAAGGTTATATGCCCAATTTCGTCAAAATATATTCATATTTGCGACCTGTAGTTTGATTACAAAATTTACATGGACACACAGACGAACGAACGGACGGACATCGCTAAAACGACTCAGAAAGTGATCCTGAGTCGATCGGTATAATAAAAGATGGGTCTAGGTCAAACATTTTGGTAGTTACAAACAGGAGCACAAAGTCATTATACCCAAACACATAGTGGTATAGTGTATAAAAACAATTTTTTTTGTTTTTTTTGTTTAGTTTTTTGACATCAACTTATATCTATAATTTTAATAGGCTAGGCGATTTCTTGTGACTGGTGTTTTGTTCTACCGTTTTATCCCGATTTTGACCAAACCTACATTATTTGAAAGGTATTTCTTTTTAGCCGATTTGCAGATTTACAGATTTTTAAATTTTTTCCTTTATTTTGAGTAAATTGCATTTAAAGTTGCTACTAACACTTACATAAAATTATACAATGCTATGTGTGTGTTTATTAAATTTGAGATTGATGAGTTTGTTTTTGGGGTTGATTTGTGAGTTGGCTAGAATTGAGTAGCATACTTTTAAGGTCTTTATTAAAAAAAAAAAAATTCCTAGAATTTGCGCTCGAATTTCGAGGGTTGGAATCTGCTATTATTTATTATTATTAGTAAAATTTTAAATTGAAATTTTATATAAATTCAATAATTCCTCAAATTAAAGTCAGTAGAGTCACATTAGGAAATATTATATATATTTTTTGTTGATGAATAAGCATAAACACATAAAAAATAACCATTTAAAAAAAAATTTTTTTTAAAAAAATTTTCATTAGTAATAAGCCTTTTTTTGGAAAATCATTTACTTCAACATCATCATTAAATTCATTATAATAATCTTCATCATAACCGTTGAAAGATTTAATGAAACAAAATAAGCACTTGAATCGTAAAGAACACAATGTTGAACCCAATGTGCAACGTTTACAAAACGTTCAAATAACGGGACTTCATATGCAATAACGTTTACGAAACTATAGCGAGTATAAGTCGCTTACAATAATATTTGCCAAATTGTTATACAGACTAAGTGTAAATCAAGTGTTATTGTAAATGCTATTGCTATGTAAAGCATTTTTAAAACATCACTTAAAAAGAGTTCATATTTTGCAATTAAATAAACCTATCATAACAATGCTTATGAAAAGTTATAGAAATATTGTTATATTAAGCTTATTCTGCAATTCAGTTAGATTTCACTTAATGAATGGTTTATTAGGTGAGTTTGTTTTTTATGTTGATGTGTGAATTGGCTATAATTGATTAGCATACTTTTAGGGTCTTTATTTAATGAAAAAATAAAATTTCCTAGTATTTGCGCTCGAATTTCGAGGGCTGGAATCTGCTAGTATTATACAATATGTATATTAACAATATAAATTTAAACAAGATGTCATTTCACCATACAAATCTTTTAGAACTTTTTCGGCTTTTTTGATTATCTTTTTATTTTTTCGAAAAAGTTGTATATATGTACCACCTCTAAACATATACATATATAAAAAAATTTGAATCAAATGTATTCTTACCAGCTCCAAAGCGAAATTTATTAAGTCGATATTTTTTTATTTAAATTTGTTTTATTGTTGAAAATATTACAAAATATGAAAAAAAGGTTCAATGAACGAAATTCATAAACTGAAAACGTGTTTACAATGATATGTTAAGAAAATACCATTTACTTACAAAGAGAAGTGAATTTGGAAACCAGAGAATGTAGAAATAAAACCTTTTAGGAATGTTTAAAATTGTTTAATACATATGTGTACCACTCTCCTCAATATTTATTTTAAATCTGAAGATTTGCTTTTCATTTGAGAACTTCACGATAAATATTTTTTTAAACTGTAATTTTCTTTGGCTTTTAATGTTTTTAATCACAACTTTTTTTTTAAATAAAAATTAGTTTTTACTTGAACGATTTTTATACCTTAAATTTTAGGCCGACTTAGAGGAAGGCATCAAAGATTATATACACCCGAATTTAACACTCTTACTGTCTTTCTTTGTTTTATGATACGGTATATTTCTGGCTTATACTCATAGTAAAAGACCTAAATTTTATCTATAATTTGCACTCTTACTCGCTTTAAAAGCATATGAAAATATATTTAACCCTCATATGCTGACATATTTTTTTGAAGATGTGTTAAAGCACACATTACAACACATCTCACCCAAAACCATGAAAGCATATTCAAGCTTCTTAAGAATTTATTTAATCTACATAGTGCAAAATGTACAAATGCAATTTGACATTATTTTCCATTCGAGGGTTAATAACTTAACACGCTTCAAATATATTTGCAAAACAAAAGCTTTATTGGCATAATTTCATTATAATCATAAAATTAGTATAGAAAGATTGTTAAGGGCACAAATGTGTAAAAGCCAATTATCAATTTCTATTCCACTCCATATAAATATGTTTGTAAAATTGTAATAAGATTGAGTTGCTCATTTTGTACGAACAATTTACGGGTTGTATAATACAAAAAAAAATACATAACATCACACACACACACCCATATTTATAAAAATAACAGCGAGTTCATTAAATTATTTCCAAATCAATGAATAGCATAAGGAGAATGAATGAACTAATGACATTTTAAATTACCCAAATGAACCGCCAGCGCAGCAACATCGTCCTCATTGTCCTCATCATCCCTAACTCATTGATATTTTTGGTGGCAAATGCAAAACTTTTTCTGCCAATATACAAATCTTTCGATTTATTGAGGTTTTAATTGTAGAAATACATGACGAAAAAAAGGAATAATTCACACGATTAATATTTTCGCACAATGATTAGAAGAGAAAAATAT
Organism: Cordilura impudica; assembly: GCA_963682025.1. Classification (NCBI taxonomy): domain Eukaryota; kingdom Metazoa; phylum Arthropoda; class Insecta; order Diptera; family Scathophagidae; genus Cordilura; species Cordilura impudica. The sequence goes on from OY821517.1 coordinate 33,966,217, forward strand.
GTAACCGCACCCAGTAATTCGATACCATTAAAAAAGCGCCTTCTTCTTCTTAACTTTGCTAGTCTAGCTGGCTTTGTGGTTATCATTTCATTTCATGTCACATATTTTTTTTTGATTTATGGATTTTAAACAAACAAAACCATGGCAAAGTATAGAATGGTAATGAAATTGAGAAATCTAACTCTGTAAATCCTTTTTGATACATTCTTTTTAAGCTTGTTACAAACTTATTACAAAAGCCGACAATGACCTCTATTGTGTCGTAGTTTATCCTACTTGTAGCGGTTTCTAACTTTTGCCTTATTGTCTAGATAGATTTCTTGTACCGCCACCACCGCGTCGCACCAGTCAAACAGCCATATCAACCAACGAACCAACCAACCAACCGACCATTCATCCAGCCATCTCTCATACCATTTACAATTGTCATTCGCTTTTGAATAAGTGTGTAAGTGTAAAAAAAAGGCAGCAGTAGCATCATTCAATGAACACGCGCATGGGAGTTCTGTGTGCAAGGGAGTGTAGAAGTTAATCGTATTATTTACACCATTAAGGATTAACTGTATGATTTTACGAATTGACTTTGGAGTGGGGGAACTCAATTTAACCAGTGCTGTAACGATGACTGTGATGTGTCGTAAATATCCTTTTAATAATGCGATATAATATTTTGTGTCTTAAATATTATTATTTATTCCTTAAATTATGAGAACAACATATCCTCCCTCTTGTCACTATTGTATTTTACCAGACGATGATTAAGCTTCAGTACTTGTGCCAATTCGTTTTTACTTGTGCTGGGAATTATAGAATAAGATGGGCATTACGGGTATCAACTTAGGGTTTTCTTTTTTCTAATATGTCCTAATTTTGTGGATGGTGTTTAGTTAGCGTTAGTGTCTGGTCTTCTAATATAGTTCCGTTGTTTTATTATTTTCCAAAGTCCTGTTAATAAAAGTATAAGCTTTAAATAACTGGTCCGGTCAGTAACATTGTTTATAGATCAGGAGAAGAGTGTTAAAATAATAAAATTTTCTTACAATTGTTTGCTTATTTTTTTTTTCAATAACAAGAAAATGTTGGTCAACTTTGGCAGGGTGAAGAATTGTATCTAGTTTTCCTATAACTGATGATTTTGAGACCCAATGGTGTCTTCATTTAGGTGTATTGGAATTTGGTTTTTAGAAGCCCATATGAAATTAAATCTATAATATTAATAGGCTGGGCGATTTCTTGTGACTGATGTTTTGTTCTACCGTTTTATCCTGGTTTTGACCAAACGTATAATATTTGAAAGGTATTTCTTGTTAGCCGTTTTGCAGATTTACAGATATTTAAATTTTTTCCTTTATTTTGAGTAAATTGCATTTAAAGTTGCTACTAAGCCATACATAAAATCATACAATGTTATGTATGTGTTTATTAAATTTGTTAATGTGTTTGTAATAAAAATGAATTTGTCTTTTGTGTTGATTTGTAAATTGGCTATAATTGATTAGCATACTTTTAGGGTCTTTATTTAATGAAAAAATTAAATTTCCTAGAATTTGCGCTCGAATTTTGAGGGCTGGAATCTGCTAGTTGTTTTATTTTTAGGGGAAATAAACTTACCTGCAGAGTTCTTACTACTAATGGGTCTATAACAATCGGGCGATGACGTTATCAATCATTTGATCATTCCATTAGCCCCAAATTGGTCACATTTTGTATATTGGAATTTTTAGCGCTCTGAAATTTTTTGTTTTTCTGCAAGAAACAAGTAAAAAAAATTATTGTCTGAATTGACTCTAGATCAACTCTATAATACCCTATACCATTCGTATAAGGTCTTAGATCGAACTTTGGTAAAGCATAAACCAAATTTTATTGGTATTGTTAATAATTTGTGGTATGCAGGTACGAAAAAGTTCATATCTGAAATACGAGGGCAGTTCAATAACAACATGACCTAATGGCAGTAGTTTGAAAAAAAAATCATGTGAGTCCGATCACAGGGGAGATTTGTATATATCTAGTAATTAAAGATTTTCTTTTGGCACTTTTTTAAAATCAAACAGAAAGCGTCATCTATTTATCACTTATATCAATCAACTGCAGGGGCTCTGCTAATATAAACATATTTACTATTATTTATTATTTCAACCGGTCAATTTTTAATATTTCGTTTTTTATTTTTCATTTTTAATTTTTTATTTTTCACTTTGAATTTTTTATTTTTAATTTTTTCATTTTTCATTTTTAATTTTTTATTTTTTAATATTTATTTTTAATTTTTTATTTGTCATCTTTTATTTTTTATTTTTCATTTTTTATTTTTCATTTTCATTTTTCATTTGTCATTTTTCATTTTTTATTTTTCATTTTTGATGCTTTATTTTTAATTTTTTGTTCTTAATTTTTTACTTTTGATTTTTGATTTTTGATTTTTATTTTTAATTTTTTATTTTTAATTTTCATTTTTCATTTTCCATTTTTAATTTTTTATTTTTCTATTTTTCATTTTTTATATTCAATTCTCATATTTTATTTTCATTTTTTATATCTTTTATTTTTCACTTTTAATTTTTCATTTTTATTTTTAATTTTTTCTTTTTCTATTTTTCATTTTAAATTTTTTATTTTTAATTTTTCGTTTTTCATTTTTCTTTTTTAATTTTTTATTATTCATTTCTCATTTAATTTTTTTCATTTTTCATCTTATATTTTTCATTTTTCATTTTTTATTTTATATTTTTAATTTTTCGTTTTTCATTTTTTATTTTTAATTTTTATTTTTCATTTTTCATTTGTCATTTTTAATTTTTTATTTTTCATTTATCATTCTTTATTTTTCATTTTTGATTTTTTATTTTTCAGTTTTTATTTTCATTTTTCTTTTTTGTTTTCAATTTTTTATTTTTCTATTTTTCATTTTTTATATTCATTTCTCATTTTTTATTTTTAATTTTGTATCTTTTATTTTTCATTTTTCATTTTTATTTTTAATTTTTTATTTTTCTATTTTTCATTTTAAATTTTTTATTTTTTATTTTTCGTTTTCCTTTTTTCATTTTTTATTATTCATTTCTCATTTTATATTTTTCATTTTTAATTTTTAATTTTTAATTTTTCGTAGTTCATTTTTCATTTTTTTTTATTCATTTCTCATTTTTTTCATCTTTTATTATACCCTATACCACTATGTGGTTTGGGTATAATGACTTTGTGCTGCTGTTTGTAACAACCAAAAATATTTGACCTAGACCCATCTTTAATTATACCGATCGAATCAGAATCACTTTCTGAGTTGATTTAACAATGTCCGTCCGTCCGTCCGTCCGTCCGTCCGTCCGTCCGTCCGTCCGTCCGTCCGTCTGTGTGTCCATGTAAAGCTTGTAATCAAACTGCAGGTCGCAAATATGAATATATTTTGACGAAATTTGGTATATAAGCTTTCATCGGCCATGGGATGAACGCTATTGAAATTGGTGACAATCGGTCCATGTTCAGACCTAGCCCCCATACAAATTACCTATATGAAATCGACATAAATTGCCATAAGATCCAAATTGTCATATAGATCTTACTCAAATTGGGTTTGTATGCGTTCATTACATCCACTAATGAGTAGTCCAAAAATGATCCCTTTGACCCCATATAGAGCTGCTTCCCGATCTTCACTTAAATCTATTAAAAAACAAAAATATTGCACTGATTCTTCTCAAATTTTGTTTGTACATATTTTTGCAAAATACAAGAGACCTTACCAAACATGATCAGGATCGGTCCATTTTTGGACCTAGTCCCTTTATAGATATAGCATCCGATATGAACTTTTTCATATCTGCAGCCAAAAAAATTAATAAAAATCCCACTCAAATTTGGTTTTTGCTTATTTTCAATGTCCAGTTAGTTGGGCCTAAGAGATAGGGTTTCTAAAAGCATGGTATAGGGTATCGTATAGTCGGTCTAGACCGACTATAATTTTCTTACTTGTTTTTCATTTTTATTTTTCATTTTTTATTTTTAATTTTTCGTTTTTAATTTTTTATTTTTAATTTTTTATTTTTCATATTTTATTTTTTATTTTTGATTTTTCAGTTTTCATTTTTTATTTTTCAATTTTCATTTTTTATTTTTCATTTTTTATTTTTCATTTTTCATTTTCAAACAGGTTATTACATATCATAATTTTTTCACCAATACAATCATAAGTCACATCGATTTTGTCTTACGTCTTACATCTTACGCTGTTTTTGTGATTGTATTGTGAAATAGAAATTTACCCCCCTGCGCGTATAGATGTTTATACATAGAAAAACACTCTGGTAAAAAGTGGAAACCTTATGAAATATTTGTTTTAATTATTGACATTAATACTATAATTAATATGCGAATTTTGATTTTGTTTTTTGCAAATTTTTTCATTCAATTTATATCTTTCAATGTTTTATGCCAACACAGGGCGTGTGATATGCAATTATTATAATGAAATTCGATTGCGTTATTGCCGTTATTGTGGTTATTGGTTTATGTCCAAAATTATTTTTCAATAACTTTTCATATACAATTTTTGGAAACACATTAACAAATTAAATAAACACTCACCCAGCATTGTATAATTTTATGTAGTACTAGCTGTTTTTACCCGGTCTTGCCCGGGATAAAAAGGCCTTTGACTTGAAAAATGGTTCACTATGCTTACCAGGCTCTGAGTACTTAGTCCCCAATTAACAAATTCCCCAATAAAATGAACTTTATCCCCAAAAATTTGTATGGGCAATAAATTAATTTTTTATTTCAATTAAAAATTTTTTGATTTTTTAATTTAGAAGTTTTTTATAAGAAATGAATTACTTCATTCAATAAGTGACCATCATTGAGCAAAGACGTCAAATTCAAGTTTCAGAAATGAAAGACTAATGCGACGTTTAATAATGTGTCGCAAGGTTTCTTTAAGCAACTGCTTATGTGGCCTATTTTGATCATCAGGTAATTATTTCACATACGTAGATAAAATTTATCATACGGCATTTCACTAAGCTGTGTTCCGCGAGCGAGTCGCGTCCGCGCATTTGGCAGCCACACCCGTGCTGCCGCGCAGTTGTTGTCAACTTATTTTAATCGCCAAAATATATATTTCAGAACATTGCGATATTTTAGCTGAGCTGTGTTCCATGAGCGCGTCGCGTCCACGTTCGCGCGCCGCACGCCACTTCCGCGCATTTGGCAGCTACACCTGTGCTGCCGCGCAGTTGTTTCCAACTTATTTTAATTGTCAAAATATATTTTTCAGATCATTACGATATTCTAGCAAAGCTGTATACCCCGTGCGCGTAGCTTCCGCGCAACGCAATGATGCTATTGAAAAGAATACTCATTTTAAATGCATTTATTGTAGGACATATATTGAGAGCAGTATGCAAATGTTCGCTAAAATAAATATTTAACAAAATTCATTAAATACAAATATGTAAAAATTTAAGAATGAATTTGGGGAGTAAGTTAATTTTTTATTTCGATTAAAAAAAATGGGGAATTTGTTCATTTCTTTTGGGTACCTTTTTTTAGTTTGGGGAATTTGTTCACCGTGTAGTTATTTCCGTGTAAACCAAATTTCAGAGAAATCCGTTGAAAAGTACAAATTTGTATAGGGAAGATATATACCACACAACAAAATATGAATTTTATATGAAAATTGGTCGTAAAAGTAGGCGTGGTCGGTAAAAATCATATGGCGACCTTCCCTGGAATATGTACTAAATTTCGGAGAAAGCCATTGAAAAATAAAAGCTTGTATAGCAATCAAATAAAGAAACAAATAAAAGGAAAAAAATAAGTTTTATATACATAGAAGTTGGCGAAAAGGAGGCGTGGCCTGTAAGAAGCATATGGTGACCTTCCCTGTAGTGTAGAGATCGTGTGACCAAATTTTAGACATCCCTTGAAAAATAAAAATTTCTATAGTGAACAAATATAAAAAAAACAGAAAATTAATTTTGTATAAAAAGTGGCCGTAGAAGTAGGCGTGGCCGGCAAGAATCATATGGCGACCTCTCTGGAGTACAGAGATCGTGTGTAGCAAATTTCAGAGAAATCCGTTTAAAAAAAATTGTGTAGCGAACAAATGTACCAAAAAACAGAATATGAATTGTATACAAAAAGTGGGCGTTAAAGTAGGAGTGGCCGGTACGAAGCATATGGCGAGCTTTCCTGGAGTACGGAGGTCGTGTGTACCAAATTTCATAGAATTCCGTTTGAAACTAAAAATTTGTATAGCAAACAAATATACCAAAAAACAGAAAACGAATTGTATACAAAAAGTGAGCGTAAAAGTGGATGTGGCCGCAAGAATCACACGGTGACCTGGCCTGGGGTACAAGGATCGTGTGTACCAAATTTCAGAGAAATGCGTTGAAAAATAAAAATTTGTATAGCGAACAAATATACCAAAAAACAAAGAATGAATTGTATACAAAAAAAGGGCGTTAAAGTAGGCGTGGCCGGTACGAAGCATATGGCGACCTTTCCCGGAGCACAGAGATCGTGCTTACCAAATTTTAGAGAAATCCGTTGAAAAATAAAAATTTGTAGAGCGAACAAATATACCAAAAAGCAGAAAATGAATTGTATATAAAAAGTGGGCGTAAAAGTAGGCGTGGTCGATAAAAAGTATATGGTGACCTGAGCTAGAGTACGGGGATCGTGTGTACCGAATTTCAGAGAAATCTGTTAACAAATAAAAATTTGTATAGTGAACAAATATGAATAAAACAGAAAATGAATTTTACATAAAAAGTGGGCGTAAAAGTAGGCGTGGCTGATTAAAAGTATATGGCGACCTTTCCTCGAGTATATAGAGATCGTGTGTACAAAATTTCAGGAAAATCCGTTGAAAAATAAAAATTTGTATAGCGGTCAAACTAACAAACAAACAAACAAACAGAAAATGAATTTTATATATATAGATTAGTAGCAACTTTAAATGCCTTTTACTCAGAAAAAAATTTTAAAATGTAAAAATCTGTAAATCTGGTGGACAGCTAAAAAGAATTTCTTTCAAATGAGGTATGTTTGGTCAAAGTCGGGGTAAAACTGACAAAGTGACATCGGTCACAAGAAATCGCCTTATCTATTAATATTATAGATAATTTTTAAAATTCTTAAGAGTTGCCATATGCATTAAGGCACCACGTTGCTTGGCACATTTTTTTTTTTGGAGCCATCAAAAGTAAACATATAAAAAATTGGTAATCGTAACGTAATTCAATACTTTCATTTGAAAGATCTCATTCCAGCCAATATGAAATCCGAGCTACATTTTACTCTGAGGGAGTGTGCTCCTTCGTTTAAGACTATAAAAGATTAAGTGGCAGAATTTGAACAAGGTCATACGACAGTTCTTACTATAAACAGGCTATTGAAGCTATCGAGATAAAAGGAGATTTTGTTAAGAAATAAAGAAAATGTTTTCCAAAATTTGTTGCGTTCTCAGATCGGTATGTTCTGTTACCGCCTTCATACATTTATGTGAGGACTAGTTCAGAAACTGGAGCGTTAATGACCATATTGAGTGAAGCCACTTAATTTTTTCAAAATCATATTTAAATCTAATTTTAAAAATATCTATGCAATATTTTTGTTGGTCCACAAGGTTTAGTTTTGGACAACCGATTAGTGGCTTTTGACCATCTTAGTCGGTCTGATAGGAGATGTAAGTATGGTGACTAGGTCTAAATATAAACCGATTTTCAGCAACAGCGTTCGTCCTATGGCCGATAAAAGCTTATATACCAAATTTCATCGAAATATATGGACACACAGGCGACAGATGGACTGACGGACAGATGGAAACACGGACTGACGGACGAACGGACAATCGGACGGACATTGCTAAATCGAATCAGAGAGTGATTCTGAGTCGATCGGTATAGGTAAAATATTTTTGGTAGTTACAAACAACAGCGCAAACTCATTAAACAATGACCTATGTGTGGTATTGTCCTCGAAATCGTTTTTAAATTACATTTGTTACTATTTTGGAATATACAAACATGTTTGTTTTTGATAACAGATTCACACCTGCGGCCCATACTCTCTAAGAATTTTCGGCATTTTGTTTTTGGGATGACATACCAACCTTACTTTGGTTTTATAATTTTCCTTTGCGATGCCAACCTTTACAGCTTTTCTATTGGATTTAAGTCAGGGCTTTCGGCTGGCCATCCAAAACTTCGATACTCTTCACAGTTTGCAGGAGTATTTGGGTAATTTTCGTGCATAAATTTGCACTTAATTGGCCTAAATTCGAAGGCATGTGGTTCCATATGTTTTTTTTGAAATGTCCAACTACTGAAACTTATCCGATTTGTCATTAATTTTTGTGAGGAGATCTACGCAAAGGGAAGAAAATTCAAATCAAATCATAGTGGTACCACCGTCTTGTAGGTGAACATAGGATTACTCTTGACATTTGAGACGATGAAAAAAAGGTTATACTATTTGGTCTTATCCTATTGACCTTAGTTTCGTCGCTCCGCAAAACGTTTTTCCAGAAATCAAAGTTTTTTTTATGAGTTTTGGAGAAGGTTAATCGTTTTAAGATATTTACCTTCTTCCATCAGCTTTTGATAAACCTCTAAATCGAAAAATTGATTTATGTTGGATGCTATCTGCCTTGATGACTTGAATGGATAATTTTTTGCCATTCTTACTATGGCTGCTTCCGAACGCACATTTGTTGTTCGAAGCTTTGGCTTCCGAATAAATTGCATTGTGCACAATTTTTTCGGAGACTATGCGCAACATGAGCAATTTCCGACACTTCCTTCATTTTGCATGTTCCACATTAGCCGCCGCTCCTTAATTGTGGTATATATACCTGATTCCATTTTCAAAAACTTTCCACTGTAAACTACTATCATTAGAATATTTTTTGGCTACAGAAAATTTCACGAGCTAGTATTTTAAGGGGTCGCAAATTCATTTTTCAATGCGTTACAAACGGAATGTCAAACTTATATATAACTTCTGTGTAGTGGTGTGGAGGGTATAAAAATTTTATATTTATTTGAATTTGAATTTTGTGTCATTTATATGTCCATGTCAGTATATAAAAAAATTTTAATACTTAATATATTTACGCTCAGCACTGACTCACTGACTCAGTCTGTAACGCTTTATACGCGTATTTGATTGCTGATATCCGTTGGCGCTAGCTGGTTTATGAACTCGATAACACAAAAAACTGTTGCATACAATCGGGCGGATCTATAATATTAATAGGCTAGGCGATTTCTTGTTACCGATGTTTTGTTTTACCGTTTCATTCCGATTTTGACCAAACGTAAATTATTTGAAAGGTATTTCTTTTTAGCTGTTCACCAGATTTACAGATTTTGAATTTTTTTCTTTATTTTTAGTAAATTGCATTCAAAGTTGCTACTTACACATACATAAACTTACACATATGCTATGTGTGTGTTTACTAAATTTGTTAATGTGTTTGTTAATGAATTTGTTTTCTTCATTCACAATAATAATAAACCAAAATAATGTTGGTTTATGAATTGGCTTAGTTGAAAATTAAAGTTGCCTAGAAATTGCACTCGAATTTCGAGCGCTGGAATCAACTAGTTTTAATTAGTAGTTTATTTTAATAAGCGAAATACTTTAAACAGAGACCATTTTTGAATAATTTTTATTTAATATTTTAATACTTTTTACTTTCTCATATAATCGGATTGTACTGTGTTTAACAAAACTTCTTTCTAGGTCTATTTTCTTATGTACACATGTACTCGTACATAGGTATGTTCATTTAATTATGGTTATTTCTTCATAAATGGTACGTCTCTCTGGAATCCTTAATTCGACCAATACGTTAACTGGCTTCCGTAAAATGTTTTCAATGATAGTTATTTAACTTTAAGCAGATTTTTAATAACTTCAAAATGTATTTAATATTTTATGGTGTGAAATATTCAAAATCATTATTAAGTAGTTGCACAATCCAGCCCCTGTCATACATTATACGTAGCCAAGTTCAAGTTCTCATTGCCGTCAATCAATGTCATTTTCCATATTGTGGCTTTCTTCTTCATTATAAAACATTTAAAAAAATCTCAAATGTTTTCTTTATTCGGGCAGGTTGCTGATGTGGCATCAGCACCCTTTCATCATAAACAAAAAGCCATCAATTTGCTGCAAATAAGTACATGAGTACATGCATACCAAAGTTGTTGTTATGTTCATAGTGGTTGTTGTCTGTTTTTATTTTCAACGGCATCATAAATTCTCACTTGTAGTTTTGATATTTGATACACGTTGCAATAATCGTCTACTCGTTTGGAATTTAAGTACACAATTGATGCGACAATTGCCTACGATTTGTGAGACACATTCAACTTTGTCCAACAAAAATCTCATTAATAAACAATGTGTTCTAAAAAAAAAAAAAAAAAAAAAAAAAAAAAAACGAAAAATACTTATAAGCGGATATTCATTACAATAACCGCAGCATTATGCCATTCATGCACTTGCATTCGTATACAATTCATATACAAACTCGATTAAACATCTTTTACATTTTGAGGGTGAAAATCACCCCCTGTACAGCCAAACCATTTGACAATGACGTGCAAAAGTTTAGCTAGAGCTAGGCCGAACACGCGTTAGTGCTTAAACATAAATTTTAGCACCCTCTTGATCCGTTTAGTGTCATCTATTTAAGATTTGTTTGTTAGTCTGCTTTAACATTTTACATATGTTATTTATATACCCGTGGGATATTTTCGTCGTTTTGGTAGTTCTAAAATTTTTGGCATTAAAATGAGTAATGATTTTTTTTTAACCTTTGAGCTAAAAGTCAAAATTCTTTCGATATTTATATTATTAGCTACGCTTAATAATAATTTTATAGAGTAACATGAAAAGTTCTAAATTAAATACCATTTAAAGTGTTGAGAAAAAAGGTTTTCAGATTTCAAAATTATAAATTCATGTGTTATTAAGTGATTTGCATTTGTGAAAGCTTAAAAAACTAAATATGTATATTTGAAATGAATCAACTAAGTTAAATTTAACGATTTAAAGTTTAGATTATTAGCCTTAGAATTAAGAGCAAAGATAACTAACTATTTCATTACTTGTATGAACTTCATATTAGATTAGATTAGATTCTTTATTGTAAAATTTTTTTTAGTTTTAAATTTTACAATATTATTGTTAAAAATATTTTAAACCATAAAGATTTTACGGCATGGTTTAAAACCGTCTGCCGGAAGTTAGGATGTTTAATAGCATGTAGAGAAACTTCCACAAAACAATGAAGAAAAATATTCTTTAAGAATTGTATTCATTAACCAAAAATTTCCAATATTTCATGGCGTTCTTTATATAATTATAAAGGGTCCGCCAAATAACTTTTTTTTTTTTTTGAAAATGCTATAAAAAAAAAACTACTGAATATTATCTCAAGTTTCTTTTTTTATTTGAAAGTACAATCCTTCCGATTAATAATGGAAAATAATTTCATTCAAATGGCTGCCTCGGCTGGCCATGCAGTAGTCTACACGATCGGTCCAATTTTTAAGCACATTATCGATTGTGTGCAGCTGTATTTCACCAATGGTTTCACGAATATTGTCCTTTAAAGCGTCAATTGTCTCTGGCTTGTTGGCGTAACACTTATCTTTGAGGACACCCCACAAATAATAGTCCAAAGGTGTCAAATCGCAGCTCCGAGGTGGCCAAACGACATCAGCTCTGCGGCTGATAATGCGATCTTCAAAAACAGGGCGAAAAAAAATTGAGTGTAGCTTCGGCTGTGTGGCATGTAGCGCCGTCCTGTTGAAACCAGATGTTGCCAATATCCTGCTCTTCAATTTTTGTGAACAAAAATTCGTTCAACATGGCCCGATAACGATCGCCATTGACTGTAAAAATTGCCCAATTATGCCTCTGGACCAAAATTCGCACCAAACAGTGACTCGTTTTGGGTGTATCGGCTTTTCAATGTAAATGCGACAATTTTGCTTGTTTACATACCCGCCAAGATCAAAATGAGCTTCATCTGAAAAGATGATTTTTTTTTGGCAAAATCGGCATCTTCTGTAAGTCGATCGCAGGCCCACTTAGCGAAGCGAAAACGCATTGGATGGTCAGTTGGCTTCAACTCCTGAATCAATTGGACTTTGTATGGCGTCAAACCAAGGTCTTTATGCAAAAATCGTCTCAATGATGCCTCCGAAATGTTCAATTCTTGAGAACGACGGTGAATTGATGTTGATGGCGCTTCACGCACACTTTCTGCCACAGCAGCAATATTCTCGGGTGTACGCACTTTTTTTTGGCTTTTCACACTGAGAATAAAACAATAGCAGAATTATATAAAAACATAGTATACAATACACAAGGCTTCGGCAGTTTTCAGCCTGAAAAGTACTTGTATAAAAGAACCAAGTTTATTTAATTGTTTTTACAACGTTAAGTTATGTTAAGTCAACTTAGTTTTTTGTATAAAATAAACTTTTTAACAAGTTAATTCACCCAAGTGGCTTAGATAATTCATGCATGGCCATGCATGTTCTTTTAGTAAGGCAAACTGGTCAAATCAACAAAGTATTTTGTTCAAATCATCGAACTATCTTAGATAACTCATACATGGCCTTGTATAATCTGTTGGCAAAACTGGATGTACGAATTAACAAAGTATTTCCCACAAAACATCGAAGTAACTTAGATAATTTATACATATCCCTGTATTATCTTTTAGCAAAGCGGACTATACAAATTAACAAAGTATTTTGTACAAATTATCAAAGTAAGTTAGATAATTTATTCATAGCCCTGTATTACCTTTTAGCAAAGCGGAATGTACAAATTAGGAAAGCATTTTGTACAAAGTATATCAACTTAGAAATATAAATAATACAAAATTTTATAATATAGTATATGTGTTACATTTTATTTAATATAATATTAATATTATTATTTTCTATAAAGTACTGAATAATTTTATGAACAATAACTTTGCGCTCAGCTGGACGTAAAATGTTGCTTGTCTGATATGAGTCTATTATGGCTCTCCCCTGTTGATTTTTTTGTAAAATATCTGCCACGGAAATCTAAAAAATTGAAAGTAAAAAAGATATAAGATGTGATTTTAGCATTTAAATTATATTACATATTCAGAATCATTTATAGATGGTGCAGTATTTAAGGAACTGCTCGTAGATGGTGTGATGGTATTTGAAGATTGAGGAGATGAAGTTGAGAAACAAGTGCGGAGTTTAGTTATCCATTCAGAAATAGAGGAATTCATTGACAGTGTAGTAGCGTCAGCCTGTGAAATAATTAAAAATAACAGACTTCAATTGTATTTATCACATTAGATATAAAAACATCTTAACTTACAAGACTTTGCTGCCACATATTCAATTCATGCTCAAACAAAACTTTTAAAGCGAATTTATGTGATGGAAATATTTCATCTATGTGTCTTTCCTTCATGTATTTTAAAGTTTCTACAGATATATTTTTGGCTGTAAAAACGTTAAGAGTTTATATGAATGCAAAATTATTAAGTACAATAGGAACATATATAACAATATGTGGAAAACTTCTGCAGGAAGGTTCCAGCTCTTTAAAAGATCCTGCATCTCAGATTGTTTATCCAAAAGTACATTTTAAGTAAAATTGTTGACTTCATTATCAATAGCATTTTCGTCTAATTTGGTTTTTTTCGTGTTTTGTTGGTACTCATGATTTTCAAAAGCATTATTTAATAAATTATAAGTTCGGCTATTATTATCAGAATATATCAAAGAACGTTCTTCTGCATCATCCCTATTGTCACCCATATTATAAATCTTGAAATAATTATAAGCTGAAAGAGTGAAGTAATTAATATACAGTTGATTCAAATAAATAATTTAAAGAACTCACTTTCACTATTATTTATTGTAAACACTTTTATTATTAGGTCTTTATTATGAGCACTTTTACTATTATTTATTATTTTTTAATTAAAATATAATTTTTACTTATATTTAAAATAAAATAGAATATTAAACTCTTACAGAACTGATTTGACTGAACTGAATAACAAAAAGCAACTAATAATCTGATAATAAGAAAAGCAACAACAAAAGAGAATAGACAAAAATTGAATGTTCCGTTATTAATATTATATATACAGTGGCGAGCAAAAGTGAGTACATGTTCACGACACTGACTTTCGTCATCCATAAAAACAAAAGCATACAAGCAAAACCAAAAAAATTTTTAATTTTATTATTATTTCTTCGTAATAAATAGGAGTAAAGCAACAATAATAATAAATGAGGCGAATTCAAAGAGTTTGAAAGAAAAAACGAATATAACCCGCATAAACTCAATTTAGCACGTTTTATGAATTGCACCTATTTCCGCTCTCCCACATCTCTTATGCGGGTTATTTTTATTTTTTCTTTTAAACTCTTTGAATTCATCTCATTTTTTATTGTTGCTTTACTCCTATTTATTACGAAGAAATAATAAATATAAAATTAAAAATTTTTTTTCACGAAAGTCAATGTCGTGAACATGCACTCACTTTTGTTCGCTACTGTACATTCAAATATTTTATTTTTCTAAGAAGCTTGTTATACCCTATACCACTATGTGGTTTGGGTATAATGACTTTGTGCTGCTGTTTGTAACAACCAAAAATATTTGACCTAGACCCATCTTTAATTATACCGATCCAATCAGAATCACTTTCTGAGTTGATTTAACAATGTCCGTCCGTCCGTCCGTCTGTGTGTCCATGTAAACCTTGTAATCAAACTGCAGGTCGCAAATATGAATATATTTCGATGAAATTTTGTATATAAGCTTTTATCGGCCATGGGATGAAGGTTATTGAAATTGGTGATAATCGGTCCATATTCAGACCTAGCCCCCATACAAATTACCCATATGAAATCGACATAAATTGCCATAAGATCCAAATTGTCATATAGATCTTACTCAAATTGGGTTTGTATGCGCTCATTACATCCATTAATGAGTAGTCCAAAAATGATCCCTTTGACCCCATATAGAGCTGCTTCCCGATCTTCACTTAAATCTATTAAAAAACATAAATATTGTACTGATTCTTCTCAAATTTTGTTTGTATATATTTTTGCAAAATACAAGAGACTTTACCAAACATGATCGGTCCATTTTTGGACCTAGTCCCTATATAGATATAGCATCCGATATGAACTTTTTCACATTTGCAGCCAAAAAAATTAATAAAAATCCCACTCAAATTTGGTTTTTGCTTATTTTCTATGTCCAGTTAGTTGGGTCTAAGAGATAGGGTTTCTAAACGCATGGTATAGGGTACCGTATAGTCGGTGTAGACCGACTATAATTTTCTTACTTGTTTTTTTTTTACTTTTTGGAAAAAATAAACTTTATTTTGGTAATTAGGCATCAAGGAGATATACATACATAATAAATATATGTATATATATATATGTATATATTACTTATTTGCGCCCCCTAACTAATCATAATTAGCAAAAAAAAATTGCAATTTTATACACAAAACAATATTATACTAAACTATTAGATGGCCTCTTAAAATTTTTACCGGCAAAAAAACAAAATATTTATTATTTCTTTAAAAAAAAGCACATGTTTATATTTGTATAGAAATGTTTATACCTATACTGTACACTTGCTCAATTTTAGATTAAACTTTATACATTTTTTATCTTAATTTATACAAGCATTTGGATAATTTAACAGTTGATCCACTTGTATAAATTAACTGATTTTTTTATATAATTTGTCGAAGCTTTTAAACGAACTTTATAAATTTTTTTTATTAATTTATACAAGCATTTGGATAATTTGACAGTTGATCCAGTTGTATAAATCAACTGATTTTTTTAGATGATTTGTCGAAGCTTTTAAAAGAACTTTATACATTGTTTTATTGGTTTATACAAGCATATGGATAATTTAACAGTTGATCCACTTGTATAAATCAACAAATTTTTTTTTTGATGACTTGTCGAAGCTTTTAATTTAAAACAATGTTTAATATTACCAATTACTTGTATAAAAAATTTATCATTTTAGAATTCAGTACATTTTTCGTTAGCGAAGCCAACTTGTATAATATTACTATGGTTTTTATTCTCAGTGCACGCTTTGGTTTATCGATGACGATGCCAGTTTCTTTCACTTTTTTCACAAGATAACGAACATACAGAGCTGACGGTGCTTCTCTTCTTCCAAAATCCGTACTCAATTTTCGCACACATTCTGCAACATTACCATGATTTTTTAAGTAATGTCGCAATATTTCCCAGCTTTGCTCAAGCGCATACACAACCATATTCGTTCAGCGGAAGGATAAAACTAATTATCTGTCAAATCAGACATGAGATAAGTGTTACCATTCACGAAATAAGCACTAGTTGAAAAAAAAACGTTAGATGACGGACCCTTTACAATGGGAACCAATTTTCGTCAGCGCCACCATTTAAAGTATCAAACATTTCATCGTGCGTTAACCTTGAGCATCGTAGAAAACTACATTTTACTTCATTTAATACCGGGCACTTTCCTAAAAAATACAGTAGTGTTTCTTCATTCATATTGCAGATAGAACACAATCTATTTCGATCTGTCCTATATTGGTAGCTATTCAGCCATAAGAAATCAGCACGAGCCTTCTTTATAATAGAAATTACATGTTGGTTATATCGTTCGTTGCAGTATGTTTAGCCTCTGGAATGATGTAGAAACTTGTATACTCTTTGCTGGCTTTGTAATGCATTTATATGATGCTCGTGTTCTTTTTCCATTTTAATTTTTTGTATTAATTTACTATATGAATCATTCCATAACATATGATTTTGATTAATATTATATCTTAAGATGTGTTGCCAGAAGCGTTCAGCTAGATTTTTGTGCTAGTATATATTTTTTGCTATTATTTGTTTTGTGAATTTGTGGGGTAATCTTTGAGTATCATATTCGAAAAGAGTTTTAGCTATATAGTGGAGGTGGAGGCTATATGTATATAAATGGGACTCTTCATGTCCTGTTTCTAGCACGCTTTTCACGAAAAACCTTTACAATTTGTCTACTTGCTCAAACCTCGAAAACCCCACATCTGAGCTCCATAAGATTGTATAGACCTGCAAATATTATTGAAACAATATCCACTATCAAATTTACAACTTTTGTAGATACTCCCAGCTGGTGTAGCTTAAAAATTATCAATTTTCTTGGGGCGCAATCAACTAAAATCCACAAAAAATGCATAGATCTTTTTTCTTTTCGGAGAATTTTGTTGTCAAATCATAAATATTATCAATGGTTGAATAACCCTTACGAAAGCCCGCTTGGAGTTAATTTATTATATGGTGATTGTGTGTCGATACGGTTAAACGGTCATGAATTACTGCCATCATAATTTTTCCTGCACAATTCATGAATGACATTCCTCCGTAATTATTTGGTAGGTTAACATCTCTTTTTTGTGGATAGGCAGCACTATACTTCGTTCAAATATCTCAACTGAACTTATTCCATTTAAAATTTTCGCGTAGGTATTAGCGAGTGCACTAAGATATTCATTATTTGCATTGACAAAACTCATCTCCTGGCGCTTTATTTTGTTTGACTTTAGATAATACACACTTTAATTCCTGTAATGTAAAGGATCCATCTAGTTCAGAATCAAGGACAAAATTTGCTGCATAATTAATATCAGGTGAACATATAGCTGTATTTAAAGGTGTTTTGAAATATTCTCTAAAACTGTGGGCAGTTATTCTTCTATGGTTAATATTATATCATAGATTTTTCCAGAATTGGAATTGGAATCAAGAGTTTATAATAGTTTAATATAACGGGTGACCCAATAAGAGTGCACGACTCTGAGTGACAAAATCGGTGTGACTTATGATTGTATTGGTGAAAAAATTATTATATGTAATAACCTGTTTGACAATGAAAAATGACAAATGAAAAATGAAAAATAAAAAATTAAAAATGAAAAATAAAAAATGAGAAATGAAAAATAAGAAATGAAAAATAAAAATTAAAAATGAAAAATAAAAAATGTAAAATAAAAAATGAAAAATTAAAAACGAAAAATAAAAAATGAAAAACGAAAAATAAAATATGAGAAATGAAAAAAAAAAATTGAAAAATTAAAAACGAAAAACGAAAAGTAAAAAATGAAAAATAAAATATGAAAATAAAAAATTAAAAACAAAAAAATTAAAAATGAAAAATTAAAAAAAGAAAAATGAAAATAAAAAGACAAATAAAAAATGAAAAATGAAAACTAAGAAATGAAAAGTAAAAAATTAAAAATAAAAAATGAAAATAAAAAAGAAATGAGAAATGAAAAATAAAAAATGAAATTTAAAAATGAAAAACGAAAAATTAAAAATGAAAAATAAAAATGAAAAACTAAAAATGGAAAATAAAAAATGAAAAGTAATAAATGAAAAATGAAAAAAAAAAAAATAAAAAATTAAAAATAAAAAATTAAAAATAAAAAATGAAAAGCAAAAAATGAAAAATGAAAATTGAAAAATGAAAAATGAAAAATAAAAAATAAAAAATTAAAAATTAAAAATTAAAAATTAAAAATTAAAAATTAAAAATTAAAAATTAAAAATTAAAAATTAAAAATTAAAAATTAAAAATTAAAAATTAAAAATTAAAAATTAAAAATTAAAAATTAAAAATTAAAAATTAAAAATTAAAAATTAAAAATTAAAAATTAAAAATTAAAAATTAAAAATTAAAAATTAAAAATTAAAAATTAAAAATTAAAAATTAAAAATTAAAAATTAAAAATTAAAAATTAAAAATTAAAAATTAAAAATTAAAAATTAAAAATTAAAAATTAAAAATTAAAAATTAAAAATTAAAAATTAAAAATTAAAAATTAAAAATTAAAAATTAAAAATTAAAAATTAAAAATTAAAAATTAAAAATTAAAAATTAAAAATTAAAAATTAAAAATTAAAAATTAAAAATTAAAAATTAAAAATTAAAAATTAAAAATTAAAAATTAAAAATTAAAAATTAAAAATTAAAAATTAAAAATTAAAAATTAAAAATTAAAAATTAAAAATTAAAAATTAAAAATTAAAAATTAAAAATTAAAAATTAAAAATTAAAAATTAAAAATTAAAAATTAAAAATTAAAAATTAAAAATTAAAAATTAAAAATTAAAAATTAAAAATTAAAAATTAAAAATTAAAAATTAAAAATTAAAAATTAAAAATTAAAAATTAAAAATTAAAAATTAAAAATTAAAAATTAAAAATTAAAAATTAAAAATTAAAAATTAAAAATTAAAAATTAAAAATTAAAAATTAAAAATTAAAAATTAAAAATTAAAAATTAAAAATTAAAAATTAAAAATTAAAAATTAAAAATTAAAAATTAAAAATTAAAAATTAAAAATTAAAAATTAAAAATTAAAAATTAAAAATTAAAAATTAAAAATTAAAAATTAAAAATTAAAAATTAAAAATTAAAAATTAAAAATTAAAAATTAAAAATTAAAAATTAAAAATTAAAAATTAAAAATTAAAAATTAAAAATTAAAAATTAAAAATTAAAAATTAAAAATTAAAAATTAAAAATTAAAAATTAAAAATTAAAAATTAAAAATTAAAAATTAAAAATTAAAAATTAAAAATTAAAAATTAAAAATTAAAAATTAAAAATTAAAAATTAAAAATTAAAAATTAAAAATTAAAAATTAAAAATTAAAAATTAAAAATTAAAAATTAAAAATTAAAAATTAAAAATTAAAAATTAAAAATTAAAAATTAAAAATTAAAAATTAAAAATTAAAAATTAAAAATTAAAAATTAAAAATTAAAAGTTAAAAATTAAAAATTAAAAATTAAAAATTAAAAATTAAAAATTAAAAATTAAAAATAAAAAATTAAAAATTAAAAATTAAAAATTAAAAATTAAAAATTAAAATTAAAAATTAAAAATTAAAATTGAAAATTGAATGTGAAAAATGAAAAATGAAATGTTAAAAATTAAAAATAAGAATAAAAATAAAAAATAAAAATTAAAAATTAAAAATTAAAATTTAAAATTAAAAATTTAAAATTAAAAATTGAAAATTAGAAATTAAAAATTAAAAATTAAAAATTAAAAATTAAAAATTTAAAATTAAAAATTAAAAATTAAAAATTAAAAATTAAAAATTAAAAATTAAAAATTAAAAATTAAAAATTAAAAATTAAAAATTAAAAATTTAAAATTTAAAATTAAAAATTAAAAATTAAAAATTAAAAATTAAAAATTAAAAATTAAAAATTAAAAATTAAAAATTAAAAATTAAAAATTAAAAATTAAAAATTAAAAATTAAAAATTAAAAATTAAAAATTAAAAATTAAAAATTAAAAATTAAAAATTAAAAATTAAAAATTAAAAATTAAAAATTAAAAATTAAAAATTAAAAATTAAAAATTAAAAATTAAAAATTAAAAATTAAAAATTAAAAATTAAAAATTAAAAATTAAAAATTAAAAATTAAAAATTAAAAATTAAAAATTAAAAATTAAAAATTAATAATTAAAAATTAAAAATTAAAAATTAAAAATTAAAAATTAAAAATTAAAAATTAAAAATTAAAAATTAAAAATTAAAAATTAAAACTTAAAAATTAAAAATTAAAAATTAAAAATTAAAAATTAAAAATTAAAAATTAAAAATTAAAAATTAAAAATTAAAAATTAAAAATTAAAAATTAAAAATTAAAAATTAAAAATTAAAAATTAAAAATTAAAAATTAAAAATTAAAAATTAAAAATTAAAAATGAAAAATGGATCACTTTCTGAGTCGATTTAGAGATGTCCGTCCGTCCGTCCGTCTCTCCGTCTGTGTGTCCATGCAAACCTTGTAATCAAACTACTGGTATGAATATATGAAATATGAATATATTTTAATGAAACTGCTATATAAGCTTTTATCGGACATAGGATTAACGCTATTGAAATTGGTGAAATTCGGTCCATGTTCAGACCTGGTCGCCATACAAATGACCCCTATGAAATCGACTTAAATTGCTATAAAATCCAAATTATCATATGGATCTCAGTCAAATTGGGTTTGTATGTGTTTATTACATCCATTTATCATTACATCCATTTGCCTGCACCTTTTTATACCACTATACCACTATGTGGTTTGGGTATAATGACTTTGTGCTGCTGTTTGTAACAACCAAAAATATTTGACCTAGACCCATCTTTTATTATACCTATCGGCTCAGAATCACTTTCTGAGTCGTTTTTCTGATGTCCGTCCGTCCCTCCGTCCGTCCGTCCGTCCGTCTGTGTGTCCATGTAAACCTTGTAATCAAACTGCAGGTCGCAAATATGAATATATTTTGATGAAATTTGGTATATAAGCTTCTATCGGCCGTGGGATGAACGTTATTGAAATTGGTGAGAATCGGTCCATGTTCAGACCTAGCCCCCATACAAATGACCCCTATGAAATCAACATATATTGCCATAAGATCCAAATTATCATACAAATCTTAGTCAAATTGGGTTTATATGTTTACATTACATCCATTAATCAGTAGTCCAAAAATGATCCCTATTGGACAACTCTTTGTCATAGCCCCCATATTAAGCTACTACCCGATTTTCACTTAAATCTATCAAAAAACAAAAATATTGCACAGATTTTTCTCTGAACATGTAGATGAAAATGTAGATGAAAAAATAACTTAAATTTTATTATCTAGAGGTTTCCTAAGAACCATTAAGAGTTGCTTAATGGTTTTTGACAGTATCACTGATATCTACTACATCCCTGGACCGGACGTAACCTTGATTGTAACACAAAGACTTCTATTAGTAACAAACAGATTGACGAACTTTTAAATGAAATTGTCAATGGGGAAGGGGGTTGGTTAGTTATTTTACCACTAAGTAACATAAGGTGACAAAAAATTATAAAAATTCTAGATAATGGGATCAAACATGACTAAAAAAGTGTTTCTAAATTTTTAGATTAAGATTTCGCAAATATCTGATGGATGTTTAGATTCGCACTCAGCGCTCCAAAGACCCTTAACTATTAATATTTTGTTTCTGGCAACATCTCTAATATGTAAAAAATGCAATGTGTAGAATGTACAACCCATACATCACATATGGCAACTCTTACGAAACTGAGAATAGTGGAAGTTAAAAGTATCTATAATGTAAATAGGTAAGGCAATTTTTTGTGACCGATGATTTGTTAAACAGTTTTCTCCCAATTTTGACCAAACGTATCTTATTTGAAAGGTATTTCTTTTTAGCTGTCTACCAGATTTACAGATTTTTAAATTTTTAAATTTATTTGGAGTAAAATGCATTGAAGTTGCTACTAACACATACATAAAACTATACAATGCTATGTATGTGTTTATTAAATTTGTTAATGTGTTTGCAAAAAAATTAGTTGGTTTTCTTCATTCACTATAATAATTGTGTTGAATTAAAAAATAATTTTGGACATAAACCATTCACAATAATAATTGTGTTGAATTGAAATATTAATTGGGACATAAACCAATATGCTAGTAAATGCATAAATAATCTAAAAAATTTAAAATAACGATTGGTATGTTTGTTAGAGTTGTATCTTCTGAGATTTAAACGAAATGAAATTTCACTTAAAAACAATCTAATCAATTACAACATAACAATTATTACAATGTTTAATATAATCACTGATGAAGGCTAAATGTCTGAAACCTTATAAAGAATATAAAGGTAAGATTTTTAAAAATATATGCTTTCTTCTCTACCCACGCACCATTAAAATCAAAATAAAAATTTGCATATTATTTATAGTATTAATTGCAATATGTTTGAAAAAATCTCGTTACATTTAGAAAGCCGTTAGGAAAGTTTACTTTTTTCGCAGAGTCTAGAGTTTTATTGACTTTTTATTATTAAAAAAAAATTTAAACAAATAAGTCATACAAAGTCATTTCAGCCGACGTTTTTGAAGCAGAAGGCGACGATATTGAAGCGAAAGAGATGCCTTACCGAATTTTATATAACCAAATTTATTAGCGTTGTTGTAGAGCCCAAAGTATAGCAAAAAAAAAGTATAGCGACAACCTATGTAATGTAGAAATTCTGAGTTCAGAGTTGAATTCTGTGCGCGGAAGAACTTTCGGCAGAACAAGTAGCCAGGATCAAAAATATGTCGATGTGTAATTGTTGACATGTTTTCAATGTAAACCATTAGAAAAATATAGTTTTCTTAAATATTCTAGAATTGAAAAATCTCTTACTAAAGACTGCAAACCAAATGAAATATTACAAACTTGAATAGTAGTTAATCGAAATGTTCTTATTACTGTGAAATTCTGGAAATTTCTTAAATATTCTAGAATTGAAAAATCTCTTACTAAAGACTGCAAACCAAATGAAATATTACAACCTTGAATAGTAGTTAATCGAAATGTTCTTATTACTGTGAAATTCTGGAAAGGTATTCGTTTTAAAAATATATTTGCAATCTTATGAAACATTTTTAACTATTAATAATCTAAAAGTAAAATTTTAAAATATAAAATATAAATATAAATTATGGTGTGCAAAGAAAAACATATTATGGTTTCATGATAAATATTCCATGTTTTCTTGCTACCCCTTGCTATGTACCACCCATCAAAACACCCACCTATAAACAGTCTAAATCATATGGCTTTGTTAGAAAAGTTATTACAAAAATACCATAATAAAAACAACAAAAAATAAAAAAATTAACTGCGGTTTGTGATAAAAATATGTAGCACGCTAGAATCAAAATTTAACCGCAATTTTAGTCACTCCCACCAAAAAAAAAAATTGTGAAAAAACTGCTGGAAATATCAGACACACACACATACTCTTTTCATAGCCAACAACATGTTAATGCGAATTAAATTTTCGATAAAATAAAAAAAAAACCATCAATAAAAGTAATACAATTATGACAGATTGTATTTGAGAAAAACAGCCACAACACAACACAAGAAAAGGGTTCATTTTACAAATGTGTTAAATACTTAACAGGCAAAATTCACAAATTCACATTCCCACTGCAATGGCAATAAATAATACTAAAGCGTTTTCGTTATGTGATTTGGTTTTTTTTCTCATACGATAAAATCCGAAACAGAAACTTAAGAATGAAAAAAAACATAAATTTACACTTTGCACAGCCTTTGCGGTAACACCTACAAATCGCTTAAAAATCACACACTAATTCATAAATGCAACAATATCGACACAAGTCTATTGGCACTGGGACGGACAATAAAAACAGCCGACCACTTGCTGCACTATCCAGAACAACATAAACCCCCCCACTTTTTGATCAAATCCATAATGCACAAATGAATTGTGTGATTGTACTCGTACACAATATGAGAAGGATTTTTTTTCTTCTTTCGTATTTCAGTTTAACAGCAGACAATTGGACGCTAAGCTACTTGTGCTTGCGTCGGTGTGCTTGGCTTAGTTGTTTGGGTGCGCAATATGACCAACGGCTGATCGTGCAGCTAAAGTTTTAAAAGCTTTAAATTCTGAACAGTTGGTCGAAATTTGTTGTGTTTTGCAGCACAATGGGTTAGACTCGTAGCGTCACAAGATCCAAATACAGCGACATCAAACTTTAAGCTGTAGGTTTTTTGTAACGAGGGTGGATCAATAGGTCCAAAAATGTCAATATGATGAGAACAAGGTTTTTGTTCATTAAGATCAGAATGTGGTTTTTAAAGTTATTTGGGACGCTGAATCCAAATTTGTTTTCTTTGTATCAGCTCGACTTTTTGCAATATACCGTTATGTCCATAATTAAGATACTTCCACTACATATATTGGAATAACTTGAAAACGATTCACCATATTCAGTTAAAAAATAATCCAAAACTCCTCAACAATATTATCTTTAAGCCCATGCTTACATTGGCTTTAAATTTACCCAGTAGTTTCAGAGATATCGTTGAAGTTTTGAATAAAAGAACAATTTTTTAAAAAAAAAGTCTGAAATAAAATCAGTACCTGTAACTTAAAAATGCGAGCTGATGCAGAAAAATGGAGATTGGATTTGAAATCAGCGTCCTCAAATTCGTAACAAATTGCAATAAAGTTCAAGTCAACACCATTCCCTTCCCTTGTGTTATTCCCTTGTTATTGATGGCATACGTAAATCAAATGGCTCTGTAATTTCGATTTTAAATGATCAGTTGGGTTTTTGGAAAGCTGTCCGAAGGAGACCATAAATGCGAGTTAACTTCAAAGAAGTTTTGTTCATTGTTTAATCGTCATACATAGGTATGAGGTATTGTGCCATTTTATAACGGTGGATTAAGTATGGATGCATTACAGCATATCGAACCAAACATACAGGCGCACTGTGGGCCATATTTTGAGAAGGCGGCCAAAAATCATTTTTTTTTTTGGTTACCGATTTTAAAGTTATGTTATTCATTTGAAAGTAAATACCAGTGATCTTCGGGAGCCAAAAAATTGCGACTCTATTTCAACTATCTCAAAGCGAACAGGGTCTTCGAAAATGGACTTTCTCAGTATTTTGCTAAAATTAAAAATTTCTTTGTAAATTTTAATTTTAATTGGCTGTAACTTTTTTGTTTTAAAAGATTTTAAAGTAAAATAAATGTTGTAGAATTTTGAAACTTCTAAGCTATTAATGTTAGAAATATAAATTCACTGAGTCGTTTAAAAATTAAAAAAAAAAATTTTTAAAAAAGGTCCAAATATTCAGAAAATCTCCTACTTAATAGAGCATAACTCCTGCCCATCAAAAGCCATCAAAAAGATCTTGCACTCGTAAGTCCGAACTCCTCCCTACACTCATAGACCCATTGTGTACCTGTCAGTTTCCGCCCGTGCGCACCAGAAAAATTTTTCTGACCCAAGATAAGATATTTTGTGCAAAATTTATGACTACAAAAGTCTTCCACTATGTGGTTAGGGTATTATGAGTTTGCCTTGATGTTCGTAACTACCAAAAATATTGGACCTAAAACCATCTTTTATTATACGGATCGACTAAAAGTCACTTTCTGAGTGGATTTAAAGAGGTCCGTCCGTCCGTCTGTGTGTTATGAATACAAAAGTTGGTCGTACCGGTGTATTTTTTTTGCGTGAGTTTATTTGTTTTTTATACTGACAGAAAAAGGAAACGGTAGAGTTGACACGAGTTGTTATATAATTATAAAAAAGGGTTTAGACATAATGTGCTTAATTGTTAAATTATATTAATGGGTAAAATTTTTTTAATTTGACAGGTACATTTACATAGGTATTTTTCAAAGACATTAATAGTCGGAACTTGAGTTATATAGTTTAGATACCTGACAAAATGGGGAAAAAATGAAATAACAGGTAAATGGTAAAAAAACTTGCGACAAACCCTTTTAAGATCTGAGCAGGTATGCCTCACCTTTTAAAAGGGGTTAGTATCTGGGTTTTTTATGCTTCAAAAAGTGTTAACAAAAGATAAAAAAAAATATATTTTACATAATTGCAAGAAAGAGTATTTATAATAACTAGCAGATTCCAGCGCTCGATAATCGAGCGCAATTTCTAGGCAACTTTATTTTTCAACTTAGCCAATTCACAAACCAACACTTTTTAGGTTTATTGTTATTGTGAATGAAGAAAACAAACTCATTTACAAACACATTAATAAACACACATAGCATATGTATAATTTTATGTATGTGTTAGTAGCAAACTTAAATGAAATTTACTCAAAATAAAGAAAAAAAATTAAAAATGTGTAAATCTGGTGAAGAACTAAAAAGAAATATCTTTCAGATAAGATACGTCTGGTCAAAATCGGGATAAAACGGTAGAACAAAATATCGGCAACAATAAATCGCCTAGGCTATATGTTTCCACAATTATTATTCATTACAGTGTGAACAATGGCTAAGTATTGTTGTAGAGATATCCCTGAAATTTATTTTCTACAAAAAGATGTAGATGACATAATTTTGCACATACTGAGCAACCATTTCTTTAAGAATTGTAACCTGCAAGAAATTGAAATACACAAAGAAAAAATTACAACTTTTGCATCAAATTTGTAAAAACGGTAAATTGAATGATGTCATAGAAAGGCAAAGATGTACAAACGTTACCAAGACTGGTTAATAAAGGAAATTATTTTTGAGAGTTCTTCTACAACTGCCAACGAAAGTGGAAACAAGTAAGAAAATTATACGATACCCTATACCATGCGTTTAGAGACCCTATCTCTCAGGCCCAACTAACTGGATATAGAAAATAAGCATAAACCGAATTTGAGTGGGATTTTTATTAATTTTTTCGGCTGCAGATATGAAAAAGTTCATATCGGATGCTATATCTATATGGGGACTAGGCCCAAAAATGGACCGATCCTGACCATGTTTGGTAAAGTCTCTTGTATTTTGCAAAAATATATACAAACAAAATTTGAGAAGAATCAGTGCAATATTTTTGTTTTTTGATAGATTTAAGTGAAGATCGGGAAGCAGCTCTATATGGGGCCTATGACTAAGAGTTGTACTATAGGGATCATTTTTGGACTACTGATTAATGGATGTAATATATACATACAAACTCAATTTGACTAAGATTTGTATGATAATTTGGATCTTATGGCAATATATGTTGATTTCATAGGGGTCATTTGTATGGGGGCTAGGTCTCAGCATGGACCGATTCTCACCAATTTCAACAGCGTTCATCCCATGGCCGATAAAAGGTCAAATACCAAATTTCGTCAAAATATATTCATATTTGCGACCTGCAGTTTGATTACAAGCTTTACATGGACACACAGACGGACGGACGGACGGACATCGTTAAATCGAATCAGATAGTGATTCTGATTCGATCGGTATAATTAAAGATGGGTGTAGGTCAAATATTTTTGGTTGTTACAAACAGCAGCACAAAGTCATTATACCCAAACCACATAGTGGTATAGGGTATAAAAAGGGTCGACCAGCAAAACCAATTGACGGGTGTAGTGAAAGATCTCGAAGACGCAAGCTGGTGAATATTAATGAAGGAATTTCTCAAAGAATTATTAGGGATTCATTTTTGCACCAAATTCAACCAACACAAAATAAGAAAATAAAATTGAAATAATTTAAATAATAGTAGAGGCGAGCCCAAGGCGCACAAAGAGGATTTTGAAAAGCATTCCTACAAAAAATGTCCAGATGGTGCACCAATGAAGACCTTATCACTATTTTGTTGTGCACTTCAGATCCATATATGTCCAACATTCGTCAAAAATGGAAAACTACCTCTATTGAATTAGACGAAGAAGCTAAACAACTTCTAGAAGATGAAAATCAAGGCTATTTAGAAGAAATATTTACTAAAATTGTTTGATTTAAAGTAGTTTTTCAGTACACTAATAATAAGTTATACTCTTTATGTTTATTTTTATACCCTATACCACTATGTGGTTTGGGTATAATGACTTTGTGCTGCTGTTTGTAACAACCAAAAATATTTGACCTAGACCCATCTTTAATTATACCGATCGAATCAGAATCCTTTTTTGAGTTGATTTAACAATGTCCGTCCGTCCGTCCGTCCGTCCGTCTGTGTGTCCATGTAAAGCTTGTAATCAAACTGCAGGTCGCAAATATGAATATATTTTGATGAAATTTGGTATATAAACTTTTATCGGCCATGGGATGAACGCTATTGAAATTGGTGAGAATCGGTCCATGTTCAGACCTAGCCCCCATACAAATTACCCCTATGAAATCGACATAAATTGCCATAACATCCAAATTTTCATATAGATCTTACTCAAATTGGGTTTATATGCGTTCATTACATCCATTAATGAGTAGTCCAAAAATGATGCCTTTGGCCCCATATAGGGCTGCTTCCCGATCTTCACTTAAATCTATTAAAAAACAAAAATATTGCACTGATTCTTCTCAGATTTGGTTTATATATATTTTTGCAAAATACAAGAGACTTTTCCAAACATGATCAGGATCGGTCCATTTTTGGACCTAGTCCCCATATAGATATAGCATCCGATATGAACTTTTTCATATCTGCAGCCAAAAAAATTAATAAAAATCCCACTCAAATTTGGTTTTTGCTTATTTTCTATGTCCAGTTAGTTGGGCCTAAGAGATAGGGTTTCTAAACGCATGGTATAGGGTATCGTATAGTCGGTCTAGACCGACTATAATTTTCTTACTTGTTTTATTTTATTTTATTTAGTTAACAATTTTTCTTGATTTAAAAATTTATGTATTTTATAAGTTTACAATAAAAATTGATATAGAAATATTTAAAAAGACAATACCAAATTTTCAATTAAGCCGTTTTCTTTTCTGACAAAAAATGTCGCCCTTTTTTGCCCTTTTTTCGAAAAATGTATTTTTTTATATATTCTGAATTAAGAGCAACCTTATCTTATATATCAATCGAAAGGTCTCAAAGTCGATCCCTCATAAATCACAAAAAATTCGAGCCATTGACTTCTTTAAGGTCATAGTGGGAGAATATTTCCCCATTGTTCCCCTTTTTGAATATTTTCACCCTATGACTTCCAAGAGGATAATAATAAATTTTTTTTTTTGTATTTATGAACACAGCACTTTGAGACCTTTCGATTGATATATAATACAAGGTTGCTCTTAATTCAGACTATATAAAAAAATACACTTTTCCAAAAAAGGGCAAAAAAAGGGCGAAAAGAAAACGGCATAAGTTAAAACATACGACTTTTTTATTTAAACTTCTCTATCTGGAACCAATATTAGGTAACTTCGTTCGCTACTTAATAAATGATATCTTAACTCGGGCTCTTTCAAAAAAAAAAAGCCAATCTTTGGCACTTGTGAACATTAGGACTAAAATGTTTACGGGGGCCAAAATTTGGCATTTTCTGACTTAACTGAAAAATATGACATTATATAAAAAAAAAAACCTTTTTTAACCTTTTAGCACTTCACTTTTGCACTAAAATTCAACTAGAAATGAACATTTATTTTAAATCCTCCATAACTTTTTTGTTATCGGTCGATATTTACATTTTATAGCAAAAATTAAATGCTAAAGTCCCACCTTATCAAAATTCCAATCCAATCAAAAGTTATGGATTTTTGACCGCCTTCTCGTGAAATGGTCCATTGTGCGGCGCACAGTGGGATCGCTTCATACATTTTTTTCGCAAAAAATATTAGGAGAGTTCGCAGAATATTGAAATTTGATCCAGAGCCTTTTACTCAATTAAGGAAAATTTAAAGTTTCATCAGCATTGGCCGCGCCTATCGCCCACCGCCCATATAACTCTTAAAAATTTTTTCTTCCCAAATTTATATTTCTGCACCAAAAGTCATGAAACTTGGCTCAAGTTGTTAGTGTTATGAAGTTGAGATATCTGGAGAGTTTCATGGAAATCGGCCACGCCCATCGTCCACAGCCCATATACCCGAAAATTAGTTTTTGGACCAGAATTTTTGTTTCTTCCTTAATAGTCTTGTAACTTGACTCAAGTTATCACTATTATGAAATAAAGATGTCTGCAAAGTTTTACAGAAGTATGCCACGCCCACCTCCTTATAACCCAAAAGAAAGTTCTTTATTTAAAAAGATTGTTTTATAAACAAACTGGAAAAGTTTTGTAATTCGGCTTAAAAGCTATAAGTAACAATATTTTTTCATGAAAAAAAAAAACTAGATGAAACAAGATGCACGATATAATGAGTGATAAATAATTTTACGTGTATGGAAATATACACTTTTATTCATCTCCTATCATTTCTTTAACGACATCATCTAGTTCCAAATAATGTTTATGAGGTTGACGTCTAATGCTAGTAATCTGACTATACCAGAAGGCCATAGAAAACATCAGTATTTGTTGCGACTCTGTTGCAGTTTCTGCAGAACATTAGTCTAAACATTCTATATTCCTTATTTCGAGCTTCTTCAACTTCTTCGGAAAGCAGACCTATGGAAAGTAAAGCCGCATTCATAATGTCCTTGCCATAAATAAGTATTTTGTGAACTGTAAGCGGCATGTAAAACCAGCTATATTTTCGACCAATAGCTTCGCCATATTCCAAGCGAAATTCTTAAACTTAGATGAATTTGTTGTCTAGCCGCATGTTCTTCTTTGACTCCAGTTATGTCAGTAAGAATTTGAGGATTCGGAAAGAAAAATCTTGACGTGTTGCCATCGTTTTGAACACCCAGTTCCCTGTCGAACAGCATCTACTCTTATCATTCCATCCGCTTCTTTGAGGCCATTTGAATGCGATGCTTATTTTCCTGGTTAAGAGCCTTGTTGCTAACTCTATTAAACTCTAAACATTAAAACCCATGGGTCTAAAAGTATTCATCATTTTATATCGTGTTTCTTTGAATTACTGAAATGAAATTTCGTGTGACTTTTTTGTTCTCTACAATAAACAATACTAGCAGATGCCAGCGCTCGAAATTCGAGTGCAATTTCTAGGCAACTTTATTTCTCAACTTAACCAATTCATAAACCAACACTTTTTTGGTTTAATATTATTGTGAATGAAGATAACAAATTCACTAACAAATTTAATAAACATACACATAACATATGTATAATTTTATGTATGTGTTAGTAGAAACTTTAAATGCAGTTTATTCAAAATACAGGAAAAAATTTAAAAATCTGTAAATCTGGTGAACAGCTAAAAAGAAATAGCTTTCAAATAATATACATTTGGTCAATATCGGGATGAAACGATAGAACAAAACATCGGTAACAAGAAATCGGCTAGCCTATTAATATTACAGATTATCCGAATTTATTAAATCAAAAAAATACACTCCCATCTTTTATTTTTTCGCAACCAGAACACAAAGGTCGATAAAGCTCAACTTTTTTTTGTTCAACAAAAAGTAAAAATACTGGGGCCAAATCACCGCATTCGTTATCGAAATTTTTCGATCGAAATTATTTTTTTATTTTCCAAAATAAAGTACTAAAAATAATTTTACTATGTCACAGTTAAAGAATTAGGGCTCCTAATGAAGAGTAAAAGTGAGACGAGGTCAGATGTTTGTCCGTATTCTTTAAATAATAAACCAAAAAATTTTGAATTTCGATCGATTTTACTCGATATCGAATCGGTGATTTGGTCGCTTAATTTTTGAATGCCATCATAAAAACCTGAATATTTTCTAAACTATTATTGTTATCCAATAATCTTTTTTTCAGACTTAAGGCTGAAAAACTATGTTTTTCAAGTATACTTACATCAGATAACAAAAAGAAATTATCTAACCGGCCCATTGAAATTCATAAAAAGTCAGGCGCTTACTTCGGAGTTTCGTTTAGATGACTTTGCCGCGTTATTTTGGACAAAAAAATAATTTCTAGAAATAAAATTATGATGCAATTCTCTTAACTAAACAATTCTCTACAAAACTGCAGCATTACATTTTTAATATTTTACACTCGAGAACGGACGTTTTGCCAACAAACTGCCACAGTGCGGCACATGTGTGATATTTTGCGTAGGTAGGGTAATTTAATTCTAAATCTTACGATAAAGTTTTGAAATTTCGCACACGTTTTAGTATCAGTAAATTATAACTGTGTATCTTGATGCAAGGATAC
This sequence comes from Cordilura impudica, assembly GCA_963682025.1. Classification (NCBI taxonomy): domain Eukaryota; kingdom Metazoa; phylum Arthropoda; class Insecta; order Diptera; family Scathophagidae; genus Cordilura; species Cordilura impudica. Next base: position 33,998,896 of record OY821517.1, read on the forward strand.
GCATCCTTGTCATATATCCTCTAATCGAAAATTTATATAAAATTCCATGTAATATAAAATATTATAGAGCTCTGACATGGTATGTGAAATATAAGTATTTAGTGCCATTAGGTATTTATTTTAATTATTTAAATTGGAAATTTTAAAATTTTTTAATTCTTGCATTATTTAAGGTGTATATATGTACATAGTTCATGGAATATCGATTTTTTTCGATTTATAATATTGATATCAAATATATGATTGCATTTCTTTTCACTATCGGAAGGTCAATTTGATTTTTTTCATCATCTGATGTATCTCTATGGGGGATACTAAAAAGTGAAAATACTTCGTTTGACAAATCTCTCTTGCACTGTTTCAACGATTTTCGTTACTAATGTATGGATCAGATGATACCAAAAGTCTCTTTATGAAAGCACTATTTTTATGTATTCTACATGTTATTCGATATCGTCTAATGTCCTTGATGCGAGTTTCTTGATCTTCCGCGGACAATTGCCCAATTGGCCAAATGCAGCTGCTTATAATATCGGGCCCATGATACAGCAATTTGTGCCCATGATACAGCAATTTGATACAATTGATAGAGTAGTAAAAAATTGCTTCCCTCTTCCCCTGTGTATTTTTGGAAAGAGTTTAAATTGATTGGCAGGCCAGAACTTAGTACTTAAAAAATAGTGCGACGAATATAAATTCATGTTATGTCTGACGTTTTTTCTGGACCTTTCAAAACATCTGAAAGTATCACCATCATTGGTATAGTCAGAAATTTCTTTAAGCATATCAGTTAAAAGTCCAGTTTGGTTTTTAAAACGTGCTTGATTTTTTTATTTTCTTTTTGCAACAATTTCTTTGAATTTTTCACTTGCTTTTCAAGCACCACACTTAAAATTAAAGTTGTTTTTACTTAATGATATAATTTACAATAAACTCATATTTTTATGCTTCAAACAAAAAGTTCGCCAGTTGAGTTTTAGTTTAACATTTACAGTTTAATAATAAACAATATTTCGTTACCCATAGTGCAAAATTAAAACTACTCTTCTTTTTATATAAATTATCATTTGAAGTCAGTGCAACAAAAATAAAAAAAAAGAAAAAACACCCAGTTAAATCTGGAATATGTTTTTATTTGCAAAACTTAAAGATTTGTTTTTCTTCAAACACTCATGCTTCAGTTTAATATGTTGCACTGGGCGTGCGATACTAGCAACGCCTTCCAAATCATATAAAATATCGCAATTGATACACAATTTAAAACCGATCGACGATACTCAACAGATGTACGCGTTCGATTTCGATGACTTCGTACATACTCTCACATAAGTATAATGATCACCTGCAGTTATCACTGCAACTCATTACAGTGCGTCGAATGGGTGTGTATGTGCGTGAATATAAATATTTACGAATACATATCAAATGATACACATTTACATTTTCATTTTTTGCTTTTATTGAGTTCTTCTGAACGTGTGTGCTGTGTATTTTTTTTTTTGCAAAAATCAAAGGTGTGAAATTGTTTAATATCAGTGCAATGCGTTTGTTGTATTTCAATGTTGCATATGGAGGTGGGTCAAGATAATGTCATATTTTAAGCTTTAATGTGAAGCATCCCAGTATATTGAAATTCCCTGTCTATCTCTATAAGAGTATTACTTTTATTGTTGAAGATCGACTGAATCGAAATCAAACCACAATTTCAAAAAGTAAATCATGAATTTATTAAAATTTTGTAAAATTAAGCAATTAAGAATGTTTGCGAGATAAATGTAAAAATATGACAGTTGACTAAAATGTCGTTTATAAATGTAAGTACTAGACATGCTTTATTTAATAATCAATTTTTCCTACAAAGTTTGTATTTAGGCAATTAAAATATTTTATTGTAGAATATTTTTTTTTCCATTCGGTGCAACAATTAACAAATTTTTCGACGTTTCTACTCTGGAGCAAGCGACATATAGCTGCCCTTAAAAGGACCTGGATTTTTCAAATTAATCCGGCAACACTTAACGATTGGTCTTGAATTTAAAATATCATTTGGCAATTTTTTATTCTTTCGATTTTTGATTATGGCGATTTTTGAACGATTTTTTTGTTGCGATTTTTGTTTTTAGCGAGTTTCGGTTTTGGCGATTTTAGATTTTGGTGATTTTTAATTTGGCGTTTCCGCCCATATTTTCCATGACTACTCACATTGATAATTAATGTACTTGTCAAAAGTTTCAATATTGGCGCTTTCATAGTACTTTATATCTGTTTTGTATAGAACGTGTTACGCCCACTAATCCCATCCCGCCCATTTCTTAGCTGCGTACTCACATTAATATCTGATGGACTAGTGCAAAGTGTCGAGGCTTTACCTTTTATTGTACACCAGTTATATGATATTATATATTTACTTTGTAAGGGCGTTGCCACGCCCACAGTTCCGATCACGCCTATTTATTGTTCGACTAATCATATGTATAACTTATGGGCTCACGTAGAGTTCCAAGTCTCTCACTATTACAGTACTCCAGATATATGATATTTAATATTTACTTTGTATGGGAGGTGCTAAGCCCATTGGTCCAACAATGTCCATTTTTTGTCAGACTACTCACATTAATAATAGATGACGTCAGACAAATTTGCAAAGTTGTCTCTGTAATAGACTCGAGATATATAATATTCAATTATTACTTCATATGGGAGGTGTAACGCCCACTTATCTGATCCCGCCCATTTCTGAAGTAGCTACTAAAATAAATAATAAGTGATATCACACGAATTTGCAAATCTTTCTCTGTCATAGTACTAAATATATATGATATTAAAAGTTCACTTTATATGGGAGGTGCCACGTCCACTAAAAATATAAAAAAAAATTATAGCCTATGTCCATCCTTAAGAACCATTCTAAATATTGGAACACACATTTTTAAAATCAGATGAGTTGTTACGGAGATTACCTCCTACAAACAAACAAACATTACCTTTTTATTATATTAGTATAGAAGTATAGATATTTAAAAACAGGTATATTAGTATAAAAATCGGTTGTTCAATTCGGCTATGCCGAATCTTTGATACCTTCAAATGAGCTTGACGTTTACCTGACCTGATTTATCTTAATTTTAATACCAACTTGATCGAAATAATAACAAACAATATTATCTTAAGTTGACACAGGTAAAGGTTTATTTTGTGAATGAGCGTGATTTCAGACAGACAGACGGGCGGACAGACAGAGGTATCGACGGACATACGGGCAGACGGACGTCGCTATGTCGACTCGAGTTGTTATAAGGATCAGGGATATATATATGGGGGGTTTCATGTCAAGTGCACCAACTTTTAAAACCGATGTCTTCCGATCGGGATGAAATTTGCACCAAGGTTAGTCCTATTGGATAGTAGTTTAGACACAATTTTTCAACAAGATCGGTCAAGATCTCTCTGAGTTAGAGGGGATCAAAATTTGATATTTTGGCCAAACAGGTGTTTTTTCTCATCCATGTAACTTATTACCTATTGTTCTTAGAAAATTTTCTCTCAAAGAGTTTAGATAGCTATTTCTTCAATATTTCGGAAAAAATACTTAAAAAAAAAATTTTTTTTTTGACTTTTTTTTTTGCTAAATCAAAGCATTTTTTGCCTTTTTTTCAAAAAGGGCATTTTTTTTCATAAGAAAGCTTAGGATTTTTCCTTTAAGAGCTTTTTGGTCACTTAGTGGGATGGGAGTGGGATATCTATCAAAATAAATGTTTTGTAACTCAAGACAACGGTTTTTCAATTTTTCACAAATGCACTAATTTGAATTTTTCCTATTTGTATGAAAAACCTTACAAATAAAACTTATACTGAGAAACTAGACAAATTAACCTTTCCGAAGGTATGTAATATATGTAATATGTTAACCTCAGGGAAAAAATCACTTTTTATACCCTATACCACTATGTGGTTTGGGTATAATGACTTTGTGCTGCTGTTTGTAACAACCAAAAATATTTGGCCTAGACCCATCTTTAATTATACCGATCGAATCAGAATCACTTTCTGAGTTGATTTAACAATGTCCGTCCGTCCGTCCGTCCGTCCGTCCGTCCGTCCGTCTGTGTGTCCATGTAAAGCTTGTAATCAAACTGCAGGTCGCAAATATGAATATATTTTGATGAAATTTGGTATATAAGATTTTATCCGCCATGGGATGAACGCTATTGAAATTGGTGAGAATCGGTCCATGTTCAGACCTAGCCCCCATACAAATTACCCATATGAAATCGACATAAATTGCCATAAGATCCAAATTGTCATATAGATATTACTCAAATTGGGTTTGTATGCGTTCATTACATCCACTAATGAGTAGTCCAAAAATGATCCCTTTGACCCCATATAGAGCTGCTTCCCGATCTTCACTTAAATCTATTAAAAAACAAAAATATTGAACTGATTCTTCTCAAATTTTGTTTGTACATATTTTTGCAAAATACAAGAGACTTTACCAAACATGATCAGGATCGGTCCATTTTTGGACCTAGTCCCTTTATAGATATAGCATCCGATATGAATTTTTTCATATCTGCAGCCAAAAAAATTAATAAAAATCCCACTCAAATTTGGTTTTTGCTTATTTTCAATGTCCAGTTAGTTGGGCCTAAGAGATAGGGTTTCTAAACGCATGGTATAGGGTATCGTATAGTCGGTCTAGACCGACTATAATTTTCTTACTTGTTTTCTATAGAAATGTTGAAAAATTATTATTTTTTTATTTATTTGTAATAATAATTAAATTAATATATAATAATAATAATATTAAAAACTAGATGTAACCCGGTTTGCTTCGCTACACCCTCCCCCTCCCCCACCCTTCCGAATCGTTATGAAAAGGCTCACGCAAAGTCCCAAGGCTCTCACTAATACAGCAATTCAGATATATCACATATAATATTAAGTTTGTGTGCGGGTAACACGCGCATTTGATTTTTGTTTTTTGGGCGATTTTTATTTTTCGCGATTTTTGAGTCTGGCAATTTTTGATTTGGCCGATATATTTTCCACGACAAATCACATTAATAACTAATGAACTTGACAAAAGACTGTCGCTTTCGTAGTACTTCATATTTTTTACATAGGAGGTGCCACGCCCACTAATGCCATCACCGTCCAATTTTTATTGGACTGCTCACATTAATATCTGATGGACTCATGCAAAATGTCGATCTTTCCCTTTTATAGTACACCAGTTATATGATATTAGATATCTACTTTGCATGGGCCGTGCTACGCCCACTGCTCCGATCACTCCCTTTTTTGTTCGACTAATCACACAAAGAACCGATGGGCTCACGCAAAGCCACAAAGCTCTCTCTTTTACAGTACTCCAGATATATGACATTAAATAGTTACTTTGCATGGGGAGTGCCACGCCCATTGGTGTTAACCCGCCAATTTTTTGTTCGACTACACATACCAAGATCTGATAGGCTCGTGCAAAGTGTAAAAGCTTCCTTTTTAGCACACCAGTTATATGATATCATATATTTACTTTGTATGGGCGGTGCCATGCCCACTGCTCCGATAACGCCCATTGTTTGTCTAACTAATCAAATGAATAACTTATGGGCTCACACAAAGTCCCAAGACTCTCACTATTACAGTACTCCAGATATATGGCATTTTATATTTACTTTGTATGGCAGGTGCCACGCCTACTGGTCCGATACTGCCCATTTTGCATCCGACTACTTACATTAATAATAGGTGACATCAGAAAAATTTGAAAAGCTCTCTCTATCACATTACTCGAGATAAATAATATTGAACTATTACTTGTATGGGAGGTACCACGCCCACTTATTCGATCCCGCCCATTTCCGGCGTAGCTACTTATATTAACAATAGGTGACCTCACACAAATTTGCAAAGCTCTCCCTATCATAGTACTCAATATATGTATATGATATTAAAAATTTACTTTGTGTGGGAGGTGTCACGCCCACCAAAAATATTTAAAAAATTATAGCCTATAGCACTTCCCATATCCGCAGTAAGACTCTGTGAAAATTTCAGGAAGATCAGATGGGTAGTTACGGAGATTACCTCCTACAAACAAACAAACAAACACACATTACCTCTTTATTATATTAGTATAGATAAAAAGATAAATAATTTAATAAAATTTAATCTTAATTACATTAGATCCATTTATATCATAATTTTTTTTTTACTTAATTTATCGTAGCTGATGAAGTATTTAAGTCTTGTAAATTTTTAAATACCCAGTCTTTCATCCCGCTTTTTTGTCGCCTTTATTTACTGCGTTTTTTGTCAACCCTTTCTTGGCGTTACTAGGTTCAGCTGTTGATTTCGCTGCTGGTTTATTTGTTGGCTTTGGAAAAAAATCGCATTGAATAGAGGCAGAAAACTTTTTCAACTTGAGTCTTCCATCGACAAGCGGTATAAAAGCATGGTATTGAGCGGTGCCATCGACTGTTACCGCAGCATCGAATCTGCTCTTCAGTGTTTTCAATGTTTCCTGATGATCCTCTTTGCTACTAAAAACTATTTTAGTTTCTTTACAATAATTCTTTGCCCAATGGAATAAAGCAGTCGCATCTAAGATGCGATCTTGATGAGAGCACTGGAGGCTATACTTCGTTGCATTTCTTTTCAGGTTTGTTCCAATACCATCACATGCTCCTTTACCATGAGCAGTAGGATGAAAATGCCGCTCAGCTGGCATTCTCAGCTCCGTCCGAAACGTAGTATACCTTCTTTACTGTAAATTTAGATTTTAGATATTTTAGTATTATCTTCTGGTACTCATAAACTGCAACGGTATCATGTTTTAAATCGTCGAATATGATTGCCATACTTTTGTGTTCCAGTTTTTCATCTTTCATGTAGTAAGTAATTGCTGTGAATATAGTTACTTGGTCGTTATTGAAGTGGAAAGCTTGTATGGCATCCTGAAGAACATATTTATAGTTTTCTGCGAAATCATATGAAATAACGAATTCGCCAGACTTCAAATGTATCTTCAAATCCTTGAAGAATGATCATTGCTCTTTGACTAAAAAGTCATGGGTTCTCAAGTTTAGCAATCCTGTACACATTTCTTCCACAAAATCATCCACATTTAAAATGATTGTTTTCAGTGTGCATCTGTCAGTCTGAATCCAAGAATCATTGACCTCCTCTATATATTCTCGATCTAAAGAGTTGATCAAATTTTCTTTGATGGATGTGGTTTCCGGGCAATTGGTACATTCACATAAGTGGCAAGAAGTTGTTGCATTAGGACACATAGTCAATTTAAGGCAGCCGCGGTAATCGTGTAAATCTTCTGGCGAATCATCTGTTAAATACTTTAAGTTGATTTCCTTCAACATCAGTTTAACATTTTCATGGTAAATGCAAACGCATATTGTGTGAGTTCCGCTGCTTCCTACCAAAACGCAATGTTTTGCCTTATTTGGGTTAATTTTGTGAAGCCAATTTTGACATCCTCGTGTTCAGATTACTGGTTACAGAGAACCATTCTCTTCTGTTATGTTCTGTAGGTATGTTACATACCTTCGGAAAGGTTAATTTGTCTAGTTTCTCAGTATAAGTTTTATTTGTAAGGTAAAATGTAAATAGGAAAAAATTCAAAATAGTGCATTTGTGAAAAATTGAAAAACCGTTGTCTTGAGTTACAAAACATTTATTTTGATAGATATCCCACTCCCATCCAACTAAGCGACCAAAAAGCTTTTAAAGGAAAAATCATAAGCTTTCTTATGAAAAAAAATTCCCTTTTTGAAAAAAGGCAAAAAATGCTTTGATTTAGCAGAAAAAAAGTCAACAAAAATTTTTTATTTTTTTGAAGTATTTTTTCGGAAATATTGAAGAAATAGCTATCTAAACTATTTGGGAGAAAATTTTCTAAGAACAATAGGTAATAAGTTGTTGGCAAAAATGTCAAATTTTGATCCCCTCTAACTCAGAGAGATCTTGACCGATCTTGTTGAAAAATTGTATCTAAACTACTATCCAATAGGACTAACCTTGATGCAAATTTCATCCCGATCGGAAGATATCGGTTTCAAAAGTTGGTGCACTTGACATGAAACCCCCCATATATTTTATGGGCTCGCAAATTCATTATATATATGACAATTTATTTGTTGGAAAATCGATCCCAGAAATTTTATCGAAAATGGCCCGAATTGTGATTAGCAGGGCTGCGTCAGGTTTGTTGCCAGTTGCCGAAAATCAGTTTTGATCAAATACTTTTACGAATTAAAGGCTTTTCAGCAATATGGCATCTATTTGTTGTTGCATATTTTGTTAAAATAATATAATTATTTAATACTTAAATAATATCTGTAAAATATTTTTTTAATTTTTATGCAAATAAAATTTTAATTCAAATTTGTATATACAAATCTATTTAATAGATTTTAATTGACAATGGTGAGGGGGCGAAATTCCCAGTCAAGATGAAAGTACTAGATCAGTATAGTAAAACCTCCAAAGGATTTGGAATTCTCAGTCCAAACTTTTGTATTTATATAGTTTTTCAGCTATACCTCACAAGCCATTGATGATTTCTCATTACATTTTACAGCAAAATTGTACCGAAGGCTTAAATAAATAATTTTTATTAATATATCCATGTAAAAAATCAATTTTTTGAATGAAATTTTCAAAAATTTGTAATTTTTCCCCTTTTTTTTTAAATTTTCGGCAATAACTCGTCATTAACTGAAAATTTCTGGCCACAAAGACAATTCAAGATATTCAACAATTTCTCTTTGAAAACTAACGTCTTTACTTATTACTTATTATAGTCGCTCTATACCGACTTTACGATACCATGCGTTTAGAGACCCTATCTCTTAGGTCAACTAATTGGATATAGAAAATAAGCATGAATCAAATTTGAGTGGCATTGTTATTAAATTTTTTATATAAGGAATAGGTCGAAAAATTAACCGATCCTGACCATATTTGGTAAGGTCACTTATTTTTTAGAAAAATTTGTGAAATATTTTTGTTTTTTTTTTGATAGATTTAAGTGAAGATCGGGAAACAGCTTTATATGTGGGCTATAAGTAAGAAATGTTCTATAGGGTTTATTTTAGGACTACTGCTTAATGGATGTAATAAACACACACACACTCAATTTGCACGAGATCTATATGATAATTTGGATGTTATGACAATTTAAGTCTATTTTATAGGTGTCATTTGTATCTCAATATCGTTCCTGCTATTACCGATAGAAGCTTATATACCAAATTTCATCAAAATATATTCATATTTGATTAAAACGTTCACTTCGACACACAGACAGACCGACATCGTTAAATCGACTCAAAAAGTGAGTCTGAGTCGATCGGTTGAATCAAAGATGGATCTAGGTCAAATATTTTTGGTACTCAGCACAATCATTTTACCCTGACCACATAGTGGTATAGGGTATAAAAAAGTATACGCCACATATGTTTCAAATATTTCCTAGTGCATCATACGTTTCTTTCGTTTCTGTAATATACGCGATTGGAATCGAAGGTTTTTCGCTGGTCTTAGCAGCAAAATAAAACCACTTTCAAGCTGCACACTTCCATTTTTATGTTTGTACCTGAAAAACTAAGCATACAAACATTAACATAAGGAAAAAATATGAAAGATCATAAAAAAAGTTTGGCCTGATAATGCCAACCCTTTGGAGGTCTTACTATACTGGCCTAGTACTTTCACCTTGACTGAGAATTTCGTCTCCCCCCCTCCCCCATTGTAAATTAAAGTGCATTAAATAGATTTGTATATACAAATTTTAACTAAAATTTTATTTACATAAAAATAAAAAAATATTTTACAGATATTATTTAAGTATTAAATAATTCTTACTTGTAATTTCTCCTTCCCTAGACAATGACCCCGAAAATGTTCCACAGTGTTATTTGTACCTGTTTGAGTTTCTAACAAATATATAAACAAACAGAACAAAAAATTAACTGGATATTTTTAATGTGTATACGCTCAGGGGGTAAAAATCTATTTCACAATACACAAAACAAAACAGAGTAAGACAAAAACGGTCTGAGGTATGAGTGTATTGGTGAAAAGATTAGGAAATGTTTGGAGATAGAATGAAGGCACATTGCCATAATGAAGTGTTTGGAGATAAAATGAGGGAGCGAATACCGTTATAAAAATTAAAAATTAAAAATTAAAAATTAAAAATAAAAATAAAAATTAAAAATTAAAAATCAAAAATTAAAAATTAAAAATTAAAAATTAAAAATTAAAAATTAAAAATTAAAAATTAAAAATTAAAAATTAAAAATTAAAAATTAAAAATTAAAAATTAAAAATTAAAAATTAAAAATTAAAAATTAAAAATTAAAAATTAAAAATTAAAAATTAAAAATTAAAAATTAAAAATTAAAAATTAAAAATTAAAAATTAAAAATTAAAAATTAAAAATTAAAAATTAAAACTTAAAAATTATAAATTAAAAATTAAAAATTAAAAATTAAAAATTAAAAATTAAAAATTAAAAATTAAAAATTAAAAATTAAAAATTGAAAATTAAAAATTAAAAATTAAAAATTAAATATTAAAAATAAAAAATTAAAAATTAAAAATTAAAAATTAAAAATTAAAAATTAAGAATTAAAAATTAAAAATTAAAAATTAAAAATTAAAAATTAAAAATTAAAAATTAAAAATTAAAAATTAAAAATTAAAAATTAAAAATTAAAAATTAAAAATTAAAAATTAAAAATTAAAAATTAAAAATTAAAAATTAAAAATTAAAAATTAAAAATTAAAAATTAAAAATTAAAAATTAAAAATTAAAAATTAAAAATTAAAAATTAAAAATTAAAAATTAAAAATTAAAAATTAAAAATTAAAAATTAAAAATTAAAAATTAAAAATTAAAAATTAAAAATTAAAAATTAAAAATTAAAAATTAAAAATTAAAAATTAAAAATTAAAAATTAAAAATTAAAAATTAAAAATTAAAAATTAAAAATTAAAAATTAAAAATTAAAAATTAAAAATTAAAAATTAAAAATTAAAAATTAAAAATTAAAAATTAAAAATTAAAAATTAAAAATTAAAAATTAAAAATTAAAAATTAAAAATTAAAAATTAAAAATTAAAAATTAAAAATTAAAAATTAAAAATTAAAAATTAAAAATTAAAAATTAAAAATTAAAAATTAAAAATTAAAAATTAAAAATTAAAAATTAAAAATTAAAAATTAAAAATTAAAAATTAAAAATTAAAAATTAAAAATTAAAAATTAAAAATTAAAAATTAAAAATTAAAAATTAAAAATTAAAAATTAAAAATTAAAAATTAAAAATTAAAAATTAAAAATTAAAAATTAAAAATTAAAAATTAAAAATTAAAAATTAAAAATTAAAAATTAAAAATTAAAAATTAAAAATTAAAAATTAAAAATTAAAAATTAAAAATTAAAAATTAAAAATTAAAAATTAAAAATTAAAAATTAAAAATTAAAAATTAAAAATTAAAAATTAAAAATTAAAAATTAAAAATTAAAAATTAAAAATTAAAAATTAAAAATTAAAAATTAAAAATTAAAAATTAAAAATTAAAAATTAAAAATTAAAAATTAAAAATTAAAAATTAAAAATTAAAAATTAAAAATTAAAAATTAAAAATTAAAAATTAAAAATTAAAAATTAAAAATTAAAAATTAAAAATTAAAAATTAAAAATTAAAAATTAAAAATTAAAAATTAAAAATTAAAAATTAAAAATTAAAAATTAAAAATTAAAAATTAAAAATTAAAAATGAAAAATAAAAAATAAAAAATTAAAAACTAAAAATGAAAAATAAAAAATAAAAAATAAAAAATAAAAAATTAAAAATGAAAAATAAAAATTTAAAAATGAAAAATTAAAAATAAAAAATAAAAAATAAAAAATTAAAAATGAAAAATGAAAAATGAAAAAGGAAAAATGAAAAATTAAAAATGAAAAATGAAATATAAAAAATAAAAAATTAAAAATGAAAAATAAAAAACTAAAAATGAAAAATGAAAAATTAATAATGAAAAATAAAAAATGAAAAATGAAAAATGAAAAATGAAAAATGAAAAATAAAAAATTAAAAATGAAAAATGAAAAATAAAAAATGAAAACGAAAAATTAAAAATTAACGAGTTGAAATAATAAATAATAATAATTATTTTTATATTAGCAGAGCCCCTGCAGTTGTTCGCTGTAAGTGACACACAGATTACACGTTTTGTTGGATTTTAAAAAAGTGCCATAAAAAATCTTTAATTACTAGATGTTTACACATCTCCCCTGTGATCGGACTCACATGATTTTTTTTTTTTGGTTTTGGTGCATATTTCTTTATAAATGCATATTTGTTAATTAATAAGGCTTGTTTTTAACGCAATTTCTGATTTTTTATTGCAAATTGCTTTAATCAAATTTTTCCAATATCATATCTATTTAATTTGTCATAAAATTAGTGCTTTGGTTAGGATTTCTTTACTTTGATTTTAAATTCTTAATTGTTTAAAAAAATTGTCTTACTCTTTTTATTCAATATAAACTTTTTCGAATTATTCGTAAATTGAAATTGGACATTTTAAATTACTCGATTAATTATTTGATTATTCCAATGAAAACTACTATATTCGTTCTTAACATCATGTATAGTGCCTTATTTTTCTATAGAAATATAAACTACTCCTTTTACGCTTAAATGTTCGGTGAGATGATACGAAAGCCCCAAATCTTTATACATTATATTCCACCTTCAACCACCCATCCCAAAAAGAAAACGCAATTTATTGATTTTCTTCTCTTTAATTTTCACCAAATTACACCTTCAACTAAACATTAGAACTATCTTCTACTAATGGTCGATGACGCGGGCGTAATGCCTCAGTTTCACGATTTCCAATATTGAAGAAACGACGACAGCAAAAAGGCCAACATTGCTCCTCTTGTAAAATGTGAAAAAATATTAAAAACAGTATCAACAAAACAACGATTAGAGTTAGTAGAGCTAAAATATCGCGAACAGTCCAATAGGGATGAATGCCCGAAACACCAATTAATGAGTGCTGATACTTTTCCGTAAAATGTTTTTCTATATCGGCAGATAAAGCCGACTGACGAGCCTGACTCATGTCACTTAGGATATCAACTTCGTCACTATCGCCGTGATGCCAATTGGAGGGAGATGTTTGGTCCATTTTATCATCATGGTTTGTAGACGAATCAGCTGGTGTAAAACGCATAGGTAGACGTATATCACGACGTCGAAGATAGTTTAACATATGCTTTAAATAACGGAATTCCCAATCATTTTCAAATAGTCCAACTTCATGTAGGAACTTGCGAGAATATGTTAATTCCACATAATCAAATTCTGTTAAACGATTACCTTCGATATAGAATTTTTCCAAATTGAATAAAGGTTCAAATATGGAGGCCTCCAAACGTATCAGACGATTAAAGGCCAAATCCAGGTATTTGAGTTTAGTCATAAACATGAAATTTTCCACAGATAGATTTTGTAAATGATTTGAAGCCAAATTCAGATTGAATAGGCTGGGCAAAGGTAAATACATGGGCGAATGAGAAGTTTTTAGTGAAGTCAAAAGATTCTTGGACACATCAAGTTTCTGTAGATTTAACATACCCACTATATCGTCTAACGTCTCCAGGAGATTACTTTGTAATTCTAATTCCCTTACGGCCAACTTATCTTGTATAGTTAAACTTTTCAAAGCATTATTGGCAGCAAAAAGCTTTGTTACTGCGCCTGATATAATTAATCGTTTTAAACTACTGCTTTGCACCATTAATAAATCCACTGAATGTACATTAAGCTCTTCGAGATAAGTATTACTTAAGTCTAAAACATGGAGATGTTGCAGATGCATAAGAGAACTTGGTTCAAACACGGAGAATTGATTGTCACTAAGTAAGAGAGTATTGAGCTTTAAATTTTTGGAGAATGTATTTTCGTTGATAGTTTCAATTTCATTGCTACTCAAATCAATATGTTCCAAGTTGATAAGATTAGCAAATATATCCTCCGGCAAAGAGCGTATGCCATTTTCTCGTAAATCCAGGTATTTTAGTTTTCCCAAACCAACAAATGCCAAACGATGAATCATATGAATGGTGTTGTACGGCATGTATAGCTCCTCCAAAGCATACATGGCAGCAAATGCACGTTCAGGTATATTAAACAGACGATTTTTATGCAGCATCAGTTTGTGAAGTTGTGTGGCTTTTTCAAAATCTGTTCCTAAAATACGATTAATACCACAATTATGCATTATCAATGTATGTAACTTGGGAGCTATTTCAAAGATCGTTGCCGGCACACGTGGCAAAACTGAATGATAAATTAACAATTCATTTAGATTGTCTACCGTAGAATTATACACGAATACCAATGGTTCATCAAATGATGAAGATATATTCGTTAGTGTACAGTAAAACAGGGATGTTCCCGAACAGCTGACACTTAAGTCAAGTTTAATAGCCATCGATATGCATGTGCAAGTTGTTATCACTAAGAAAATTACTAATAACTTTTGCTGACTAAGCGTTTGCAACGTCATTGTCTTCATTATTTGTTTATTAAATTTTTTTTTCTTTGTTGTCCCGATTTAAGCAATCGGTTTGAAATGTTTTAACGCGCTCACGTCTTGAATTAAACTGAATTTTAAAGATTAGCTGCTATATTCATTCGTTCGCCGGGCTTAATCAGTGTTTTGTTTTTGATAATTAAATTATTTGTTTAAGCTTTCTTTATGATTTCTTTGTATTGACTTTGGTTTCAATGTTGTTGTTTTTTTAATATTTTTTGATAAGAGCAATGCATACTCTTTGAAAGAGAATTAATATAAGTAAGTAGCAGTGTAGTAGAATAAAAACAATAAATATAATTTTTTTTTTTTAGTTTACTTAATGAAGTATATTTTTCAGCTTATTTGCTGGGGCATTTATTAGGTTAAGAATTATTCGATTAATCTATCAAATAAAAAAAAATTCGATCGAAAAATGCGTTTAAAAGAAAATAAAATTGTTTTATTTTGAACACATTCTCAAAAAATTAAATAAAACAAGTAAGCAAATTATAATCGGTCGAGACCTACTTTGCGAATCCGTATACCACGTGTTTACAGAATTTGTGTTAGGTCCCACTTATTGGCTATAAAAAATAAGCACAACCCAAATCTGTGGGGAATTTTTAATAATTTATTGAAAAATCGACAAGAGGTTTTCTTCAAATTAAACATTATAAAACAAAAACCAAAAACCAAAAATCGTTTAAAGGAAAAAAATCCTCCACACCAGTTGGCAGACAATATATATAAATTTGTCATTCCATTTGTAATAATTAGAAAAAAAATCTGGATTCCATAAAATGTATAAAGGGTCCGCCAAATAACTTTTTTTTTTTTTGAAAATGCTATAAATAAAACTAAAAATAAGCTACTGAATATTATCAAATTTCTTTTTTTATTTGAAAGTACAATCCTTCCGGTTAATAATGGAAAATAACTTCATTCAAATGGCTGCCTCGGCTGGCCATGCAGTAGCATACATGATCGGTCCAATTTTTAAGAACATTGTCGATTGTGTGCAGCTGTATTTCACCAATGACTTCACGAATATTGTCCTTTAAAGCGCCAATTGTCTCTGGCTTGTTGGCGTAACACTTATCTTTGAGGGCATCCCACAAATAATAGTCCAACGGTGTCAAATCGCAGCTCCGAGGTGGCCAAACGACATCAGCTCTGCGGCTGATAATGCAATCTTCAAAAACAGGGCGCAAAACATCGAGTGTAGCTTCGGCTGTGTGGCACGTAGCGCCGTCCTGTTGAAACCAAATGTTGCCAATATCCTCCTCTTCAATTTTTGTGAACAAAAATTCGTTCAACATGGCCCGTTAACGATCGCCATTGACTGTAACGGCCTCTGGACCAAAGTCCGCACCAAACAGTGACTCGTTTTAGGTGTATCGGCTTTTCAATGTATGCGTGCGGGTTTTCTGTGCCCCAAATGCGACAATTTTGATTGTTTACATACCCGCCAAGATCAAAATGAGCTTCATCTGAAAAGATGATTTTTTTTGGCAAAATCGGCATCTTCTGTAAGTCGATCGCAGGCCCACTTAGCGAAGCGAAAACGCATTGGATGGTCAGTTTGCTTCAACTCCTGAACCAATTGGACTTTGTATGGCGTCATACCAAGGTCTTTATGCAAAATTCGTCTCAATGATGCCTCCGAAATGTTCAATTCCTGAGAACGACGGTGAATTGATGTTGATGGCTCTTCACACACACTTTCTGCCACAGCAGCAATATTCTCGGGTGTACGCACTGTTTTTGGCTTTTCACGCTTTGGTTTATCGATGAGGATGCCAGTTTCTTTCACTTTTTCACAAGATAACGAACATACGGAGCTGACGGTGCTTCTCTTCTTCCAAAATCCGTACGCAATTTTCACACACATTCTGCAACATTACCATGATTTTCAAAGTAATGTCGCAATATTTCCCAGCGTTGTTGAAGCGTATACACAACCATATTCGTTCAGCGGAAAGATAAAACTAATTATCTGTCAAATCAGACATGAGCTAGGTGTTACCATTCACGAAATAAGCACTAGTTGAAAAAAAAAAAACGTTAGATGGCGGACCCTTTATTCAATAGATCTTCAATCTTAAATCCTGTTTTTTATGATGCTGTTTCAAAATTTTTTTTCGCTAGAATCTTTTTTTCGGTATTGCCATCATTTTTATTGCCGGACCCTTGTTTTGGCTTATCTATAATCAATCGAAATTTGCGATATTCATCTTGAACATGTTTCTTTTTTGAACTTCTTAACTCTTTGTTGGTTTCGTTGTTTCTTATTGATCCTGTAGACCTGAAATCCAAATCATATCTGATTTTTAGCATGTGTTCCATAAGTCGCATTCTTGCATGTAGTGGTGATAATTCAAATTCATATGCATCAGTATTATGTAGTGATTTTGTCGGGACTTGAATTTAATTAGCTTGATGTTGCTTGGCATATGATGCAGCTGGATGCAGCCTTCGTGTTAGTCAAAGTCTGGTCTACTTTTCCATCTATCATTGTCAGCATTAATTGGTAGCTTATTTCAATTTGCTGCCCATTAACTGTAATTTTAATGGCTGTAGTGTTGCAATATGGGCTTTGATACCAATAACATCTTTGTTAATGACATCATGAGTTTCGTTTTTGAATTCAAATTTGATTGGCCTGCAGTATTTCGTAGAAGATGGTGTTTCATTTTTCCAAACATCTTTTGCGTTGTACTAATCGCAGGCTCTGAATCTTCCAGAATCTTTTTCAATCGCAATGGTACAAATAATACCATGAACATATCCGAAATATTTTCACATACTACTTGTTTGTATTGTTTTTGCTCCGAAGGACCATCACATTCCCATTTACAAAAAAGAATTAACTTTGTGTTTCCATATTTCTGTAACTCATTTCCTTTAATTGATTGTAGCAAGCCTTCCGCTGTGTGATCAAGTAGAGATTGTTGTTGTACCTCTGCCGAAATTGGTGTGATTGTAATAGTGTCCTTTGATGACAAACAGTCCATTTTAGCAGCGGTTATGTGATGATATGCTGGATACATATTTGAGCCTATTTCAATCGCACGCAATCTGAGCTGAATATATTGCTGTTTCGTTAATTTCAAACCTCATATGTGAACTGTTTTGGATCGCTCTGATTTGGTATAGTTTTAAGAATCCGTTTTATTCTCACTGGACTAGCTTTAACAACTTTTTCAATGATATCCACTCTTGTTAATTGCTTCTGTGATCGTAATTGATGTAGGAAAGATTCATTCAGATACATCTATTTTCATTCTTAACATCTTTAAGTTTCCGCCTCTTAGATCTATCGCTGCTGTTGTACAATGATTTGCATGGCCTTCCAGACTTATCTTGCTCTGCTGTTTCTGCAGCGACAGTAACTTGGCCTTCTAACCAGTTTGCACTTTTTGTATACAAATTTTGTTTACTGTAGCTAACTTCCTTGTAGCGTTTTTTTTTAGTGCTTTGACGAAATTAGATAATTGGTCTTGTATTTCCGTGCTACACGAATTTAAGTTTAATTTTATTTTAACGTAACTAAGAACATCTTCTTGGTTTTTGTTTTTAAAATACTCTTCGGCCAGTTTTTTATAACTGAGGCTCTCCATATTTTTCTGAAAATTTTTATTTGCGACTGTAATTGCTGAAATCTATATACATATATAAAAATTAATCGTAGTTTGTTCGTCCGCTTAAAACTTGAAAACTGCAAAACCAAAAGGGACACTTTCTTCTGCGAGTTTGTTTGAAACTTCCACGCGAAGGTTTAGGAAAAAAGAAAAGTACAAAAAGTCTCAACAGGTGGCGCTGTACGCAATTATTCCATTTTAACATCATATATATTGAGTACTATGAGAGGGAGAGCTTTATAAATTTGTGTGAGGCCATCTATTATTAATATGGATAGTCATACCGAAAACGGTCGGTATCGTATAAGTGGGTATGGTACCTCCCATACAAAATTCATTTTTAACATCATATATCTTTAGTACTGTTGTAGGGAGAGCTTTGCAACTTTGTAGGAGGTCATCTATTATTACTGTGAGTTGCTGTGAGTAGCCGTTTTAAAAATGAGCGGTATCGGTATCAATATCAGACTCAATATCATGATAGGGAGAGCTTTGATACTTTATGTGGCGTGCTCTGTTATTAGTGTAAGTAGGCCTGACGAAAATAGGCTGGATCGGATCAATGGGTCGCGTACATCCCCTACAAGGTACTGATTGAATATTAAGAAATTTCCGCAATATCCATTCAAGTTAATTGCTACTGCGGTAGTATAAGATGAAGAAGTGAATTTATCGAAAAACTTTTTAATGGACTTCATTTGCCAGGTCTTCCATCACATAATTAAATAGCAAAGTTGGATATTTAAATAATATATTTAAATTTAACCTTACTTTACCGCTTTAATTTCAAAAAGTTGGTTTATTATTGAATAACTGTTTCTTTTTAAATATATATTCTTTTTGACTTTCGGATATATTTATCATTTTTATCGATTTTTGGAATAAAATATTTTCCATTTATGAAATATATCATTGTGAATCTGTATTACTATGCCAAGAAGAGTTCACGGTAACCGAAATGTCGTAGCACGCCGAACGGAAGAGGAACATGCTACTGAAAGGGAATCAACCAGAATGGTTGAAAATCGTGCGCGACTGTCAGAAGAGATCAACGACGCATACAATGAACAACAACGATTGAGAAGAAGAGAAATTCGTGCTCGGCAAAGTGATGAAGCTAGATCACAACGTGCAATTCAAACCCACGTTAATTATCTAATACATACAAATATGACATTGCAGAAGACATTTTGCATCGCTTTCGATCAAAAACAGGGAACTCTGAATTACAAATGAACGGTGACATCTACAATGAAACGTTAATACGGATTGAAGATTTGTGTGTGTTTATGAGTGGCAAACTATCGATTGAAATTCATAAGCCAGCCCCAGAGCGTCAAACTGGAAGTGTATTGAATTGTGAATTGGAACGCGAGTGTACTTTCGACAACTTTGCAACAACATGACCAAAGAAATGATCCACTGAACAGCAACAGAGTGCATATGATCAACTGATGATGGCTGCCGATGATGGAAATTGTGGACCTTTTTCCTTGACGCGCCTGGCGGAACTGGGAAGACACTCCTGATATCATTGATATTAGCAGCAATACGTGCTCAAAGTGGAATTGCGTTAGCTCTCGCATCTACCGGAATTGCTACAACACTTTTGGAAGGTGGAAGAACGGCTCATTCAGCACTGAAGCTTCCGTTAAACTTGCAAATCAACGAAAATCATGTTTACAACATTTCCAAGCAATCATCTATGGCAAAGGTGTTGCAAAATTCTAAATTGATCATATGGGATGAGTGCACAACGGGGCACAAACTTCAGACAAACACTTCCCGATAGAATACACAGAACCGCAGAAGCTTTCTCCAAAGAACTGCTAAGAATTGGAAATTGGCAAATTCCGGTAGATACTTCCAGTGGTCAATTCCACTTGCGATTTGCCAATTCACTTCAACAAAAAATGAACTCATCTCTAAAATATATCCGAACATTGGCCAAAATTTTCTTAACTATGATTGGTTGAGCGCGCGCGCTTTTCAGCAAAAAATATTGATGTCAATGATTTGAATTGGACGATTCAGCATCAAATTCCTGGCGAATTGCACTCATACAAATCGAACGATCGCATTGAGAACGAAGACGATGTCCTGAATTATCCAGTGGAATTCCTATTCACTTTGGATTTGCCTGGAAGGACGCCTCATCTTTTACGCCTTATAATTGAATCTGTCTTCCTTTCCGAAACTATGCAATGGAAACCGACTGATTGTGACGAAATTAATGAGTAATGTGATAGTGGCGAGGATTTTGAAAGGGCAGTTCAAGGGAGAAGAATGCTTAATTCCGCGTATTCCCCTGACTGCAACCAATCTGACGTTCCAGTTCAACCGTGTTCAGTTTTCAGTGAATCTTGCATTTGCGATGACAATAAAACATTCAAAGGACAGCCCATGGAAGTGTGCGACATAAATCTGGAAATGTCATGCTTTTTACACGGCCAGCTATATTTTGCGTGTATGATAATAAAAAAAAAACCAGGTTACAAATGAATTACATTCTCTGTGTATTGAAACTTTCACCTTTCTCCTGGATGCATACGTTTCTTGTTGCCTTTTGTTCCCTAGAAGTTCCATTCCACTAAATTTGAAATTTTACACAAATATAGTAGTTTAATAAATATTACAGAACACTCCTAATATTAAACGGTAGGGTTGTGTGCACTTACAACAACTAAAGACTGCAAACCTACCAACCTTGTAGAGAAGACCGCAGATCATTATCGACGATAACTTGCGAGTAGTCACCATTTATTTTTGATAAAGAACAATAAAAAGACCTTTTTCTGAAATTAAAAAAAAAAGTAGAGTTTAACAGCATGCCACACCCACCGAATTTTTTGGCTTCATTAATTTGAATATATTAACTACAAAATGGCGTTAAAATTTTAAAAATAGGTGACAAAAAAAATTCGACTTTTGGCCAATGAAATCAAAATTTCAGAAACAGTGCGGCGCCGGAGTAGGGTATTTTAACGCCCAATGCGATAAAAACTTATTTCTTCTTGGTCTCTTATGAAGAGATGTAATAATTGAAAAATAATGCAATTTTTCAGATAGAAATTAATTCTCTGTATAAAAGAAGCAATAATTGTTAAAAAAAAAAAACAATAAAAAATAAATTCTAATGAATTCAAAAAATAAAAACAATTAACTGTATTCAAATGTATTAAGAATTTAATTAAAATAGTAAGATATAGATGGAGGATATCAAAAATGAGGCTCAGCCGAATATAACACTCTTGCTAAAAAAAAAAGCTACTAAGTAGTCAAGCTAAGCTTTATAATAAGTTATTCTGTTTATCTCATAATCTCTCCTTTCAATCAAGTCCCTTTCGAAATATTTTCTTATAAACAAGTTTTATAATTTATTATGATAACAACTCAATTTTTCCTTCAAATGTTAAATAAAGTTCTTGCCCTCAATAATAAAGTTTTCTTTGAAAAAAACAACAACCCTTTCAAGATGAATTAAACATAAAATGAAAATCTCAATATGGCAAGGACATGGACATGCTGCAACAACAAGCAACAAAATTTTGTGGAACAACAACATTTTCCATGTCGTTGAATCGTAAATACTCGCACAATCTTTCAACGAAAACATGAGCACGCAACAATGTTTATTTGGTTTTTGCTTTTGTTTTTGTTTTCTGTATGGATTGCTAGCTGGCTGCTTGGTTGCAAGTGCATCCATGGAATATTATCGTGGGTCGGATAAAACTTTTTTTTTTACTACATCCTTGAGTTTTGTTTTTTTATTCTGCTTTGGCTTAAACACTGGTATCTTCATGCAATTAATTCGAATTTCTGCGAATTATTTAATTAGAAGAATCAGACACATATTGTGTGTAAAAAGGTAGAACGAACGAAAGAAATTGAAGAATGAGAAGAAAAAGTACGAGTTAGAGTACATATGTGTGATTATTTTGTTGTTGTTTATTATCCAATACAATGTGTTATACAGTTTGGTAAATTTATTTACGGGGGTATAAAGAACATTTAAAGTTTTTTCCAAAGATATTCGTATGTAACTTGCATTTGGATTTTGGATGTTTCTATGATTATTTTTAGGGGGGCTTGAATTGGTTTAAATATCAGTCGAAAACTGGTAAAATATTTTGCTAATCTATAATATGAATTGGTTAGGTGATTTCTTGTGACCGATGTTTTATTCTACCGTTTTATCCCGATTTTGACCAAACGTCAAAAATTTTTTTCTTTATTATGAGTAAATTGCATTTAAAGTTGCACTAACACATACATAAAATTATACAATGCTATATGTGTGTTTATTAAATTTGTTAATGTGTTTGTTTTTTGGGTTGATTTGTGAATTGGCTATAATTGATTAGCATACCTTTAGGGTCTTTATTTAATGAAAATATAAAATTTCCTAGAATTTGCACTCGAATTTCAAGTGCTGGAATGTGCTAGTTATTAATAATATTCTTTACTAAATAATATTCTTATTTTTGAAATTTTCATAATCAGTAAAATCAACATCAGCTCCTTCGCATTTAATCATCGTCGTTAGATTAATTATCATCTCTTTTCAAATGACATTCAACTATTTGAATTTACCTCACAGTAATCCAAATGTTAAGGATCACAAATGTCTCCAAGAAATATTGTTTTATTTCGTGTTTGTTTGTTCAATGTATTTCTGTATATGTGTGTGTTGATGGTGTGCTGAATACCCTACTTTGCAATGAGTTGTGCATGTTTCTTTTAAAATGTATATCATTATATAGCTTTCTCAAAGATTATGTAATGAGCTTCCGTTTAACTTAGGGATGAACCTTTTCTTCTCCTATTTCAAAACCTCTACCGTAGTAACAACTCTATAGTGTCTAGTTAAATCCTTATAACAAATAGTGCCGATGACCCTCTGTTTATCTGTTGATACCACGTTCCTTTACAAATAAACGATTTATGGGTAAAATCACTGTAAAAATATTATTGAAAATGAAAGAAATCGGCTAATATTATTTCCAACTCCAAAAAATGGTACAAGTGGAGTGTGTTCATTGAATAGTTTATTGGATGAACATAAAATAATTTTTTTCTTAAAAAAGTAAATTTTTTTAAAAAAAGGACCTATTTTTCGTAAAAAAAATTTTTTTTAAAAAGTATCTCTTCATGAAAAGCTCCTTTAAAAAAATAATTTTCTTTAAAAAGTACCGTTTCTTTACGAAATATATTTTCTTAAAAGTACCTTTTCTTAAAAAAGTAATTTATTTTTAGAAAATTGCATATTATTAAAAAAGTAATTTTCTTAAAAAAGTAAATTTTCTTAAAAAAGTAGATTTTCTTAGAAAAGCTGGTTTTCTAAAAAAAGTAGCTTTTCTTAAAAAGTGCCTTTTCTTAAAAAAGTACCTTATCTTAAAAAACTAGTTTTTAGTAACAAAGTAACTTAAAAAGTACCTTAAAAAGTACCTCTTCTTAAATTTACATTTCTTAAAAAATAGATTTTCTTAAAAATTAACATTTTCCTTAAAATTACCTTTTCTTAAAAAAGAACATTTTCTTAAAAAAGTATATCTTCCTAAAAACTACCTGTTCTAACAAAGTAACCTTTCTCCAAAAATTTGCATTCCTTAAACAATGTTTTTTCTTAAAAAAATGTCTTTCTTTTAAATTTTATTTTCCTAAAAGTACCTTTTCCATAAAAATACCTTTTTTAAAAAAGTGCCTTTTGTTATAAAGGTAAATTTACTTAAAAGGTACCTTTTCTTAAAAAAGTACATTTTCTTAAAAAAGGATTTCTTCTAAAAAAACTACCTTTTCTTAAAAAAATACCTTTTGTTAAAAAAGGATCTCTTCGCTAAAAAGTACTCATATAAAAAAAATAAATTTTCTGAAAACATTACATTTTCCTTAAAAGTAAATTTTTTTACGAAAGCAAATTTTGTTAGAACAGGTAATTTTCTAATTCATTTTCTTAGGAAAATACTTGATTTCCTAAAAAAAGCAAATTTTCTTATAAAAGTACCTTTTCTTCAAAAGTACCTTTTCTTAAAAAGTACCCATTTTAAAAAGTACCTTTTTTAAAAAAGTACCTTTCTTAAAAAAACTTTTCTTCAAATATAGGGTACTATTAACAAGTAAATTTACTTAAAAAAGTAATTTTTCTTAAAAAAGTACCTTATCTTAAAAAAGTAGATTTTAGTAACAAAGTACATTCCTTAGAAAACAGATTTTCTTAAAACTTTACATTTTCGTTAAAAGTACATTTTTTTAAAAAAGAACATTTTCTTAAAAAAGTATATCTTCCTAAAAACTACCTGTTCTTACAAAGTAACCTTTCTCCAAAAATTTGCATTCCTTAAACAATGTTTTTTCTTAAAAAAGTAGCCTTAAAAAAAGCCTTTCTTTTAAATTATATTTTCTTAAGAAGTACCTTTTCCTAAAAAAACCTTTTCTTAAAAAATACCTTTTTTTAAAAAAGTACTTTTTGTTATAAAGGTAAATTTACTTAAAATGTACCTTTTCTTAAAAAAGTACTTTTTCTTAAAAAAGTAACTTTTCTTAAAAAACTACCTCTTCTTACAAAAGTACCTTTTTTAAAATTTACATATAAAAAAAATACATTTTCTGAAAACATTACATTTTCCTTGAAAGTAAATTTTTTTCGAATGCAAATTTTGTTAGAACAGGTAATTTTCTAATTCATTTTCTTAGAAAAATACTTTATTCTTAGAAAATTACCATTTCCTAAAAAAGCAAATTTTCTTATAAAAGTACCTTTTCTTAAAAAGTGCCTTTTCTTAAAAAGTACATTTTCTTAAAAAGTACCCTTTCTTAAAAAAGTACCTTTCTTAAAAAAAACTCTTCTTAAAATAGTACGCTTTCTTATAAAGGTAAATTTACTTAAAAAAGTAATTTTTCCTAAATAAAGTACCTCTTCTTAAAAAAGTACTTTTTCTTAAAAAAGAAAAACTTTCTTAAAAAACTAAATATTTTTAAAATGATGAATTTTCTTATATAAAAAAAAAATACTTTTTCTTACAAAGTATCATTTCTTAAAAAAGTACATTTTAGTCATTTATTGTTCGGATTAAGATCATGTATATATTTTTCTACTGAAAGAAAGATAATAATTTTTGTAATGTAAGAGAAATATTAGAAAAAAATTGAAGACAGCGCTAGATGGAGTAGCTACTTTCGAACAAAGCGACTTGTTCATCGTCAGCATCCTTCTGCCTATTACTTCAACTCATGCTTAATCAACTATTTAACTCAACATTTGAAAGAAAAGAACATGAGAAATGTTTTTCTTTTTATATACGAGAGTTTGTATGAACAAGTTGAGCTTTTTCCATAGCCAGATCAATTACAAGTCTTGTAATGTGAACAGCTCTTTGTTTTTGCCATTGTCCTCTAGATGGAACTGTAATGGCATGTGAAATCTTAACAGATTACACAAATGCATTGTACCTCATGTGTTGTATGTTATTGTTATGTATTGTTGATCTGTATTGGAATAATTAGTCATTTATTGTTCGGTTTAAGATCATGTATATATTTTTCTAATGAAAGAAAGATAATAATTTTTGTAATGTAAGAGAAATATTAGAAAAAAATTGTTTTACAAAGTAATTTTTCTTAAGTTCCTTTTCTTAAAAAAGCAATAAAAGTACCTTTTATTAAAAAAATACCTTTTATTAAAAAGTACCTTTTATTAAAAAAATACCTTTTATTAAAAAGTACCTTTTATTAAAAAAATACCTTTTATTAAAAAGTACCTTTTGTTGAAAAGTTCCATTTATTAAAAAAGTACCTTTTATTCAAAAAGTATCTTTTATGCAAAAAGTACCTTTTATTGAAAAAGTGTCTTTTATTAAAAAAGTATCTTTTATTCAAAAAGTACCTTTTATTGAAAAAGTACCTTTTATTGAAAAAGTACCTTATATTAAAAAAGTACCTTTTATTAAAAAGTACCTTTTATTAAAAAGTACCTTTTATTAAAAAGTACCTTTTATTAAAAAGTACCTTTTATTAAAAAGTACTTTTAATTAGAAAGTACCTTTTATTAAAAAGTACCTTTTATTAAAAAGTACCTTTTGTTAAAAAGTACCTTTTATTAAAAAGTACCTTTAATTAAAAAGTACCTTTTATTAAAAACTACCTTTAATTAAAAAGTACCTTTAATTAAAAAGTACCTTTTATTAAAAAGTACCTTTTATTAAAAAGTACCTTTTATTAAAAAGTACCTTTTATTAAAAAGTACCTTTTATTAAAAAGTACCTTTAATTAAAAAGTACCTTTTTTTAAAAAGTACCTTTTATTTAAAGTACCTTTTATTAAAAAGTACTTTTATTAAAAAAGTACCTTCTTTTAAAAAATTATCTTCTATTCAAAAAGTACCTTTTATTGAAATAGTAATTTTTTTTTCAAAAAGGTACATTTTATTAAAAAATACCTTTTTTTGAAAAATTTACCATATATTAAAAAAGTACCTTTTGTTAAGAAATAACTTTTTATGTAATAACTTTTTATTTTAAGACTTCTTAAAATAGGTACTTAGGGTCTTACCCTTTCTAAAAATACCCTTTGTTAAGAAGTTATTTTTTTTTTTTTTATTACTGAACAAGTTATAAAAAATACTTCTTTTTAAAGTAAATTTTATTAGAAAAGTACCATTTATTAAAAACCGCTTCTTATAAAAGTATGATATTTGAATCACTTTTCAACGGGGACGATTCGGCATCTCTTGTTTTCTTACTTGATGACCTTTTTAGTAAACATATATTAAGAGATTTTTATTTTACAGAAATGTATTTTACTTCAAGATGTAATACATATACTGCATATTCTGTATCCACTACTCATTGTTTAACCAGCGTTCCAGTGCGCTGCAGGCTCATCTTGTAGCTCATTCTGCGTTCGATGCGGACCGAGTCATAATGTAATTATTCTTGCTGTTATTTTTATTACGAGACTTTTTCTGTTGTGTGTTAACATGAGTCGCGCGCCATTACTTTAGCTCTGTTTTTGGATACATGCTGTTCTCTTCCTTAATATATTTTTTTTTTTTTCTTTGCAAAATTAAAAAAATCTGTGAACCTTGTACTTATCACTGCTATGATCGTAGTCAAACACAACTCTTATTTTTGTTGTTGGTAGTGGTATGATGGTGATATTGTTAGCTGAATGCATTTTCCTTTTTATTTCATTTTTCGATGCTGACTTTTCTTTGTCATTGCCAAACATACATAAGTATGTACATTTGTGTACATTTATTGCAGATGTAAATGCTGTGGTTGCTAGAGTAGCTGGTTGCTGGCAACAAACAAACAGACAATTCAAAAGAAACAGACTAAGGTTGCCTTGTTGGCTGGCTTGTACTGTTTTGTTTTTTTTCTTTTTGTTTTTTGTTTTTTGTTTTAATTTTTGGTATGTTTGTATTTGTATGTTGTATTTTTGCTACGATTCGACGATGCTGCTGTAAATGTGATGGCTGTTGCGCTGATTAAATCATTAAATATTCTGATTGTGTAGCACAATAATGAAATGTTTTAGCGCTTGTCTGATTGTGAATTATTCATGGAATGAATGCAAAAAAGGTACAACAACAACAACAACAACGACATTATTTTACAGCACTAACAAACCAATAGAGAGAAGAGACCAATAATTATCTAAAAATACCAAAAAGCTTCACTAAAAAACAGATTGAGTTTTAAATAATTAAAATCAAAAAATTGTTGAGGTTAAAATTTAAATATTTCAAGAATTCTTTTTGGCCGGATTAAGAGTAAAAATTTACAACAATATGCCATGTTTTATAGTGAATGAATAATGCCATGTTTCATAGTGAAGGACGACGTTATAAGTGTACACAGAAATACAATTGGAATAATTTGAGGCAGTAAAATTTTAAGGAAACCAATCGTAGAAAAGCGTTAGGAAAAGCAGGATTAAAATAAATCCAATGCTAGCCAAACTAAACTGTTTAAAACAACCACATTTCAATAACTTTCCTCTATTTTTTAATTTATCTCAAGTATTCTTGATGTCTCAAAATTCATTTCCGAATTAAGACTATGGGTTATGGATCCTACCATTACACTGTACATCAAACATTCGGGGGGCTAAGAAATTGCAAGTAAGGTTGAAAGTACTAGGACAGGGTTGTAAAACCTTCAATGGGTTTGGATTTCTCAGGCCAATTCAATAACCGTGGACGATTACATTACATTTTTATCGAATAAACTCTTAAAAACGATTCTATGTTTGACAGTGTTGTATCTTCTGAGATTAATACGAAGTAAAAGCTGTATGGTATTAAACTGATTCTTAACCACACTGCTCGTTGGCCTCACTTTAGGGGGGTGTGTTTAAGCTCATAAACGCAGGTTCAAACCTCACGTCAGCCCTAAGTAGAAAAATTTCATATAAAAACAATCTGTCTGATTAACAATACAGAGTTGTTATGAAATTTAGAAATATATGATTTCGTGTTCTCTACCACGCACTATTCAAATCATAATCTTAAAAATAAATTCAGGGCTTATGATTATTAATAGCGGACTCCACCAGCCCTCGAAATTGGAGTGCAAATTCTAGGAAATTTTATATTTTCATTTAATAAAGACCTTAAAGGTATGCTAATCAATGTTAGCCAATTCACAATTTAATAATTTTTACTGCCATTATTGTCGTTATCTTTCAATTCACGCACAGTATTGTATAATTTTATGTGTGTGCTACAAGCTACTTTAAATACATTTTGCTCCCAAAAAATGTAAAGATGTAAAAATCTGTATATCTGGGGAACAGCTAAATACAAACACCGTTCAAATGAGTGGTGTTTGGTCAAAATAGGATTAAAACTGACAAACTTACATCGGTCACAAGAAATTGCCTTGCCTATTAATATTATAGATTTATTAGCAGAGATGTATACGTATGAGTGATATTTGTAATAATAATTCAAACATGCATCAGTATTTTTTATTTTATTGTTTACATTTATATAACAATAAGAAATATTTGTTTAAGCCTCAGCTACAATTTTGCTGAAGAATGAAATGAGAAATCATCAATGTTTCTTGGGTTATAGCTGAAAAACTAAGCAAACAAACATCAAGATAAAGAAAAAAAATATATAGAAGGTCATAAAATAAAAGTATGGTCTAAGAACGCCAAAAACTTTTGAAGGTTTTACTGTACTGGCCTAGTACTTTCACCCTGAGTTGGAATTTCTCAGCCCCCTAGACAATGACTCCGAAAATGTTCCGCAGTGTTATCAGTTGAGCCGTTGTCCCTACGATGTCTATTATAGAGCCTTTGAAATGTTTAACTTTTCTGCACAACATTCTCGTATATCCTGAATATTTTAACTTTCCTTTGCAGTTCTGATAAGAGTTGACATTTACTTCAATCCCAAATTGCCTTAAAGACCGAACTTTTAGCTCCAAAGCCTTAAAGAGATAAAGCATATTTTTAAGTTAAGTCTTCACAAATTTTTATTTTCTCTGAAATTCACCACAACGTTGTTTTGACTGCAGCTAAGACAGTATATTCCCAAATAATGTTACGTAAGACATTCAGCCCTGTTCTTGAAACGTTGTTATTTGAATAAGAGTGAATTTAAAATCACATGAAATTGAAATTTTGGGTTTCTTGAAACCACTTTTTTTTTATTTATTTAATATATCGAGGGCGATTTTTCAAAACGTGCTATTTGCACTTTTGTCGAAAATGAGTTTTTGATGGCAATGTGTTCGCTGATTTAGTTGTCATGTATTATATTTATTTTAACGTGAAAAATTATTTCTACAATCATTTTATTGTAAAATTTGTGATTGTGCTATCTGCAATACGTTAATTTGTGCATACAAAAAGTGCTTTTTGCATAATTTTTTGTTATTATTATGCTGAAATTTGTTATGATTGAAATGAATATTTATTTATTTATTGAGCAGCATAAAGCCGTGTAATGTAATTCCCTAGAAAGTATTGCAATTGATTATGATTCATCCGACGAAGACGATGTTGGGCACGATCGCATATCAGGTTTGTTGTTTAAAATCCGTGACAATTATAATTGTAAACAATAATTTTATCCAGATTCCGAGAATGAACAAATCAACAACAGTGTAGTGGCTTGCCGTAGAAAAAACGAGCCCATTACTTTGCAGAAATTCGAAAGGAAAATAAGATAAAGAGGATGAAGGGTCAACAATATTTGGGATTTTCGCCGGTAGATAAAGTTGTCAAACAAAATGTACCAAAAGCGGCAAGACAAATTGGACCAACGTGTTTATCGGCAATTTGTATAAAAAGGAAGGTAATGTACTGCCAAAAATTTGATGAATTGACCAGAAACAATATTTTCAAAATGTTTTGGAACATGTCTTGGGAAGCTAAGCGAGTGTTTTTAAAGGCCTACATATCACAGATACCTACAAAAAGGACCATAGTGGAAAATTCTAAAAAACAGAAAACCTTTGTATATAAACTTCCTTACAATCATGAATCGCTTCAAGTGTGTAGATCTATGTTTCTTTCAACACTTTCTATAAATAGAGGAATACTACGACGTTGGTTGGTTAATGACAAACCAGTTTCTTCTCATGTCAAACAAAATGAACGGCACACAGTTCATTCTAAAAATGCTGGTTGTAGAAGATACTTAGGAGAATATTTCAAAAACCTAGATAAAATGGAAAGTCATTATTACCGCAATTCGTCCGGTGTCAATTTCTACGTTTAAACATGTTTTTGCAGAACAAAATTTGGCTCTATATATGCCTCGTAAAGATGAGTGTGATACGTGTGTTGGATTTAAAGCCAAACAAGTTGCAGCGGATGAATATAACACCCATATATTTAAAAAAGAACGTGCTCAATTAGAAAAGCAACGGGACAAACTCGCAGCTCAAGAAGGACGATGTTACGTGTTTACGATGGATGCACAAGCTTTAAAACTTTGTCCCGATATAAACGCATCCGCTATTTATTATAAACAGCGTCTTCAAGTACACAACTTCACAATTTATAATTTCGCAACACACCAATGTACAAATTACTGGTGGAACGAAACTAAAGGAGATCTATCCGCGTCGACGTTTATTTGATGTATAATATATCACTTAAAAACGCATTGTTTATCAGACACCTTACCGATCATAATATATTCCGATGGTTGTGGCTATCAGAATCGTAACCACTATTTATCAAACGCATTGTCCATTTTTGCTATCGAAAATAGTAAGATAATTGAACAGAAGTACTTAGAGAAAGGCCACACTCAAATGGAGTGCGACAGTGCACACGCTAAGATTGAGGTGAATTTAAAAAAGCAGACAATATACTTGCCAAATGACTATGTAAGAATAACAAAAGAAGCTAGAAAGACCGTCAAAATAGATATCAAAATAATAAATATGCCCTTTGATGCTCTATATCTGGACTATAATTTCTTTAAAAACTATACCGATGTAAAACTTATTCGTTTTACAACTATTAGACCCGGGCGAAATAAGAATGATCCCACCGTATCACAAATAAAATCTCTTATATATCTACCAAGTGGCGACATTAAATATAAACTCAGTTTCGATGAAGAATACATGAACCTTCCAACTACAATCAAAACATACGAAGGTTATAACGAACCAAAACCCTTACTATCTGCTCCACGTCCTATCCAGCCAAGCAAATGGAAGCATTTGCAAGCATTAAAACTTGTTATTCCGCGAGAATGTTATTTATATTAATAGGTACCTTTTAGTTTAAATTCTATGACTTCTAACATTTTTATATGTATTAATATTGTTATTATATTACTTTCCAATAATGTTTTACATTAAAACCCCATTAACTTGATAAAAAGCATGAAATTTAAATAAAAATCATTCAATAGTATACAATATAGCATTCTTGTATTTTGGTACAAAAAGTGCTATTTGCTTATTTGAAAATATAATTTTATCAAATTTAAATTGTAAAAAGTGCTATCTGCTCTATCTGCGCAAATAATAGGAATTAAAAAAAAAAAACATATATATAACTTCGGTGTCATTTTTAAATAATATTGTAGAAGAAAGATTAGTTCTTACTCTTTACATTAACTAAAGAAACAGTTTTTTTGCTCTCCTGAAAAATTGTGATTATGCAAATAGCATGTTTTGAAAAATCGCACTCGATATACATATGTTTGAGTTAAGAACCATATGTTTGAGTTAAGAACATATGTTATCTAGAAACCGAGGTGCCATATGGTTCTTTATTCGGTTTCACAAAAAACTTTTAAGTATTTTGTGCATGTTTTTTCTTAAGTTTATAGAAAAAGTATAAAGAAATATATTTTCCTTTAAAACAACAACTTATTTGTTCATTTAATTGTTTTTGTTCTTCAATTTCATTCAATTAAAAATGACTTTTCTATTTTTAAAAAGTTAGGCATCACCAAATAAAATTTCGATATTCAAATAAATTGGATTTGACTGGCATCACTACTGTTTCGAACATATTCAAAAAAATTAAAATATATGATTTGATGAAAACTTTTTTTTAAATTCCTTTATTTGCAATAATTAGTGCATAAAGAATCTATGTTATAATTGAAAAAATTATAATGGAAAATAGATTGTGTAAATAAAAAGTTTTTATTATAGTTATAGAACAGCATCATCGCAAAAAGTGTGTTTTATTAACATCGACCACTTATTACCAGTTTTTTTTTAATCAGGGCAAAATGTAGACGTTTTTTAAAATCGTTTTTTTTTTTCATAAAATTAATGTCTATTTTTTTAAAATAATGACAAGGTTCAATAAAAAACATGTTAGAGTTTAAATATCAATTAGTTTTTTTATCTCTTAAGACCTGCTTAGTAGAAAAAAGGGCATTTGTTTTGATTTCACAAAGCCTTTTCTATGTGAATTAAAACGATAAAAAATATTCTTATTAAAATTAGAGAACAGCAAAAAACTCGTAAATTTAAGAATTTTTCCATTTACGAGTTTTTTTTTTTGTGATAGTGGTTTCAAGAACAGGGGTGATTGACTCAATTCTGAAGTTGTGTTTTAAAGAGCTGAAAAGTTCCGGGTCCAATATGGTACATAATTACAAGACTACCCTCAACAGCAAATTGTTCATTTTTTCCTACACCTAAGATCCTGCAATAAGTATTGAGTTTGTAGTCTTCTTAAAAATATGTCCCCAAAATTTTTAAAATTCCGTGGTGACTAATTTTAACTTGTATTTATTTTTAAATGTATTTTTTTTTTTCAAAATTTAAAAAAAATAAAGATCCTTTTGGAAATGGTGTAACTTTGTTCAAAAACGTCGTCCTTTTGTTAAACCTTTTATTTGTACATATTTCCTATCAAGTAACAATCATTTTGAAATCTCTTTGTTGCCTATTTTTTTGTTCATATTTTGTTTGTTGTTGCTGCTGCTCTCTCAATTGTTGTTTACTGTTTGTGACAGCAACAATATTGTGCAATACAAAGAGAGTAGAGACATTAAAAAACCAACTTCAGTTGACCAAACAACACATTCACTGATGCATAATAAATTTCTCTTTTTAAATTTTTTTTCATTTTTTTTTTGTTCGAAATCTGTTGCTGTTTATCTAGTAATTGAATTATGAAATCATTAACTGAAATCTTCTTCTGTGTTTTTTTTTTTTTTTCTTTCATTATTATCACTTCAAACGACAGACATAATGGCTTATTGTTGTATGAGCACAAAATGTGTTCAATTCTCAGGGACCATTTTATTTTGTCAATTGCATAATTAAAGGTGCTCTTGTCAAAAAGGGGGATATGAAATGGTAGGTATAAATTTTGGAAAATGTTAAAACCAGGTGAACATTGTTTTATTGTGTGACATGGATTTGCACATTGAAAATCTTGATTGTTTTCGAAAAACTTTTTTAAACTCTTTACTTTGAAAGAAATTTTGCTGTTAAGGAAATCTGTTTGACACGATTTATGCTAGATTCATGTCAATCCCAACTCAGGACTCAATTACTCGCTTATTTCTAATAGAAGATGAACAGCTCATACGGCAATTTTTGCCGTTAACAAGAGTTAATGGACTAGTAACACTAGGCTTACCAAAATTCTGCATTTTCCAGTTTTGTTATTTAATAATTTCGCGTTAAGTCCTAAAATTGTGTATTACTTTTTTTTAAATCACTCTATCGAAAGATAAGAAATTTGTTACAAGAAACACAATTAGAAAATATTATTTCTTTTTAGTGATACCAAAATAATGGAAACTTTTACCAGAGAACCAGGGTTAAAATCACTATAGTTTCTGGCATATTCTTTCAACTGTTTTTTAATGAATTTTTTTTTTCAATGCACTAATCTTATAATTAATTAATATAAAATAATAGCAAGAATAAAGTTTTGTGAATAGCTAAAAACCAGAATAATCGATTATTTTACTCCTGGTGTTATATCGTGAAAGAAGTACGGTGCCCAGTGGGAATTTTTGTATGAAGGTGAGGAAAAGAAGTTTTTTTTTGAGAAAATGTAATAGTTTAATGACTGAAACTATGTACATATACATATTAGACTAATTTGAAGAGTCGCGAAAAAATGGGCGGGATCGGACCAATGGGCGTGGCACCCACCATGCAAAGTAAATATTTAATATCACATAGCTGGAGTAGTATAATAGTGAAAACCTTGGAACTTTGTCTGAGTTCATAAGTATGAACGTTAGTACTCGGGAATAAAATGGGCGGGATCAGATTAATGGGCGTGGTAGCCCCTATACAAAGTGAATATTAAATGTCATATATATGTATGGTGTACTATAATAGAGAAAACCTTGGAACTTTGTCCGAGTTCATGAGTTATTAATGTGAGTAGTCGAACAAAAATGGGCGTGATCGGACCAATAGGTGTGGCACCGCGATACAAAGCAAATATTTAATGTCATATATCTGTAGTACTTTAGTATTAAAAGGCTTGGGACTTTGTGTTAGTTCATGAGTTATTAATGTGAGTAGTTGCCCAAGAATGGGTTGTGGGCGTGGAACCTCTTATACAAAGTAAATATATAATATATATAATATCATATAAATGTTATACGTTGACCCAACAACTACCTCCAAAATGTTTCATCAATCCGAGCATTTCAAAAATACAGATCTTAATAGCGTTCTGTTATAAATGCAACTTATTAAAAAGGGGTATCTAGGGGTACTGGGAATTGATTTAAAATGAAAAAGCAGATATGAGACAATGTATTGATAGTAGTTTTCACCTGTATGCAAATATAGATAAAATGAAAGGTCCAAGAGTTTGGAGAAATATGTTTTTTTTATTCTATGTTCGCAAAAATATTTTTTAACAGAAAATAAAAGTCTTTCCAATGTTTGTTTTTTCAACCTTAACATATTGAAAGATCATATTTCAAATAAAAAATAAATAGAGAGACATAAGCTCAAGCAATAAAATAATATTCGCCTTTAAATTCTTAGGTTTAATTTCAGTCAGTTCAATAAATCATAAAAGTAATGATTTTGAAAAGCTATAAAAAGACCAACGTTCAGAAAATAAACACATGAAACACACACTGTTCTGTTCTAAAGCAGCCAACACATATTTTTATTTTCATATCAATTATGTGTGTTTCAAAATTTGTACGGTGCCCAACACAATAATGACTGTGTTTCGTTTTAATATTTCGTTATCTACACGAACATTTTTCTAACACGTATTTTTTGTTTCGAACACACATAAACCACACAGAGTCGAGTGTAGCTTTATTCTAAGTTCGTTTTCTTGCACGGGTACTGCTAAAAAAAAAAACAGAACATGTTCTTCAACGCGTACATCTAAAAATTAAAACATTATCCACTCACGATCGAAAAAACGAAATTAAGTCATAAACAACATATAAAATTTCTCTGTTTTCTATTTCATTACTATCTTTTTATTATCATTTTTTTTTTATTTTTATTGTTATCTTTTATTTTTATTTTTTTTATAAGTGCTAATGAATAATTTTGGATTTTTTTAAATAAATTCGGTTGCAACAATTGTTGTCGTTATTATAGGGGTGTTTCAGATTTTTCCGAACGCGAGTGGATAATGTTTTAGTTTTTAGATGTACGCGTTGAAGAACATGTTCTGTTTTTTTTTAGCAGTACACGTGCATGAAAACGTACTTAAAATAAAGCTACACTCGAATCTGTGTGTTCAAAACAAAGAATACATGATAGAAAAATGTTTGTGTAGAAATATTAAAAAGAAACACAGGCACGATTGTGTTTGGCACCGTACAAAATTTAGAAACACAGATCATTGATATGAAAATAAAAATATGTGTTTGTTGGTCTGAGCTATGTTTGTTTACATATATGTACGAGTTTTTTTTATTCAGTGTGTGTTTTTTTCTGAACTCTGAAAAAACTAATAGTCAGATGTAAGTAATTCTTTTTGATTTGATTGTAGTAGTTATTCCGAAATTAAAAAAAAGATTGCATATTGCATTAATAATATGTTGACAATTTCACTTTTTTCCTCAAAATCCCCATAGTGCGGTGTCGACTCAACATTTAGGCGGCAGGCCTCGTAAAACAAGTCAAAGACAGTATAATTTAATAGCAAGAGAGTTTAAAGAAATGTTACCTAAAGAGGTCTGAAACTAAAAAATATATGCTCAAACTGTTTCCCGACGAGCAATTGAGGCTGAAGAAACTGATACCAGAGAAAAATCGTCTGGCTCGCATAAATTTGGAAGAAGTACACATGAATTGGTCAAGATAGAATTGGAATACTGTATTCTTTTCAGATGGGTTCAAGTTTAATTTAAGGAGCCATGATGGAAAAATTTTTGTATGATGGCCAAAGGAAAAAAAAAACTAAACTTAAAATATCTATAATATTAATAGGCCAGGCGATTTCTTGTTACCGATGTTTTGTTCTACCGTTTTATTCCGATTTTGACCAAGTGCATATTATTTAAAAGGTATTGCTTTTTAGCCGTTTTGCAGATTTACAGATTTTTAAATTCTTTTCGTTTATTTTGAGTAAATTGCATATTAAGTTGCTACTAACGCATACATAAAATTACACATTTGCTATGTGTGTTTTATTAAATTTGTCAATGTGTTTGTTAATGAGTTTGTTATCTTCATTCACAATAATAATAAACCATAAATGTATTGGTTTGTGAATTGGTTAAGTTGAAAAGAAAAGCTTCCTAGAAATTGCACTCGAATTTCGATTGCTGGAATCTGCTAGTACAAATAAAACTGTTAAATTTGGCGGTGGCAATACTATGGTATGGAGTTGCTTTTCGGACCAAGGAATGGGTCCAATTTATGTAGTAAGAGATAATCTAACTAGAATTGGATACAGGCAAATTCTAAATGAGGTAAGATATGCCCCTGGTCTGGAAGTTCCAGCAAGACAATGACTCAAAACACACCTCCAAAATTGTAACAATCTAATACGGCAATTACAGTCGTATTCTTAAGTTTTTGTTTAGCAGTCGATGTGCGCCATGCACCTCTGATTTTGACATTTCCTAGTTTCTTAATTTAAGTATAAAAAAAGTTAAAATATAAAAATATCATCTATTTGGGATCAGGAGAAAAATGCTAGTAGTGTATGAGTTTTTTACGTAAAATATTTTCAGAAGTGGAAATACTTGAAAACTCCAAAATTGATACAAACATCACTAAAAACGAATCGAAATTTGGAACCAATTCAATCCCATTAGCAGAAGATAAAGTCTATAGCAAAAACTTAAAATTCGATGTTTTAAAGACAAATGAAGCAGACAGGAGGAGGTGCACCCCCTGAACCACTCAGCTTTGTGGAAGAGAAGTTAATTACACGTATTCGAATTTCGAAAGCAATTTGAATTGTCAGGCCAAGTGAAAGATATATTAGAACAAAATTTAAAATTTGATGTGGATATTTCAAAATGTTTGATGGAGTTACCAAGCGAGAACGAGCCAGAAGATTCCATTGATGAACAAAGAAAACTATCACCGAAGAAGAAAAATAAAAGCAAATATGGTGAACATGCAAAGAGGAAAAAATTGTTGGGCAGCAGCAAAATACATTCTGATGCACAAAATAGAATTAACGATTTGAAAAAGAAAGTGCTGGAACTTCAATATCAACAAATGATTAAAAAATATAATTTGAAGATTGAAAAAATAAAGATGGAGCTTGAGAGTTTAAAAAAAGGATTTTAATCAATTTTAAGATTGTAATATGGTGTGGTCCGAGCTGCATTTTGTCATTTCTAAAATGCTGTAAAATTCTTATCTTAAAAAAAAAACAGATTTGTTTATGCACTATTTTACTCTAATATTTTATGTATATGTTTTTTTTATTTTTTTAAATTCCATTATGTTACGCTTTGCGAAATTTCGCATTTTTTTCTTAACACGTCGCATAAGAATTTGAACACCTCTTTTACCAATGTGATTAACGGCTTTTTCCCATTGAACTGAAGTTTTTAATGTTATTTGCAGCTCGGAAGTGTTTTCTCAAATATTGTTAAATTATGGCCCAAAATCTCTCAATTGGTCGCAGCTCTGGGCAAGTAGGTGGATTAATAATGCTGGAGATGATGAATCCATTTTAGCAGAGCCAGTAATTAAAATAAAAACGGAGGAATCTATTGATGCAATTGATACGACTTTAAAATGAACTGGAAATGAAATGGTCGATGAAAGTGACATTATAGTACTTAGAAATTTAAGAGAAAAAGCTATATTAAAGACGCTTGAACAAAAGAAATAACAAAAAAAATTACAGAATCTTTTGCTTAAGAATATTGTTCGTCTACTAAGAACCATTAAAGGAAATATAATTTCTTTTGAATCATATTCTTTATGTTTTTCCAAAGAAATGTTAGTTTTAATGCTTTTTTTTTTTTTAAATTGTTTTAAAAACACCTTTCCTGCCCACTATGAAAATTTATTTTCCTCTATTTATACTAGACCTTTTTATGTCATCTCTATATTAATACGTGAAGGAAAATTTTTAGTTCCCTTTTTAAGCAATATGCGGGCACGGAGGAGTGTGAAAATTGGCATAGGTAAAGCTCATATGGAGGAGAACCTGAGAGTGATAAAATTAACGTTTAATCTGTCTTAAATATAGTTATATTAAATTAAATAAAATAAAGTAAAATATTTATAATAATTCGTTACACCCTGTTAATGTGAATGATTTAAATTATATATCAGACGCTCTGTGTTGAATTGTAAATTGCTAAAATTGATTAACATACCTTTAGGCTCATTTAAATATTCATAAATTTTTTATTAAAAAAACATTGGAAGACAAAAATTGAATGACAAAATAATATTTCATTGAACTTGCACTCAAATTTCGAGTGATGGGATATACCAATTAAAGCGAATTTCTGAAATCAATAAAATGTTTTTGTTTTTTAAAAGTACTGGGTGCTATGTTTTATTAAAAAAGTTTATTTTTGCGATAAAATTATTAAAATCTGAAAAATCTCTGGTCCGAATTATATTTTCAAAATATGATACCTTTTTTAGAAAACATAGAATTTTAGGACAGGTTTGACAAAAAACATTCTAAAATTCTGACAAATTTTTCGTATAAAAATATCTTAAATTCTAAGCTATTTTTTCTTCCATGTATAAAACTTCTTAAAATCTGACAATTTTTTTTTATATAAAAACACTTTAATTCTTTTCCTGTATCTCCGAATTTAAGAATTTTTTGTATCAAAACTGTTTTAAAACGTATAGAATAAAATTTAAATAGAATTAACAGTTATTTTTATAGTAAATGTATTAGAAATTATGAACTGTTAAGTATCAAAAACATATTAAAATCAATAATTTGGGTATGCAAAAATTGTCTTAGATTCTGAATTTGGTCTATTTAAAAAAGTCTCAGAATCAGAAAGTTTTCTAATAGGAAAAATTTCTTAAAATGTTAATTTTTTTTCTTTTTTTGGCAATTCTATAAATAAATAAATAAATAAAAAAAAAAAAAAATAATTGCACGAGCACTCATGCCACATGAGCTTGCCATACCAAGGTTTTTTTTTTAAGATTTTGATATTTTTTTATTTAGACTTAAATTTGTTGTCGATATTAACTTTTGGGTCCACCACATAATAACATTGCCCTGGTAGCTCCGAATAATTTGCTTTGCAATACGTCTCATCATCCATAATTATACATCCTTAAAAGTTTTTAAATTTTTGAAGTAGAAGCCTTCTGGTTCTTACGTCGGCAAGTTTTGATCTTTCTTTATCACGATTTGGTTTTTTTAACCTTCAAAGTCCTTTTTAAACTCTCCGTCTGTCTATCTGTCTGTCTGTCGTGAGGCAACCCCATTCCCCCATATCCAATTGATCTGAAACTTGATCCATAGTCTTGTTGTGACTACAGATTCATTTTGGGGTAGTCACGCACCGTCACGCATAGTCACTCATAGTCACGGAGTGATATAAATGGCATTTCCCCTCATCCGATCGATCTGAAACTTGGTCCATACACTTGCTGTAAAAAAAAGATTAACTTTGACTTAGTCACGCACAGTCACGCATGGTCACGCACAGTCACGGAGATATTTAAAACGGATTTCCCCTCATCCAATCACTCTGAAACTTGGTAGATATACTTGCTGTAAAGAAAGATTAACTTCGACATAGTCACGCACAGTCACGCATAGTCACGCACAGTCAAGGAGTGATTTAAAACCCATCTCCACTTATACGATCAAACTGAAACTTGGTCGCTAGACTTGCTGTGAAAAAAGATTAACTTTGACATATACACGCACTGTCACGCATAGTCACGTACAGGAACGGAAAGATTAAAACCTCACTTCTCCTCATCCGATCGATCTGAAACTTTGTCCATAGACTTGTTGTGACCAAAGATTAATTTTAAA
Organism: Cordilura impudica; assembly: GCA_963682025.1. Classification (NCBI taxonomy): domain Eukaryota; kingdom Metazoa; phylum Arthropoda; class Insecta; order Diptera; family Scathophagidae; genus Cordilura; species Cordilura impudica. Next base: position 34,040,059 of record OY821517.1, read on the forward strand.
ATAGTCACGCAAAGTCACGCACAGTCACGGAGAGAATCAAAACTCATATGCATAAGGAAAGAAAGAGATTTAATAAAAACTTTGTTTTTATGGCTAAATATTTAAATAAACTAGCAGATTCCAGCGCTCGAAATTCGAGTGCACTTTCTAGGCAACTTTATTTTTCAACTTAGCCAATTCACAAACTAACACTTTTTTGCTTTATTTTTATTGTGAATGAAGATAGCAACCTCATTAACAAAACACATTAACAAATTTAATAAACACACACATAGCATATGTATAATTTTATGTATGTGTTAGTAGCAACTTTAAATGCAATTTACTCAAAATAAAAGAAAAAATTTACAAATCTGTAAATCTGGTGAACAGCTAAAAAGAAATACCTTTCAAATAATATACGTTTGATCAAAATCGGGATAAAACGGTAGAACAAAACATCGGTAACAAAAAATCGCCTAGCCCATTAATATTATAGATAATATATACAAATTTTTATATCAATAAAGTAACTTTTGTTGTTCTAATCAATTTTTATAGTATTGACCGTTCTAGTAAAAATATCTTTCTGTTGTGAAAAGTTTCCATTGTATTGTCACCCACTATATGTATGCAAGAATAACATAATTTTTGTACCCTGTACCACTATGTGGTTTGGGTATAATGACTTTGTGCTGCTGTTTGTAACTACCAAAAATATTTTATTATACCGATCGACTCAGAATCACTTTCTGAGTCGATTTAGCGATGTCCGTCTGTCCGTCCGTCCGTCTGTTTGTCCATGTAAACTTTGTAATCAAACTACAGGTCGCAAATATGAATATATTTTGATGAAATATGGTACATAGGCTTTTATCGGCCATAGGATGAACGCTATTGAAACTGGTGAAATTCGGTCCATGTTCAGACCTAGTCCTCATACAAATGACCCCTATGAAATCGACATAAATTGTCATAAGATCCAAATTATCATATAGATCTCAGTCAAATTGGATTTGTATATGTTTTTTATATCCATTAGTCACTAGTCCAAAAATAATCCCTAGAGAACAATTCTTAGTCATAGGCCCCATATAGAACTGCTTCCCGATCTTCACTTAAATCTATCAAAAAACAAAAATATTGCACAGATTTTTTCCAAATTTGGTTTGTACATATTTTTTCAAAATATAAGTGACCTTACCAAATATGGTCAGGATCGGTCCATTTTTCGACCTAGTCCCCATATAAATATGGCAGCCGATATGAACTTTTTCATATCTGCAGCCAAAAAAATTAATAACAATGCCACTCAAATTCGGTTTATGCTTATTTTCTATATCCAATTAGTTGGACCGAAGAGATTGGATCTTTAAACCATGGTATAGGGTATTGTATAGTCGGTCTAGACCGACTATAATTGTCTTACGTGTTTTTTTTTATATTATCTTTATATTGCCTGATTTAAGTTTTGATTTAAGGAGTTCACACATATTTAAGTTTTAATTACAAATTTATGCATATCAAAGGATAACAGTAAATTGATTTTCTCTACAGTTGGCATCAAATAGAAGTCATAAATTTAACAAAATAACAAATTTATAATTATGTATATGACAATTACAAAAAGCTACACATTTTCTTAACATTAGTGAGGCACTTTTTTGTTTGGTGTATATACATATAAGAATTGATACTGGAATACTTAGGATTTAAAACAAAGGGCGAATATGAAGAAATATTTCATTTCGTTCAAAACCCAGAATTACCAATAACGTTAAATTTCTGGAATAGCACGCGGTAGAGAAGAAGAAGAATTTTTTTTTTTAATTATGGCATTAGCGAGGCTTAAGCCTGCATCTATCTCACAAAGCGCTTCAACACATTTTCCTAAAGTCAGTGTAATTAAGAATCATTTTTCATACCATAATGCTTTTACTTCTTAGTAATCTCAGAAGGTACAACACTAACAAACATACCAATTGTTATTTTAAAATTTTTAGATTATTATTATTATTATTATTGTTATTATTCTGATATGTATTATAATTAAAATTACAATAAATCTTAAAAACTAGAGCACTAGAAGCTTAGGCTTCGTTTAAATTATTTATGTATAACTAGCAGATTCCAGCGCTCGAAATTCGAGTGCAATGTCTAGGAAGCTTTTTTTCAACTTAGTCAATTCACAAACCAACACTTTTATGGCTTATTATTTTGTGAATAAAGATAACAAACTCATTAACAAACACATTAACAAATTTAATAAAACACACATAGCATATGTGCAATTTTAAATACAATTTACTCAAAATAAAATAAGAAATTTAAAAATCTGTAAATCTGCAAAACCGCTAAAAAGAAATACCTTTCAAATAATATACGTTTGGTCAAAATCGAGATAAAGCGGTAGAACAAAACATCGGTCACAAGAAATCGCCTAGCCTATTAATATTATAGATTTCCACTATTATCAGTTTCGTAGGTTTTGCCATATGTGATGTTTGAGTTCCACATTGCACTTTTTATAGCTTTTTTTGTTTTAACGTAATTTTTCAGGCAGTTTTTGTTTTTCTAACTTTACTTTAAAATTATTTATTTTGTGGTATATACCGTTAAAATAAAAGAATTGTTAGCTAACTCAAATAAGTTTGGCTGACAAATAATTCCGTAACTACACAAAAAATATAGATTTGTTGGAGCCACTCAATTAGGGGACAAAATAGTATTGGTTTTAAAAAAAATTTTCTTTTCAGATACCTAAATTTATTAGTTGTTGCAATGAATTGATTCCTTTGGCCACACATACGGTCGTCACAACATAATCTCATTTCTCTGTGTGCATGAAATCTGTAATCTCAGAGTGTATGTAAGTTTACTTGACTGCAAACCATTGATGAGAAGTAACATAAATTTCCTGAACATGACATTTATGCAGTGTTTAATAATTAAAACACAAACATACACAAATACTAACAAGTATTTTAGTGAATCTAATTGAACACGATTTCATATACTCTCTTACAAACATACAAGGATACTTATCTCAAGTTGTAAATATATTTAAAACATTTTATTTAGTTAATGTGTATTTATCTATTAAGGCTTTACATGTTCATAACCAGGCAACAAATTGCCCAGCACTCAGAAATAATGATTATTTTAGTTCTATTAAATATGATCCTATGTTAAATTAATGAGATATATGTCTATGTTCATGTTGATATTTTCAACTTCCAAAAATATTTGACCTAAATCAATCTTTATTAAATTGATCGACTAATCAGCACATCCTGATTCGATTGAGCTATTTCTGTCCAACTGAATATCTGTGTCCATGTAAACCGTGTATGTAAATTACATTGCTGTTGATCAAAATCGTTGCATCTGTAGACCTTGCTTTCAAACAAATCACCCTTCTGAGTTGGACTTTAATTACCTATGACCTAAAGCTTTGTCAATTGTGGTTTCTTAACATTTTTGTAGGGCAATTTTTAGTTATAGTCCGTATGCAAAACAGCCTCCTTTTAATTATTCCTTTTAATATTTTTATAATTACATATATGAAATATTTGTTTTTGTAGGATAATAATAAAAAGCCATTTTGGCTTAAAATGTTTGCTGGACCTACCTAAATCTTTAGCTTTCTAATAAGTATTTAACATCACTTAAATACATGTTGAAGACAAAACTAATTTCTGGAAAGAATTAGATAACAAATCTATATATTAATATGTGAAGAAAAATTTTTCTTCCCTTTTTAAGCAAAATGCGGGCACGAAGGAGTGTGAAAATTGGCACAGTTATAGGTCATATGGAATAGAAGTGCTGAATGATCAATTTTATGTATAATATGTGTTAAAAATATATTAAATATTTTTTATAAATAATTTTATATGGTCCTACAACAGGTATGCAAATCAATTTTAGCCAATTCAAAATTTATCAAATTTCATTATAATTGTATATAACACGTCATTTTGTTGAATTGTGAATTGTTAAAATTGATTAGCCTACCTTTAGGATGAATTTTATTTAAATATTCATAATTAAATAAAACTAAAATTTCCTAAAATTTGCACTTGAATTTCAAGAGCTGGGCTATGCTAATAAATGTTTAATCTTCAAATTATCCAAAAAAAAAACCTTAAAAATCTTACCATAAGGTGTCAATATAGACCACATCGAAGATTTATGTTTACTTAAATCAAAATTCTAGTTCAATAGAAGCAGAACAGTGTACTGTGGTTGTATAGGAACAACCCGACCTGATGTATAGATTGCGGTAGTAGTTACTTTGATCAGAAGTGGCAACATTATAAAACATATGTTTCAAGCTTCACGGCACCACGTTTTCTAGTATTTTTTCGAGCCATCAAAAGTACCCGATCTCAATGAATTTGTAAACATAAAAAATTTTGTAAAGGTCTTTAAAGGTTTCAGTCCAACCATTATTAAAGCCGTTGTTTTTAAGACAGATGAAGCAGAAGATAGGAGGAGGTGTACCCCCCGAACTACTCAGCTTTGTGGAAGAGGAGTTAATTACTCGTATTCCAAAGCAATTTGAGCACGACTATATCCTTTGAAAGATATATAAGAAAACATTTAAAAATTTATGTGAATATTGAAAAATGTATGGTGGAGTTAACAAGCGAGAACGAGGCAACCAATATTTAAGCCGAGCTATACTCGACTCTGGGAGAGTAGAATCCCTCGTTTAGGACTATAAATTATTTGGTGGCAGAGTTGAAACGAGGCGATACGAGCTGCCAAGGCGAACACCGTAGTGGTCAACCAATTGAGGTGGCCCCGCCAGAAACGGTTAAGAAAATTCAGAAAACGGTATTGGATATTCGTCGGTTGAAGGTGCGTGAGCTAGCTGAAATTAGAGGCATTTCAAAAAGTGTTAAACGTCGCATTTTAACTGAAGATTTGGAGATGAGAAAGATATCCCCAGGATGGGGGACCCGTTTGCTCGCAAAGGAAAAAGCCCGCGTCCTAAAGATGAGATATGGGTCCAACAATTCCCTCCTAAGACAAAGGAAAAGTCAAAATTATGGACTGAAATGAGAGAATCGTGCCCAAAGAAGGAAAAAACAGTTCCATCTGCAGGCAGGATTATGGCGTCTCTTTATTGATTATTTTCAAAAAGGAAAAACAATCAGTGGCGAGTATTATGTTCACTTATACCAGTATTTAATTCGCCGCATTTCGGGAAAAGAAAGTGTAGTTTCATATTCGCTTTATTCGCCAGATTTAGTTCCCTCGAATTATTTTCTATTTCAAAACTTGAAGAAATGGCTCGGTCGTACAATATTTTTTTAACAGTGAAGTCAGCGGTTCTCTTACTATAAACAGGGTGTCGAAGTTATTGAATGTCGCTTGGAAAAGTTTATCGAGTTAAAAGGAGATTATGTTGGGAAATAAAGAAAATATTTCCCAAACTTGTTGTGTTTTCAATGGTGCATGGTAGCACAGAAGAAATAATATATTTCTAAAATTCGCAACTACACTTTATTCTTAATCGGATCGGATTCTGGCATTTCAGCCTTCATCAGCGATTTATTGAACATTGTGATAAATTGTTATGTTTTAATTGAATATATTGTTTCTATACGAAATTGTTCTACTTAGGGCGGCCGTGAGGTTTGAACCTGCGTCTATCTCACATACACTCGTACTTACACTTTTTCGTCAGCGCTTTAACACACCCACCTAAAGCCAGGCCTACGAGCAGTGTGGGCTTTTCTTTATCGTTATTCTGGGACCGCCTTCGAAAAATTTAATTTTTTTATTCAATTATAGTTTAAAAACATAACAACAAGACAAGAATTAGAAAAAAAAAAATTTAGTAAAATTTATCAAACTACAAAATTTCAAGAAATGATACAGTTTGAGCATTTTGTAAAAGCGTTGCTTGTAAACCAGAACACAATAGAAATATTTGAATAAACTATCTTGCAATATAAGAAATTAACATTAAATGTTACAGCGTTACAGAGTCAGTCAGTCAGTGAGTCAGTGATGAGCGTACAATTAAGTGTTTATCGTTTTCTTTTTTATAAAGAATGGTTTTAATTAAAATACACATAAATGGTAAATTTATTTTCAATATGTTGTGGGTACGAAGAAAGCGGGTATTTAGCAGGAAGCTTATTTCACATACAGTTTGTGGGGCAAATAAACGAATCTGCACAATAATGCGTTGTGCGATCCACTCGACAATAGACGGCAAACGAATCAGATCTACTAGATAAGCGGTGCGCAGAAAAACGCGGGCTCTAGGGATGAGTTCACTTATCTCAGCAGAACATTTCCTTTCGTATTATATACAAGTAAGAAAATTATAGTCGGTCTAGACCGACTATACGATACCATATACTATGCGTTTAGAGACCGTATCTCTTAGGTTCAACTTGTTAGATATAAAAAATAAGCAGAAACCAAATTTGAGTGGCATTGTTGTTAATTTTTTTGCCTTCGAACATGAAATAGTTCATATCGGATGCAATTTTTATATGGGGACTAGGTCGAAAAATGGACCGATTCTGACCAGATTTAGTAAGGTCACTTATTTTTTGCAAAAAACACATACAAACCAAATTTGAGACAATTCTGTTTTTTGATAGATATTAGGGAAGATCGGGAATCAGCTTCATATGGGGGTACGATTAAGAATTGTCCTAAAGGGTTTATTTTTGGACTACTGATAAATGGAAGTAATAAACGTGCACAAACCCAATTTGACCGAGATTTATATGATAATTTGGATTTTATGGTACTTAAGTCGATCTCATAGGGGTCTTTTGCATGGGGACTAGGTCTGAATATGCACTGACTTTCACCAATTTCAACAGCGTTCATCCTATTGCCGATGAAAGCTTATATACCAAATTTTATCAAAATATATTCATATTTCCGACCTGTAGTTTGATAACAAATTTTACATGGACAGACGGACAGAGGGAAATACATCGCTAAATCAACTCAGAAAATGCTTTTGAGTCGATCGGTTATAATAATAAAGATGATCCTGAGTCAAATATTTTTGGTAGTTACAAACATCTGCACAAAGTCATTATACCCTGACAACATAGTGGTATAGGGTATAATAATACAATGTAACACAACCAATATTCCGACGATACTCTTCAATGTGTCAATAGAGTTGGTTACCCTACTGCCATTGATAGGCACCAGCGCTTTTGGACACGGAACAAAATCTTCAGAACAGTCTGTGAAGCCGCTGCCCATATACACGGGAGTTGTCTTCTAGTTTTGGTCACCTATAGGTAATCTATAATATTAATAGGCTAGGCGATTTCTTGTGACTGATGTTTTGTTCCACAGTTTTATCCAGATTTTGACCAAACGCATATTATTTGAAAGGTATATCTTTTTAGCCGTTTTACACATTTACAGATTTTAAAATTTTTTTCTTTATTTTAAGTAAATTGCATTTAAAGTTGCTACTAACACATACATAAAATTATACATATGCTATGTGTATGTTTATTAAATTTATTAATGTGTTTATAATAAAAATGAGTTTATTTTTTGTGTTGATTTGTAAATTGGCTATAATTGATTAGCATACTTTAAGGGTCTTCATTTAATGAAAAAATAAAATTTCCTCGAATTTGCGCTCGATTTCCGAGGGCTGGAATCTGCTAGTATAAATAATAAGAAGATCAGAGGAGGTGAAGTGATTTTTACACCGATTTAGGAAACCTAGGTACTTGAAAGCTTCTTTCGACAATTGAAAAAAATATATTTATTCCAAGAGCGTCTGATTCCTTAATATCTACACCACCCATCGATACCAACGATAATGTATCCGCCGCAAATTTTCCTAGAAGAAAAATTTAGTTTAATTGATTTTATATACAATATAATATATTTGGATTTCAAAATATGTTGTTATAATAGAATTAGGATTGACTCATGTTATACTGGTCTTAATTTAGTTGCCTAAATTGAATTTATATAATAAATTCTATAAAGACTTGGTTGGTAAACAGAACTTAGATTACTATTGCACGTGCTTTCGTTTTAAAGGAATCAAGTTTTTATGGGACTTAAAGAACAAAATCTGTTGAATTTTAAAATATGTAAGAACTAATATAAATATTCTTATTACTTTAATTTTTTTTGTGGTACCGATTTCCAACTAATCTTTTCTCTGTGTGTGGATGGACACATCCCCACTTGCTGAGAACGGCGCGGAATTAATCGATGTGAGACTTCTTCAATGCTTTGCGGTAAAGCGGCTACAGCTTGTTCGGTGCGCACTGGTTGGCATTATTATGAAGAGTAAACGTGGTGTGAAAACGATCCATAGTTATTCGAATTATCCGCTTTGATAGACGATTATGACTACCATAAAATAAACGAAGTTCATGATAACTTTGACGAACAGAACCATTATTTTGGTAGAAAATATCAACACTTTATAAGCGTTACCTCGTGCAAGTCTATCCATAATGAAATGGCAAAATAAACTAAACAAAAAGTAACTATCAGATGTTAAATCAGTTGTTAAATTAAGCAACTGTTAGTAACTCAAAGTTGGGAACTTTTAAAAAAACACCCTCTAGCTATGTGTCAGCGATACGTAGACTCTTTTGTTGTCAAGCAAAAAAAATGTGTATGCACAAACAATAATTCCATTTAGTAATAGCTTTCAATTAAAAAAGAAGGAAAATACCTAAAATTTTTATTAATTATCTTATTAATTTTAAACATCATTGTAAAAATCGAGCCATTGTCATTTGAAACATAGCCTTGTTTTGCCGATTAGTGTTGACAACCTTGGTGTTTAGAAAACGGTTTGAAAGTATGAAAGATTTGGCACAACCGAATTTAACACGCTTTCTTGTATTTATATCCTATACCATTATGTGGTTTGGGTATAATGACTTTGTGCTGCTGTTTGTAACAACCAAAAATATTTGACCCAGACCCATCTTTAATTATACCGATCGAATCAGATTCACTTTTTGAGTTGATTTAACAATGTCCGTCCGTCCGTCCGTCCGTCCGTCCGTCTGTGTGTCCATGTAAACCTTGTAATCAAACTGCAGGTCGCAAATATGAATATATTTTGATAAAATTTGGTATATAAGCCTTTATCGGCCATGGGATGAATGCTATTGAAATTGGTGAAATTGGGTCCATGTTCAGACCTAGCCCCCATACAAATTACCCCTATGAAATCCACATAAATTGCCATAAGATCGAAATTGTCATTTAGATCTTCCTCAAATTGGGTTTGTATGCGTTCATTGCATCCATTAATGAGTAGTCCAAAAATGATCCCTTTGGCCCCATACAGAGCTGCTTCCCGATATTCACTTAAATCTATTAAAAAACAAAAATATTGCATTGATTCTTCTCAAATTTTGTTTGTATATGTTTTTGCAAAATACAAGAGACGTTACCAACCATGGTCAGGATCGGTCCATTTTGGACCTAGTCCTCATATAGATATAGCATCCGATATGAACTTTTTCATATCTGCAGCCAAAAATATTAATAAAAATCCCACTCAAATTTAGTTTTTGCTTATTTTTTATGTCCAGTTAGTTGGGCCTAAGAGATAGGGTTTCCAAACGCATGGTATAGGGTATCGTATAGTCGGTCTAGACCGACTATAATTTTCTTACTTGTTTTTTATACCCTATACAACTATGTGGTTTGGGTATAATGAGTTAGTGCTGTTAGTTACAAACTACCAAAAATATTTGACCTGGACCCATCTTTTATTATACCGATCGAATCACTTTCTGAGTCGATTTAACGATGTCCGTCCGTCCGTCTGCCCGTCTGTGTGTCCATGTAAACCTTGTAATCAAACTACAGGTCGGAAATAAGAATATATTTTGATGAAATTTGGTATATAAGCTTCTACCGGCCATAGGATGAACGCTATTGAAATTGATGAAATTCGGTCCATGTTCAGACCCACTCCCCATACAAATGACCTCTATGAAATCGACATAAATTGCCATAAGAATCAAATTATTATACAGATCTCAGTCAAATTGGGTTTGTATGTATTTATTATATCCATTAATCAGTAGTCCAAAAATAATCCCGATAGGACAATTCTTAGTCATAGGGCCCATATAGAGCTGTTTCCCTATCTTTACTTAAATCTATCAAAAAACAAAAATATTGCACAGATTTTTCTCAAATTTGGTATAAGTGACTTTACCGAATATGGTCAGGATCGGTCTGTTTTTCGACCTAGTCCCCATATAAATATAGCACCCGATATGAACTTTTTCATATCTGCAGCCAAAAACTTGTTAAATTATGCGAAAACTCTAAAAACTGTTGGCTACCGTGCTGTTTATGCCGCTAGTGGTAAAATCTTCTGTAAGAGAGGTGAATCGTCAAAGCAAAAATTTGTTCGAAACGAAGAAGATGTTAATGACCTGTTGATGGATGCTGAAGATGAAGAAGAAGTCTATTTATCGCCATAATAATAAAAAGTATTTATAAAATTGTTAGCTATAATATATTATTATCTTTTTTTTTATGACTAATAATCAATATTTTGAAAATTTAAAATCGTTTGCAAACTATTTTAATAATAAAAATACCTCAGGTTTATTTTTTAACGTTATTTCTATTAACATCAGAAGTATATCTTCAATTGTAAAATTTAATAAATTTAAAAATCTAATTACAAAACTACCACAGCTACCAAGCATTATTGCTATACAGGAAACATGGTATGATACAGATTTAGCTCAATTATACAATATTGCTGGATACAATGCTATACACTGTTGTAGACCTGACGGTTATGGAGGAACTTCAGTTTTTGTACGAAATATTTTAAAATATAAAATTGAAAAATGTGAAAGTAAGCATTTTATAGACTCTATCGTTTTATCATTGGATGATCAAAAACTTAATGGCAAATGTTTAACATTCGTATCATTTTATAGATCACAAAAGTGTGACATAAATAGATTTTAATTGTTTATGGAAAATTTGTCATTTGTCATAAAATGATTACACGACCTGAAAGTATAACTTCAATTGACCACATTTATAGTAATATTAAGATTCCTATGTATGTATATTGAATCAGTTGAATGTAAATTGTCGGATCATAATATCATCTCTTGTAGAATTGGAATCGGAACTCAAAACCATGATTTTACTGAAGAAACACGTTTACGTTGTGATTTCGATCGTGTGAAAAAGTACATTCAAACTGAATTACCTTTAATACACGTAACAGGAGACCCGTCATCTGATACAGCTTCTCTAATATCTTGCTTTCAAAGCGCTATCGAAAATTCAACCATTAAAAAAAAAATAAAAATAGTTCATAATCATGGAATAACTCCATGGATTAACGGAAATTTGCAAAAATTGATTGAGTATAAGAAAAAACTGTTAAACTTACGAAGGAAAAAACCTGAAAACGAAAATTTAAAGGAAATACTGAAAGGAATTAGCAATGTAATTAAAAAAGCATGTAAAGAATCGATGAACAATTACTATATGAACAATTTAAATGAAATTAGGGCAGATCCGAAAAAAAGTTGGAAGTTTTTAAATGAAACGCTTGGAAGAACCTCAAATAAATCTATTAAGATTAGAAATGCTGATGGTGATGAAATTTTAGATGAGTTACAAAAGGCTGAAGTTTTAAACAAATATTTTGTGGAATCAATAAAAACGTTAAGATTACAAATTCAATATTCTCAAGCAATATTCTACAACTCGCTAAGAACATTAATTCCAAATAAGTTAAGATTTAATTTCAATTATACATCTAATGATGAAATGAGAACAATTATATTGAAATTAACGCCAAGTAAATCATGTGGTAACGATAATGTGTCACCGAAATTAATTTTAAAGTGCAATAACGATTTAACCCCACATCTTGTATATATCTTTAATAATATGATAAGAAGAAGTTCATATCCAAATGTTCTAAAAATCCATAAGATAATACCGATTCCCAAGGGAATAATCGGCAATCGGGAATAATGACAGTTATAGACCAATTGCTGTCCTTTCAATAATTGACAATGTATTTGAGAGGATTTTGTATAACCAAATTTCTGGTTATATGTATAGCAACAACTTACTCAATGCTTTTCAATATGGATTTAGGAAAGGATGTGGAACTGAAGAAGCGGTTGTAAATGTTATTAATTTTATTTGTAATGGTTTGTATGAAGGTCACAGCGGCGTTGCTGGGATTTTTTATGATTTTAGTAAAGCATTTGATCTCATAGATCATGAGATCCTGTTACAAAAACTTACATATTATGGTATTTATGGAAGGGATCTGCTATTATTGAGAAGCTATCTCACAAGTAGAAAACAGTATGTTCAGATTGGTAATCACAAAAGCTCTCTTCGTCCGGTTGAGTTTGGAGTGCCACAAGGCAGTGTGTTGGGGCCCTTGTTATTCACAATTTCCTTAAATGATTTAAAAAACCTTGGATTATCAGGAAAACTCTTTCTGTATGCTGACGATATATGTCTGTTTTACCCATATAAGCAAGAAACGGTAGTCAAGGCATATATGGAACGTGATGCTGCCTTAATATGTGAATTTGCAAGACTAAACAAACTTGTTTTAAATGCCAATAAAACGCAGTTACTAAGATTTAAGCCCTCTTGTCAGAACAATAACTTTTCTGTATTTGTTGATGGTGCAGAAATTATGGAAGTCAAATCTATAAGGTACCTGGGTATAAATCTGCAAAGAAATCTTGCTTGGGATCAACACCTGAAAAAGCTGAAGAAAAAAACGGTTCAAACTGTCGGGTTTTTATACAAATTTAAAAACAAATTTCATAAAGATACAAAATTGTTAATATATAATGCTCTAATTTAAAGTCATTTGAATTATTTAGCTATTTCATATGGTTATAGGAAGACTTATGAATTAAAATCGCTTCAACGAATGCAGAATAAAGCCTTAACAGTGGTATACAACCTTCCAATAACTTATCCAACTATTTCACTTTATTCTAATAAGAAAATCTTACCAATCTATGGTCCTTTTAAAATGCAGCTTTTATTATATGTCTACAAGTGCCTGCACGATATTGGACATCACACGATACAATTTCGAAGAAATCAAAATGCAATCAATACAAGAAGTAATGGAAATTTAACTGTAGCTTGGTGTAGGTTGGACACAACCCAAACAACGTGTAGAGTTTCTGGGTAGTCGCGAGTATAATGAGTTACCTCAAAATATAAAAACGGAAAATAGAATTTCAATATTTAAAAAATTATTAAAAGAATTTATCCTGCAAAACATAACTGAACTTTTAATGTAAAATGATCTCAAACTTAACCTACATATATTATTATTATATTATAGTTTACATTTTTATTTTTTTGGTTATTTTTTTTGTTGATTATTCTTATAAAGTTCAATTATTGCTAGTAATTTTTGCCAACTTGCCTCAATAATGCCTTTAAGGCACTGAGGCTCTAAATAATTGTAAATGAATTTTTATATTGAAAATAAAATGCAAAAAAAAAAAAAATAATAATAATAAAAATGCCACTCGCTGGTTTATGCTTATTTTCTATATCCAATTAGTTGGGCCGAAGAGATAGGGTCTCTAAACCATGGTATAGGGTATCGTATAGTCGGTCTAGACCGACTATAACTTTCTTAATTGTTTTTTTACTAATACTGGCATTTCTGACTTCCAAGTGTTCAATAAAATCTTAACACTTGTCAGATATATCAATAAGACTAAGAAGTATCCTTTGCCCCTAACCAATGATTTGTTCACAATGCCATTATATGTAGTTATACAATATATTTTCGATTATTAATAACACATTTACATAAATACAGAATATGAATTATAAACAGAAGCTGTAAACCAGCAGTTGTCTCCTATTTACATGATATACGAGTATGTATACATATGTATGTGTTATATATATAAACCAATGCAACACACAACAACAATACAACTGTGAATATATGAATGACAAGAAATAATTAAGATGGTTGACCAGCGATAAACAGACATCATACCAACAAACAAACACAGTTACAGATTTAAAACATTGAACACAATCATAGAAGTATAGATGTACATAAGGATAACACTTAATTCTAACACTGTGTCTATTCGTTTTCAAACAAAAATACAATAAGTGGCAACCTTATGTTAATAATAATAAGTTAGATTCAAACTTTTTTACTTACGAGTACATAGAATAGAATTGGAAATGATCATATGACTCAAAACGACAATTACGTACATTCTATTTGTATGATGTTTTTTGATTGTTTTTATTTTTTTTTTGGCCAAAAATGTCCATGTTAGGAAGTGAGATCACAACAACAACAACAGAAACAAGAACATCAACAGCTACTACGAACAACAACAACATTGAATCTGTTTAGTAGATGTTGAAATTAAGACAATCGCATGCCATCTGCGGTTACTCGTAGATTCAGTTGTAGATGTTGTTTATGTAGAGATGGACAGATAATGATGGGTCGTCATGTTAACGATGTGTTATGTGATCAATATTTATTGTGGTTTTTCAGTCTGGTAGCCAACCTTTGTTCGTATCTTCGTTCGTTCGTTTGTTTCGTTTTTTTTTCATTTTTGTTTTTGTTCGTTTAGTTTCGATTAGTTTGATTTGTAATATTCGAAACGATGAAAATGTTCCATCTCTCCCTCAGCATGTTATCATTGCATAATGATCTCAGTTATCCCTCATCATATTCATTTGTTCAACGTTCTTTTTTTTTTTTTTTGTATAATATTTTTGTTGTTGTTTGTTTGTGGGTTTTTAATAATTTTTTGTCATACAAAGAAATTAGTGGAAGAAAAGTATGTGGAGTCTGTTTAATTAATTGTTAATTGTGTCGATAAGAAATGGCTACCAACGGTAAAAAGGGCCCTATAAATTTAATAATTGTGTAGACATACTGTTATATCGTTTCTACCACCTTCACATAATAAATGTGCTCGTACAGCTACGTGCAACTAATTAGCAACAGTAGTATAAAAGAGTTAAATCGTTATATTAAAGTTAATATTCATGAAATAAAACGCTAAAATTTTACACTATTTAGAGAATTCAACTCCGTTCATCTAAAATTCACTAATCGTGAAACTTATTTTACCATTATATTTTCTCTGTGTTGTTATTGTGAACTAAATTAATCGAATAATATTTGCAAATTCGGGTAAATTTTGAAGGTTATATATTTAATTTATTGTGATTACATGGCGTGTTATTCATTCTTTGGAATGCATTAAATACTTGTTTGACATGGGTAAAAACAAATTTTGTGATTTCAGTACTCGGTAGATTATTGTACAAATGAATCAAAATGGAAGCACTTATCGGATCATTACAGCAGCCCTAAAAATTTCTAAAACTATGATTTGCAACGCAGTGAAATATTTCAAGAAGCATTTAACTACAGAGGAGATGACTCGTAAACAAAGAAGCCGAATTGCAACAGCTCAAGAAGATGCAAAAATTGTCCACGATTCGAAGAAAACACAGCATAAATCCGCAAATAAGATTCGTTTTGCAGTCTTTGGTGAAAATGAAGCAAAACTATCTGTCGATTCAGTAAAACGACGATTGCGAGAAGCTGGACTCTGTGAAAGAATTTCCCAAAAGACCAGAATTTGCAAGAAAGTACCAACATCAGAGCGATGTGGAATGGAGTATTGCTTTCGGACGAAGCAAGAATTAATAGGATCTCTCGCGATGGAAAAAAAATATGTTCGTTCTCCAAAGTCAAAAGAATTTGATCCATAGAACACCCAAGGGGCATTGAAGCATGGAGAAAACTCCATCATGCTTAGGCTGATATGTCATTACGTGGAGTTGGACCACTGCACAAAATTTAAGGGGTTATGGACAAGTTCCAATATGAAAGAATACTAACTGATACAATGATGACTTATGATGACGAAAATATGCCGGTTGCATGGATATTTCAGCAAGGTAATGATCCGGGCACACGCCTCTACATATCAAGCAATAGTTTCTAAACAATTTCATTACTGTTATTGATTGGCCTTCAAGTAGTCCTGATCTCAACCCCATTGAGAATTTATAGCAAGTTGTTAAAGATCAGCAATTACAGATTATCCATCTACACCGAAACAAAGGGTCTGGCTAAGCCATTTCAAACAGCGTATGTAAAAATTTTGTAGGTTCAATCTTCGCAGCTATCGGTACCCAGGGTTTCGCAAATAAAAAAATTATTTGCTTTTGATAAAAGTTATGATGCGTCCTTAATTATGTGCACAACCGATATAAATCATATTTGAAAATAAATTATTACAACTTTTAAATTTTATTTCACGGACTAATTATGGTCAATTAAAAATTAAGATGAAATTAAAGACTATTATTATTTTAACTCGACGTTTCGTTGATGGTATTTCAACTTCGTCTGGAGTGTGAGCTTTATTAATTCGATTTTATTTTATAACATTGTCAAGTATTTCTCAAATATGTATACAAAACTGAAATCACGATACAAAATTTAATAAATTTAGTAAATAATTACAACTTAAATAAATCACAATTTAACCTGACAACTAGTATCACAGAATGTTTTCACTAGACTCTTTATTTCATAAAATTAGCATTTATTTTCACGTATTGACGTACTGTACCAAAATCATTTGAAACATTTGTTTCATTTTCTTGAAGCAGCCATATTAGCATTGTGTTCCTAATTAGTTGCACGAAGCTGTTGCGATATAGAATTATGTAAAAAAATTTTGTGAGAACTCAGCCAACAAATTTTAAGCTTAGTCTTAGAAAAATATAAATTTCTTTTTACTTTTTTTTTTTTACAAAATTAATGCAGTCAAAAGATTTATGTTTTATAGAGAAATGTGTTATTTATTTCGTTTCTATCTTATGATTTTGGTGGGATTCAACTCAAACCCAGTCGGATTATATGATAAGAAATTATTTAATTGATTTTTGGATACATACATCATAAATGATGAAATAAATCATTAACTGTCCATAAAAAATATCATTTTAAACACATTTTCATTGCCTGCAAAATAGTAGTGCTTAGAACAACTTCCAATAATATCCAAAAAAAAGTTAAAAAAAAAAAATACACTTTAATAATCTAACCCATAAAAACAAAGTTTTTATTAAAACTCTTTCTTTCCTTATGCATATGAGTTTTGAATCTCTCCGTGACTGTGAGGGGAAATGGGGTTTAAATCACTCCGTGAGGGGCGTGACTATGCGTGACTGTGCGTGACTATATCAAAGTTAATCTTTTTCGACGGCAAGTTTATGGACAATGTTTCAGATCGATCGGATGAGGGGAAAGGGGGTTTAAATCACTCCGTGATTGTGCGTGACTGTGTGTGACTATCTTAAAATTAATCTTTGGCCACAACAACTCTATGGAAAAAGTTTCAGATCGATTGGCTGAGGGTAAGTGAGGCTTTAAATCTATCCGTAGCTGTGCGTGACTTTGCGTGACTGTGCATGACCATATCAAAGTTAATTTTTTTTCACGGCAAGTCTATCTACCGAGTTTCAGATGGATTGGATGAGGAGAAATGGGGTTTAAATCACTCCATGACTGGGCGTGACTATGCGTGACTGTGCTTGACTAACTCAAAGTTAATGTTTTTTTTCACAGCAAGTGTATGGACCAAGTTTCAGATCGATCGGATGAGGAGAAATGATATTTAGATTACTCCGTGACTGTCCGTGACTATGCGTGACTGTGCGTGACTACTCCAAAATTAATCTATATTCACAACAAGCTTATAGGCCAAGTTTCAGATCAATTAAATGAGGGGAAATGGGTTTGCCCCATGGCAAAAAACGTTATTCTTGGCAAGTACCGACCATATACCATGCGTTTAGGCAATCTGTCTTAGGTCCAACTAATTGGGTATAGTAGATAAGCGTAAACTTAATCTGAGTGGGATTTTTATTATTTTTTTTTTTGCCAGCAGATCTGAAAAAGTTCATATTGGATGCTATATTTATATGGGGACTGGGTCGAAAAGTGGACCGCTCCTGACCATATTTGGTAAAGTCACTTACTTTTTGTAAAAACATATACAAACCAAATTTGAGAAAACTTTGTTTAATATTTTTATATCTGATCTGAATAAGAATAGATCGGCAAGCAGCTTTATATGGGGGCTATGACTAAGACTTGTCCTATAGAGCTCATTTTTGACCTACTGACTAATGGATGTAACACACACATGAAAATCCAATGTGACGGAGATCAATATGATAGTTTGGATCTTATGGCAATATAAGTCGATTTCATAGAGGTCATTTGTATGGGGACTAGGTCTAAGCATAAATCGATTTTTACCAATTTAACCAGCGTTCATTCTGGGGCCGATACTCATACATATCCATCAAAATATATTCGCATTTGCGATCTGTAGTTTAATTACAAGGTTTACATGAACACACAAACGGACGGATGGACAGACAAACAGAAGGACGGACATAGCTATATCGACTCATAAAGTTGGGTACGTTCGTAAATGCAGTACTTATGCATTACTGCAGCATAATAAAGGTTATACGTTCAAAAAAGCATCACTTGGCAGCACTGATTTCCGTCAAAAGTTTTTTTATGCAAATAATTGACAGTGCTGCCGCAAATTTTTGCAACTATGGCATCATTTTAATTACTGATGCAATAGAGCGCGAAGCTTAAAAAAAATTAAACATTGGAGTGGAAGAGTAAGTAGTGCATTATATAAAAATTGTTAATACAAATTTAAAAAACATCGTTTTATTATTTTAAACTAATTTTTTATTTTAGGAAGCCGCCTACCTTTTCGTTTTAATTGATTTCTAATAACCAAAAGTCGTTTCATCTTTCTTTTAATTCTGTTTTTATTATAAGTTAACAAAAAGTTGTAATTTTTAGAATCAAGATTTTTCATAATATCTGTTATTGTTGTTGTGGTGAACATGTTTTTATCTTTTGCAAAACGTTCTAAAAAGCAAACTCTGTGCAATTGTTGAGCAGTAACAGTAACAGTGATGCACAAATTTACTGCATTTACGAACGTACCCGTTATTCTTATTTGAATGGTGGTATTTAGAAACATCACCAGAAACCCATTATTCCCTGTTATAGGGTATAACAACAAAAATTATTAAATTCGGCTGTGCCGAATCTTTGATAAGAGCTACAAATGACTAGATTTTACATTATAATGGTTGGATTTTTTTACAACGATGTTTAAAATTGATAGATAACTAACAAAAGTTTTAGGTATTTTCGTGCTTTTTTAATTGATTAGATGAAATCAGCCTCTATAATATTAATAGGCTAGGCGATTTCTTGTGACCGATGTTTTGTTCTACCGTTTTATCCCGATTTTGACCAAGCGTATATTATTTAAAAGATATTTCATTTTAGCCGTTTTGCAGACTTACAGATTTTTAAATTTTTTCCTTTATTTTGAGTAAATTAAAATTGCTACTAACTCATATATAAAATTATGCATATGTTATGTGTGTTTTATTAAATTTGTTAATGTGTTTATTAATGAGGTGGTTATCCTTCATTCACAATAATAATAAACCATAAAAGTGTTGGTTTGTGAATTGGGTAAGTTGAAAAATAAAGCTGCCTAGAAATTGCACTCGAATTTCGAGCGCTGGAATCTGCTAGTAAATATAAATATATACATTCAATTACATTCTTGTTTGTTTAAAGAGAGTAAGAGCATAATCATGTTGTTGTGCTCATACTTTTATCGATAAACCATTCGTCCACATGTACAAAAAAAGAAAAAAAAAAACAAAATAAAACTGAAACAACAAGCAAACTAAAGAGTATGTGTATGCATCGCTGATACATATCTATATGCAAATTTTCTGTTACATATAAAAATTTTTCACTATTTTTAGTTTTTTATATGAACTTTTATAATATTTTTATAGAGGTGCCTCCACATTTTAGGCCATATCTTGGCACAATGGTGAGCGACTTATCCTATTTTCAATTGCAACCTGCTCGCTATAATCACAAACAATATGATGCTAACTTTACCGCGTAAATTGTTTATTTTGTGAAGTGGAGTGATTTCGACAGACAGACGGACAACGCTATGTCGACTCGAGTTGATATAATGATAAAAAATGCTTTATGCGGTGACAATGTATTACACACGGAATGTCAAACTGATATATACCTCCTGAACAGCGGTGTTTAGGGAGTATATATAAAAAAAAATATTAAAAAATATTACTGAGAACAAGATAATCGATATTCAAATATATAGAACTAACATCGGGTTATTTAATTAGGAAAATAATGAAAATATATGTTGAATTTTAAAAACTTCAAATGATAGAAATGCCATTAACTACTTATAACAAGTAAGAAAATTATAGTCGGTCTATACCGACTATACGATACCCTATACCGTGGTTTAGAGACCCTATCTTTCGGTCCAACTAATTTGATATAGAAAATAAGCATAAACCAAATTTGAGTGGCATTGTTATTAATTTTGTTGGCTGCTATAGTTATATGGGGACTAGGTTAAAAATGGACCCATCCTAACCATATTTGGTAAAGTCACTTATATTTTTAAAAAATATATGCAAACCTAGTTTGAGAAAAATCTGTGCAATATTTTTGTTTTTAACATATTAAAGTGAAGATCGGGAAGCAGCGCTATACGGGGCCTATAAATCAGAATTGTCCTATAGGCATTACTTTTGGACTACTAATTAATGGATATAATGAACACATACACACCCAATTTGACTGAGATCTATATGACAATTTGGATCTTATGGCAATTCGTGTCGATTTCATAGGGGTCATTTGTATGGGGACTAGGTCTGAACATGGGCCGAATTTCACCAATTTTTACGGCATTCATCCTATGGCTGATAAAAGCTTATATGCCAAATTTCATCAAAATATATTCATATTTGCGACCTGCAGTTTGATTACAAGATTTACATGGACACTCAGACGGACGGACGGACGCACGGACATCGCTAAATCAACTCAAAAAGTGATTCTGAGTCGATCGGTATAATAAAAGATGAGTCTAGGTCAAATATTTTTGGTAGTTACAAACAGCAGCACAAAGTCATTATACACATAGTGGTATAGGGTTTAAAAATGGTTCTAAAAAATGTCTATTAGATAGTAATTTTTATTCGGAAGATAAGCAGTGTTTGTTATGTTATAATCCCACAATAGGGCTGCCGATCCCGAATCCCCGGATTTTCGGGATTGAAAAACACCGAAACCAAGAGATTTTATATTGTTAAACCTGGGTTTCCGGAATTTTCGATTTTTTTATTAATAAGTTTGATAACTATTTTAAATGTAAGGCGTATACTCATAGGACTCATCAAATGGAGAAACCGGTGAAAATTATTCCGACGACATTGTGTTGAGGAAAACAACTTCTATAGATGATAAAGTAAATAATGCTAGAAGCCTGTCAACTTCGCTATAGATGACATTAAATCTTTTATAGATAAAGAAAATGATCTTTTTATTTTCGGAAGGATCAGTGGTACATTTTCTTTAGGCGGCTTATAGTAATATTTCAACAACACATAAACTTCAAATTCTTTCTCGTGTGTGGTTTTCGAAGTACTTATCGAAACTAACAAAGCCACATTTGGGTTTTGCCAGTTCAGTTGCTGTTCGGATTTTATGGATTCATGTAAATTTTGACTAAAACTTGATTTTTCCGAAGAATATACAGTTTTTCTCACTGCTATATCTCGGTAACCAATTCGAATTTTGCTGTCCTGTCTTCAGCACAATTGTAGCTATGGACTAGGAGAAAAAAAGTGTTAAATATACTAACCCGAAAAAACTACAGCTTCCTTCATCATATTATAAAATAGCCATCAACCGCAGACACCACCTATTCATTATCGGCAAATCTTTTACAACCGAGTCATCTTTTTAAAGTGTATGTGTGAACTGGTCCATCGTGTTGATAAAACAATACTTTATTTTAAATTTCATAAATTAAATGCTGTACTAAGTTAGCATAAGACTCGCCTGATTTTTTCCTTTTTGAAGTTAATCGATAAAAATTATCCGATGTGCATCCCAATAAACAGACTCCACAAACTTGCCTGCAGAGAGAAACTGTCTTCGCCTTCTTTAGACATGATTCTTCCATTACAGTCCACTGTTTTGACTGTTCCTTTGTGTCAGTTGTGACGAACTTATTGCGGTGAAACATCGCCAAACACTCTATGGAAACATCTTTAAGACGCTATTTTTGTTCTATTGAGAGCAAACGCGGCACCCATCTTGCGAACAACTTTCTTATCTCCAAATTTTCGGTCAATATGTATAGCACTTTTGGAAATGCATATCATTTCAGCAAGCTCACTCACTTTCAGCCGATGATAATTCAAAACCATTTTAAGGATTTTGTTAACAGTTTCTGGCGTGGTCATCTCAATCGGTCGACCACTATGTTGTTCGTCTTGGCAGCTCGTACGGCCTCGTTTAAATCTGCCATCCAATATTATATAGTCGTAAATGAAGATGCGAAATGTCTAAGAGTAGAATCTAGCTCGGCTTTAATGTGGGTTAGACCGAGATCTTTCAAATGAAAGTATTTATCAATTTTTTTTTCCATGTTTTCAAATTCATTTAGATCGTTTAGTTTTATTGGCTCCAAAAACAAAAAACAACAACTTGGTGCCTTGAAACTTAAAACATATTTTTTATAAGGTTGCTACTTTTCACCAAAGTATTTTTTTTAAACAACTGCCGCCATCTATACGTCAGGTCTATACTTATAAAATTATTTTTTTGGTCGTATTCAGCTCTATACCATTATGGGTATAATGAGTTTGTGCTGATGTTTGTAACTATCAAAAATATTTGACCTAGACCCATACCGATCGACTCAAAATCACTTTCAGGGTGAATTTAGCGTTGTCCGTCCGTCCGTCTATGCGTCCATGTAAACCTTTTAGTCCAACTACAGGTCGAAAATATGAATATATTTTGACAAAATTTGGTATGAAAGCTTCTATTGATCTAGAACGATCTCGGTGCATGTTCAGACCTAGTCCCCATAC
This sequence comes from Cordilura impudica, assembly GCA_963682025.1. Taxonomy (NCBI): domain Eukaryota; kingdom Metazoa; phylum Arthropoda; class Insecta; order Diptera; family Scathophagidae; genus Cordilura; species Cordilura impudica. Next base: position 34,063,144 of record OY821517.1, read on the forward strand.
AAATAACCCCTATAAGTATGACTTAGATTGTCAAATTATCATATAGATCTCTGTTAAATTTATTTTATGTATGCTTATTACACCAATTAATCAGTAGCCTAAAAATAAACTCTGTAGGACAATTCGTAGTCATGACCTCCATATCAAAAATCAAAAATATTACACAGATTTAACTCAAATTTGTTTGTATATATTTTTGCAAACATACATGATTTTACCAAATATGGTCAGGATCTGTCCATTTTTCGACTAGACTCCATATAAATATAGTATCCAGCGTGAAGTTTTCCATATCGGAAAACAAAAGAATTAATAACAAATTTGATTTATGCTTATTTTCTATACACAATTAGTTAGACCTTAGGCCCTTTCTCCAAATGCATGGTATATGTTATCGTATAGTCGGTCTAGACCGACCTAATTGATCGTTATTGTTATATTTTTATATCCAGTATAACAAAAATAGGGTATGTATCAGTTTGTCAATCCGTTTGTAATTCATCGAAAGAAATTCCGGAGACCCCATAATCTATATATGTATATTTTCGGACCTTATCAAGGAGAAGTGGAGCGCGCTACTTAAGCTTAAAATTTTCGTCATAGTTTACAGCAGTTTTTTGGTGTTGAATTTGGAGACTGTGAGAATGAAGTACGAAGAAATTGCTTATAAATAAGAAAAAATAGTGAAAAATGTTTATACGTAACAGAACATAACCATAAAGATACGATTACGTATCTGCGATGCATACACTTTTTTGTTTGCTTTTTTTAAATGTGCAAAAAACAACAAAATGTGTATGCATCGCCAAACAAAAATGAAATTGTATATGTTTACATTTATAATGGCTTTCAATTAAATAAGCACGAAACTACCTAAAATTTTTGTTAATTATCTTTTTCATTTTAAACGTCACTATAAAAAAATCTAGCCGCATTAATTTGAAACCTAGCTTTTTTTTTCTTTAAGTGTTATAATATTGTGTTTAGAATACGGGTGATGGGTATCAAAGATTCGCCACAGCCGAATATAACCCTATTATTTGTTTAATTTTTTTTTTATAAATTTTGTATTTCTTAAATGTTTTATGTATTCCTTGTTTTTGTTTTTTACAATAGAAATATAAATAAAAAAAATTTTCTAATGAATTATTTAAACTTTATTTTTGAGATACGGGAAAAATTTACTTTTTAAATGAAAAATAACCAGTTATAATAAAATCTGCTAAAATCCCGAATCCCGGGATCTATAAAAGTCAGTCCCCATGCGGATCCCATAGCCCCTAGTAAACTCATCGGTGAGAATTCAACTTTTGTCCATATTCGAATGAGCAGCTTAGCATCTTTTTCACTTCTTTGGATGTAGTTTTGGTGCTAAGTGGTGATTCGGATGAGGTGAATGGAAATTGGATGAATTGAACCTTGTATTGTCTTAGGATGAAAGCTGTTTTTTTATGGTTCCTGCACGGTACATCTGAATTAGTACTCACTACCTTCTCTTGAATAACTGAAGTTGATGATTTAGGAGTCTTAGACAATCAATACTGTCTTTTCTATATATTTCATACTTACTTAGGGGTTTTGATGGTACGGACATCATGCAATGCTTCAAGTGCCAAGGATATAACCATAAAGCGTCGGACTGTAAGAATGAAATTGTATGCTACAAATGCCATGGAAACCGCAGAGGTAAAGAATGTAATACTGAAATAATCATGAAATGTATTAATTGCATGAAAGAGAATAGAAGACTAAATCTAGGACTTGATGAGAATATTGTCACCAATACTGGGGAGTCTACGGTGTATCAAAATAAATTGAACCTTCGAAAGAGAAGGATGGGTTTATCAATCTAGCAATCAAACCAGATTCATGGCATATACACAAACATTCAAGGCTTGATTAATAACTTCAACAAATTAGAAATAATAGCAGCAATTAACAAACCTCAATTCATAACTTTAACAGAAACGCATCAAACAGATGAAATAGATGAAAGCGAAATTGAAATAGAACTGGGGGCGTAATAGTTTATTTCAAAAAACATTGGCATAAAAACGATATCAAAAAACAAAAAACTCGAAAACTTTAATTCAAGGTTCAGAAAATACACACATGAAACACACAATGTTCTGTTCAAAAGCAGCCAACACATATCTTTATTTTCATATCAATTATGTGCGTTTCTAAATTTTTTACGGTGCCCAACACAACCATGACTGTGTTCGTTTTAATATTTCGTTATTTACACGAACATTTTTGTATCACATACTTTTTGTTTCAATCACACATAAAGCACACATTTCTGAGTGTTGCTTTATTTGAAGTTCATGTTCTGGTACGACTTAAAATCTAACTGAACTCGAACCTGTTTATTCTACATGTTCTGTTTTTTCTTACTACACGAGCCACAACACGACTTAAAATTTAACTGAACTCGAACCTGTTTATTGTACATGTTCTGTGTGTTTTTTCAGTACACGTACCAGAACATGAACTTCAAATAAAGCAACACTCAAAAATGTGTGCTTTATGTGTGATTGAAACAAAAAGTATGTGATACAAAAATGTTCGTGTAAATAACGAAATATTAAAACGAACACAGTCATGGTTGTGTTGGGCACCGAAGAAAATTTAAAAACAAACATAATTGGTATGAAAATAAAAATATGTGTGTGTTGGTCTAAGTTATGTTTGTTTACATATATGTACGAGTTTTTTATTTAGTGTGTGTTTTTTTCTGAACTCTGCTTTAATTGACTATATAATAACAAATAATTAAACTATTATGGCAAAAAATAATATAAATAATAAAATATCTGATCATGAATCCATTGACATCTTTATCGAGAGTGAAAGTATGAAGCAAGATAATAATAAAGAAATAAATATTCTCAAATACAATAAAAACAGCTTCAAAAATGAAATAAGTGCAATCTTAAATTATGATGAAATAAAGGATTTAAACGAATATGTACACCATTTTGATAACTGCCTTGAAAACACAATAAAAAAATTTACTATTAAGAAAAAAAAATAACTGAAAAAACTAAAAACAAGTGGTTTAGCAACGAACTCAGATCCTTAAAAAGAGAAAAAGTCTTTAAATATCAAAATGCAATTACAGTAAATACAAATGACGTTTGGAATAGTTATAAAATAATTAGAAATATCTATAAGGCAAAAATTGAACATGAAAAAAATAAATATCTTAATAATAAAATAAATAGTGCAAATAACCGAAAAGTAATGTGGAGTAAAATTCAAGAACTAGTCCTAAAAAAAACCCAAATCTGTGATAAAAACTGTGATATACAAGCAAATAGAATATAAAGACAATTTCCAAATAGCCAAAAATTTTAATAATTATTTTGTAACTAGTATTAAGGAAATCAGATATTCCATTGAAAATGTGCATTATGAAAATCAAATACCCAGGAAAAAAACATTACCAAATATTGGGTTTTAGAAGGAGAAGTAACTGATTGAAGTTTGCCTGATAAGCTCATTATTTTAACACGTGGATGTCATTGGAGGTAGCAAGTTGCCTAGGAACTCATTATTTTCACTTTGAAAGTAATGCAGTGTGCATTATTAGTAACGCCTTATTTTCACTTTAGAAATAATGCAGTGGACAGGGGTAGGTCATTATTGGTAATGGAAAAATCAATGAGCTGCTATTACGAAATTTTTCCTGGGTACCTGTGATAAATTTTAAATTTAAATTCCGTCTAATACATTTACAAGAACTAAAGATTATTTTTAAAAGCATGAACAAAAAACCTGATTATAACAAACTATCAGGTGACGTAATCCTAGATAATTGGGACAGCACAGGCAATATTATATTAAATATTATAAATAAATCACTAGAGATTGGCGTATTCCCTAATAATTGGAAAGAATCGATGATTTTCCTATTGTGAAAAATATCGACCAATTAACACCTTAAAAACATGTGAAAAAGTCATTGAAAAAATAGTAAAAAATCAATTGGAAGACTACATGGAACAACACAGATTATTATCAAAATATCAATCAGGCTTTAGAAGAAATTATTCTTGTGAAACTGCAGTAAATTATGTCATAAACAGATGGAAATGTAAAAAGAGAAAAAATAAAATATTAGCGATTTTCCTTGATTTTAAAAGAGCTTTTGAAACGATAGATAGGGACATCCTATTGAAGAAATTAGCTAAATACGGTGTTGAAGACATAGAGCTAAAATTGTGTCAGTCATATTTAACAAATCGTAGACAATTAACAAATGTTAATAATGAAATATCCAATGCAATAGAAAATGATTTTGAAGTACCACAAGGCTCAATTTTAGGAGCTCTTCTATTTGTTATATGGGGGACTTCATGTCAAGTGCACCAACTTTTGAAAGCGATGTCTTCCGATCGGGATGAAATTTGCACCAAGGTTAGTCCTATTGGATAGTAGTTTAGACACAATTTTTCAACAGGATCGGTCCAGATCTCTCTGAGTTTAAGGGGATCAAAATTTGACATTTTGGCCAAACAGGTGTTTTTTCTCATCCATGTAACTTATTACCTATTGTTCCTAGAAAATTTTCTCCCAAAGAGTTTAGATAGCTATTTCTTCAATATTTCGGAAAAAAATACTTAAAAAAAAAAAAAAATTTTAGACTTTTTTTTTGCTAAATTAAAGCATTTTTGGCCTTTTTTTCAAAAAGGGCATTTTTTTTTTTTTATTTTTTCATAAGAAAGCTTAGGATTTTTCTTTTAAGAGCTTTTTGGTCGCTTAGTGGGATGGAAGTGGGATATCTATCAAAATAAATGTTTTGTAACTCAAGACAACGGTTTTTCAATTTTTCACAAATGCACTATTTTGAATTTTTTCCGATTTGTGTCTAAAACCTTACAAATAAAACTTATACTGAGAAACTAGACAAACTAAACTTTCCGAAGGTATGTAACATACCTTCATAACATAACAGAAGAGAATGGTTATCTGTTACCTGAAAGAGTTATTTGCAACATTTCAATCTGAACACGAGGATGTTAGAATTGGCTTCACGAAATTAACCCAAATGAGGCCAAAACATTGCGTTTTGGCAGAAAGCAGCGGAACTCACACAGTATGCGTTTGCATTTACCATGAAAATGTTAAACTGATGTTGAAGGAAATCAACTTAAATTGACTATGTGTCCTTATGCAACAACTTCTTGCCACTTAGGTGAATGTACCAATTGCCCGAAAACCACATTCATCAAAGAAAATTTAATCAACTCTTTATATCGAGATTATATAGAGGAGGTTAAATTTGATTCTTGGATTCAGACTGACAGATGCACATTGAAAACAATCATTTTAAATGTGGATGGTTTTGTGGAAGAAATGTGTACAGGATTGCTAAACTTGAGAAACCATGACTTTTTAGTCAAAGAGCAATGGTCATTCTTCAAGGATTTGAAGATACATTTGAAGTCTGGTGAATTCGTTATTTCATATGATTTCGCAGAAGACTATAAATATGTTCTTCAGGATGCCATACAAGCATTCCACTTCAATAACGACCAAGCAACTATATTCACAGTAGTTATTTACTACATGAAAGATGAAAAACTGGAACACAAAAGTATGGCAATCATATCCGACGATTTAAAACATGATGCCGTTGCAGTTTATAAGCACCAGAAGAGAATGCTAAAATTTCTAAAATCTAAATTTACAGTAAAGAAGGTATACTACGTTTCGGACGGAGCTCGTCAACATTTTAAAAACAAAAGTAGCTTGGCAAATCTTATGGCCCATGAAAAAGATTTTGGAATGCCAGCTGAGTGGCATTTTCATCCTACTGCTCATGGTAAAGGAGCATGTGATGGTATTGGAGCAAACCTTAAAAGAAATGCAGCGAAGTATAGCCTCCAGTGTTCTCATCAAGATCGCATCTTAGATGCGACTGCTTTATTCCATTGGGCAAAGAGTTATTGTAAAGAAACTAAAATAGTTTTTAGTAGCAAAGAGGATCATCAGGAAACATTGAAAACACTGAAGAGCAGATTCGATGCTGCAGTAACAATCGATGGCACCGCTCAATACCATACTTTTATACCGCTTGTCGATGGAAGACCCAAGTTGAAAAAGTTTTCTACCTCTATTCAATGCGATTTCTTTCCAAAGCCAACACATAAACCAGCAGCGAAATCAACAGCTGAACCTAGTAACGCCAAGAAAGGATTGACAAAAAAACGCAGTAAATAAAAGCGACAAAAAAGCTGGATGAAAGACTGGGTATTTAAAAATTTACAAGACTTAAATACTTCATCAGCTACAATAAATTAAGTATAAAAATAGTTATGATATAAATGGATCTAATGCAATTACGATTAAATTTTAATAAATTATTTATCTTTTTATTTTTAATATTATTATTATTATACATTAATTTAATTATTATTAAAAATAAATAAAAAATAATAATTTTTCAACATTTCTATAGAAAAAAAGCGATTTTTTCCTGAGGTTAACATATTCTGAGTATTACAGTAAATTTTACTTAGGTATGTTATATACCTTCGGAAAGTTTAGTTTGTCTAGTTTCTCAGTATAGGAAAAAATTCAAAATAGTGCATTTGTGAAAAATTGAAAAACCGTTGTCTTGAGTTACAAAACATTTATTTTGATAGATATCCCACTCCCATCCCACTAAGCGACCAAAAAGCTCTTAAAAGAAAAATCCTAAGCTTTCTTATGAAAAAAAAAAAAAAAAAATTGCCCTTTTTGAAAAAAAAAGGCAAAAAATGCATTAATTTAGCAAAAAAAAAAAGTCTACAAAAATTTTTTTTTTTTTAAGTATTTTTTTCCGAAATACTGAAGAAATAGCTATCTAAACTCTTTGGGAGAAAATTTTTTTAGAACAATAGGTAATAAGTTACATGGTTGAGAAAAACACCTGTTTGGCCAAAATGTCAAATTTTGATCCCCTCTAACTCAGAGAGATCTGGACCGATCTTGTTGAAAAATTGTGTCTAAACTACTATCCAATAGGACTAACCTTGGTGCAAATTTCATCCCGATCGGAAGACATCGGTTTCAAAAGTTGGTGCACTTGACATGAAATCGCCCATATATATAAACGATATTGAAAACACATTAGAGAAATATAAAGCTGTACAATATACGGACGATACTTTGATTTTCACAGAAGCAGCAACGGAGGAAATATGTCATGAAAATTTAAAGAATGATATAGATAATATTAATAAATGGCTAAAAATGAATAAATTAAAACTTAACGAAAACAAAACTAAATTAATGAAAATCAATATGAACACAAACATAACATTCCAAATAAATAATGAAATAATAGAAAAAGTGAATAATATAAAATATCTGGGTTTCTTGAGTGACAAAGATTTTGGCAAGAAAATCTGGTTTTTTAAACGTTTAAGAAACAGGGTGACAATATTAACCGCAATTAATATCTATAACACTACGATAAAACCTCATTTTGAGTATGGGTCAACCATATTATTTACATACTAATCAGACCAACAAATAACTAGGCTGCAAAAGCTACAAAATAAGGCTATGCGCTCAATTTTAAAATGCAATCGGTTTACTTCAATAAGATATATGTTAGACGCACTGAAATGGCTAAACATCCAACAAAGGCTGCAACTTAATGCAATATTCTTTATCCAAAAAATGAAGATGGGAAGAGCACCAGATTACGTGATCGAACAAATTATATATGTTGGAGATGTTCAACCTTATAACCTTAGGAATGCCTTAGACTTTAGACCACAGAGAGCAGATACAACAGCAATACAAAAATCTTTATTTTACAAAGGATTAAATCTTTACAACATGTTGCCGAATGATGTCAAGAACGAAATTAATATAAATCTTTTTAGAAAGGAAACTGTAAATTTTATTAAAAATTTTAACTTTTAATCGGAATAATAATAAATTAATTTAGAGCTACCTCATTGTGGGCATAGGCTCTCAATAAGAAATCTCCATCTGGAGCGTCTATTTGCAATAATTCGTAATTCTAATAAGTTATTAATCTTTCTATCATTAAAATCAGGCAGACTATTAATCTCATTTAAAATTGAGCGACGCACAGTGGCGCCATTTGAGTTTTTTCGTTGCAAAAATCATATCTTTTGAACCGAATAACATAATTGAACAGTTTAAACAGCATATGATAGATAACTGTTCAGCCTATGAAATGAGCGTTTGGAAAGGGTGCTCTGCTTTGTAGGGGCCTACTTATGGGTTACCAAAGTTAAAATTTGTAGAAAATTCAATTTTATGGTAACTAAAAAAAATTATTTTTATATTCTCAGATTGTTTTTATTTTTTTCTTAGGGTTTTATCTTTTAAATTATTATCCAACAAATTAAAAAAAAATTACTTCTTTTTTAAATTTATTTTTTCAATTTTCTGTAAAATATTCATCACAATTCGTAAGAGAAGGTATATCTAAAAGACTAATCATTTCAAAACTATAATTATTTTCTAACTCTATTCGTGACTACACATGCCGCAGGGAAGAAATAAGTGGATCGGAAGATGCTGCCAACATGTTGAAGAGGTCCTCATTTACCCTTGATGCTTTGAATGTGTTCTGCAATCTATATTTTTTATAAAATTTGTTAAGAGACTCCTGTGCTTCTTCAGAAAGCTCTCCAATTGGCAAAGACTGGTACTCAATTATATCTTTGCAATGCGCCAATATTTTATGGACGGTCGGGGTCAACTTCTTCTGTGGATACATTTCTGCTAAAAGAGATGCAGTTTTCGATGCATATTCTCCATATTTTGTAGAATTGACATTTTCTTTGCAGTTTAAAACATTCAAGATCGTTCCCAATCTTTTCACGATTTGATTGTCAATTCCATTGATTCTAGTTACTGCCTCATCATTTTCAAAAAATCTCCTAGAAGTGTTTCCATCGTTTGAGTTACCGTATCCGTGCTTGGGACAATCTACTTTTAGTCCAACTTGTTTAAAAAAGCATCCTGTATTTGCTTCTTTCTGATCTTTTCCTTATCCTTTATTGATGTATTTTCATCGAAGTTTTCCTCCTCTTGTGGTAGGGTATACGCCAGCTTTAGCAAGAACTCCATACACCTTATCCTTGCGTGCAATGGTGACATTCCATATTCGTAATTCTCCTCGCTTGTAGAATCGTTTAAATTACCAAAGTTCTTCTGACTCTTTTTGCAAATCGGGCATGACAATGTTGAGGTTGTTCCTGTCAGTTCGTTTACGACTTTTCCGTCAACCATGGTCAGGTGGAACTCGTAATTGCATTCAATATATTTTCCTTCTCCAATTTGCAGCTTTGTAGGCTTAATCTTGCTTATTTGTCCTTCACCGTGGTCCTTATGAGTTCTGCCGATTCCCTTGCAAACTGAAACATTATTGGTCGGCAATAATGCACTGATGACGGACGTGGATTTTTCCAGTGTAGGGAAACATCAGATTTTAGCCGCAAAGGAACAACAGATGCCATACACATATTTCCGTCCGATATTGTAGCGTCATCGGAAGATATCCTTTGCTTATAAACGCTTTGTCCGAATGATCCATCGCAGCCCCATTTGCTGATTAATGTCAGTTTCTCAGGAAGAATTTTCACTTCATTTTCAGGAAGACTCTCCAACGACCGTTTTGCTGTATGGCCCATGAGATCCTGCAGATTGGCTTTCACAGTGACTTCCGTAAACTCCGTATGCAGTGGTCGTGAATTAATTTTGGCTTGCGTTATGCTTGTATCCTGGTAAAACGTCAGTCCCGTGTCGCATCATGGATGCCCGTAGTATCTCATATTTTTCTTTGGAAAGTTGTAAGTCCATAAACAAGGTCAAGGCTTCTTCGGAACCATACTTTTTAATATGTGCGTTTGTGGGCGTGGGAATGCTTTCCTTAATCCTTTTTAGTCGCAGTGGTGTTGCACCAGCAACAGATTTTGTAATCTGCGACCTTACTCTTTCACTATCCTTTGTATATTTAATAGACAGCGCGTCTGATAAATGCTTCGTGGTCAAGTCATTGGTGGCATCGGCAAGTTTCCTCTTTCTTGTGAAAATTGAACACTCCTCAATACTTTTTTTTTGCCTTCCTTTTGCTCCTCTGGATGATGTAGTGAGTTTATATACTGCCAATATATCCAGGATGGTGTCTTTATTAAGCCAGTCCTCGTATTTGGAGTTGAAGTTCTGAATGGTTCGATTAGATTTCACCCATTTTGCCTTAATATTTGTATATATCAGATAAAAATTATTTTTTATAATTTCGCTTCTCTCAATATTTCCGTATAAGCTATCAAGTTCTTCTAAAGCAGCTTCCGTGAAAAACTTTGTGTGGTTGACCGTCTAAACAGTTCAAATAATTTTAAATTGTTTAACGCCATGGTTTCAGTACTTGTTGCGCCAACTTTCAGTCGTAGACTAATTCAGGCATTATGCTTATTTTGCAATATATAGGCTTATGCTACCATGCCTAAAAATTTACCTGTTACCTGCATACATATGGATTTAGGCTGAATTATGCAATTTTGCTATTATGCTCGTGTCTAAATAAGATTTGTACCTACCTGGAGGGACCATAAGTCAATATTGTGCTTGACCATTTGTACTCCAAAGTAATTTTTAAGTGAGGTGCGTACCTGCGAATTTCAATGAGTAGTTTTTTGTGCATCCTGTGTCTGTAATAGAATATTGGGAGTAGACTTTGGCAGATGCTCACAGGTAGACAACCGACTTAAAATGCAATTTTCAAACTATTAGATCAAACTACTGTCAGCCAAAACATGTAAGGGATGCACGCCATACAATTTCTGCAACCATGTCTTTTTAACCTTTTTTACCTCTAGAAGCCAAACGGGCACGTACGGGCAGATAAAACCTTTTGAATTATGTAAAGAAATAATCAAAGAACATGTTTCGCAAATATGGCAAATATAGAAAAATATAGATTTTTTTATTTTCCGTCAAAGTTGAGAAATAGTGAAAAAAACAGATAGTTTTTAAATAGTGATTTACCAGGAGAAACACAAAGCAAACAGTTAATTTTTCTTTTATCATTGTACATTTAATAAATACATCAATCAATACAAACAAAAAATGAGGCGATTCGGTACCTATTTTTCGTGATATTACACCTGAAATCGCAACAAATTGACTAAAAATTGTGTGTTTTTTTGAAAAACGAAAGTCGGTCAACTTTGAACGGTTGTATCTTCTAAACTAAAAATGTGGTATTATTAAGAGTAGCAAATTTGAAATCGTTGAAAAGTTTCCTATAACATGGGTTTATTCAAAATTCCATCGGCGCACATGAAAATTTTGATTTTTGCAACCTCGTTTGCTCTACGGCCGCCACTATGCGACGCCAAGAGTAGTTTGGCCTTCCTCGTCTTCTTGCGCCCTGAGGATTGTAAGTTAAAGCTCTTTGGCATATGTTCGCGTTTTCTCTTCTAAGGGTGTGCCCTATCCAGTCAAGTTTTCGTCTTCGGATTTCGTAGTTTATATCACTCATATTTGCTGTAGCGAGTAGTTGATGATTAGTTATTGTATTGGGCCAAAATATTCTTAATATTATACGGAGACATCTGTTAGTAAACACTTGCATTTTCCGCTTAATTTCTTCTGTTACTAGCCATGTTTCGCACCCATATAATAATAGTGACAGTACACAGGCTGAAAATATGTTTAATTTTGTCTTTTTGCTGTATTCGTTCGACCTCCATGTTTTAGATAAAAGGGCAAAAGCACCTCTTGCTTTTCGTATTCTTGTCGTGACATCAAGAAGTGCACCACCAATTGTATGAATCATACTGCCCAGGTATTGGAACTCGCTTACATTTTCTATAACGTGGTTGCCGATCGTTAGTGGTTGTGTTGCCTCTGTATTTATGCGTATTTCCTTTGTTTTGCTGATATTAATCTTCAAACCTACTTTCTCTGATTCTCTGGCAAGATCGTCAATTTTTGCTTGTATACCAACATATCTGTGAGAAAGTTCGCATTTGTCATCGGCATAGTCGAGTGATTCCAAACGGATCTGCGGATTTAGGGGGTCCCATACTATTCCTCTCGGCCTATTTGTAGTTGAGCGTTTAACTACCGCATCTAATACAATCAGAAATAGAAGCGGCGATAATAAACAACCTTGTCTAACGCCAGACGTTGTTTTAAATGGTACAGAGATTTCGCCATCATGTAGCACGGAGCATTCAAATGTGTCGTAACTCTGACGTATCATGCGTGTTATTTTATCTGGCACTCCGAGGTTGGCCAGTTCTGCCCATATACAGTCTCTATTTATTGAGTCAAACGCCTTTTCATAATCAACAAACAACATATATACATAGGAGTGATTGCATTTCGAGAGATTGTTCTATAATTAATCGAAACGTATTTATTTGGTCTGTATTGGACATTGCAGGTCTAAAGCCGGCTTGCTCTGGTCTTAGCTTGTTGTTTATGTAGGCCATCAATCGCTCTAATATTATCTTCATTATTACTTTCATCACTGCTGGAAGAACCGTTATACCTCGCCAGTTGTCACATCTCGTTCTATTACCTTTCTTTGGTAATTTAATTATAATACCTTTCAACATTTCAATAGGGTATTGTTCTCTATGCCACATTTCATTAAAAAGTGGGTACAGCAATTCACTGAACATATTGGGATCCGCTTTAAATATTTCTGCTGGGATATTGTAAGCACCTGCAGCTTTGTTTAGCTTCAGAGCTTTTATGGATTCGTAAATTTCCGATTTAGTAGGAGGATTTGTTCGTATGGGAAGTGTTTCAACGTTGTTTTCATGTGTTACTTCTATACCGAAGCGGTTAATATTCATTGTTTCCATAAAGTGTTCTTTCCATCTGACGAGCTGGTCTCGTGTATTTGTAATAATTTCGCTATTTTTATTTCTAATTGGAACAGATTTTTCGTTGCTACATCCATTGAACTTCCTAGTGATATTATATAGCTTCTTCATGTCGTGTGCTTTTGCTGCTTCGTCAGCAGATAAAGCTAGGAATTGCATAAACTATCTTTTATCATTTCTGATTGCTCGTCTAACCATTTTATCGAACTGGTTATATTCTTTTTGAGCCTCTTTCCGTTTAACATTATTCGTTGTAGCGTTTATATTGTTTTTTAAATTTCCTCGTTCATCAATCAATATCCATGTGCTTTCGGAGATAAATTCATCGTATTGTTTTCGGGCCTTACCGAGTGAGTTTAGGCATGTATCCTGTATAGCAGTTTTGAGTTTTAACCATTTCTGGTTTATATCCATTTCCGGCGGTAGGTTGTTAACCCTCTCTCTCAGAGAGTCATAAAACATGGTCTTGAAATGCGGTATTTTCAGATGTTCTACATTCTATTTTGTACGTGTGGTGTGTGTTCTTTTATATTTGTTCGGCAGTTTCAAATGTAGTTTACTAAAGAGCATAAAGTGGTCAGATCCTATGTCTGCTCCACGCTTATTTCGAACATCCCATAAACAGTTACTCCACTTTGCTGTTATGCAATTTGATTTTGAGTTTCAGCGTCAGGTGATTTCCACGTCGTTTTGTGATTCAATTTGTGGGGAAAAAGTGTACCCCCAATTTTAAGTTGATTTGGACCACACATTTCTACTAAGAGTTCACCATTACTATTGATCGATCCAATACCATGTTTACCCATTATTCCCTCCATACCATCGTTTACCGCTCCAACTTTTGAGTTGAAATCTCCCATTATAATTTTAAAATCTTTATTGGGGATATCATTCAAGGTTAGATTCAGTGTATCATAAAATTTGATTTTCTGCTCTACGTCAGCACCTTCAGTAGGCGCATAGCATTGCACTACCGTAACATTGATGTTCTTACATTTCAGTCGAACAGACATAATGCGCTCGTTAACAAATTTGTAGTCTAATAAATAATCACAGATATTCGCATGTATCAGTATACCAACACCATATTGGTGCACATCATTTTCGTTCGGCATACCAGACCACAGCAGTTGATGACCATCTATGGTTTTTATGGTGCCATTTTGGTTCCATCGTACTTCACTCATACCTAGGAAGGCGAGATTGTATTTTTCAAAAATTTTGCAAACTTGCTCAAGGTTGCCTGGTTGGTTCGTACCAGGGATGATTAATCTCTAGCAGGGATGGATTTATTTCTAATAATAATAACTAGCAAAATCCAGCCCTCGAAATTCGAGTGCAAATTCTAGGAAATTTTATTTTTTCATTAAATAAAGACCCTAAAGGTATGCTAATCAATTATAGCAAATTCACAAATCAATACAAAAAACAAACTCATTTTTATTACAAACACATTAACAAATTTAATAAACACATACATAGCGTTGTATAATTTTATGTATGTGTTAGTAGTAAATTTAAATGCAGTTTACTCAAAATAAAGAAAAAAATTTAAAATTCTGTAAATCTGCAAAACGGCTAAAAAGAAATACTTCCAAATAATATATGGTTGGTCAAAATCGGGATAAAACGGTAGAACAAAACATCGGTCACAAGAAATCGCCTAGCCTATTAATATTATAGTAATTTTTCAGAAATATTGCAATTAATACTGTAATTAATATGCTAATTTTAATTTTGTTTCAATGGTGCGTGGTAGTGAAGAAGAAGGCGTATATTTCAAAAATTCATAAAAAATTCTTAATTTTTGTAAATTGATACGATGAAATTGTAACATGACGTTCCTTCTAATTTTTCTACTAAAACATTGAAATAAATTTAATTGTGAAAAAAAGTCTACAATAAACAATTATTCGCAAAATGTTAAGACTTAACAATAAATGGCACATACAAGAATTTCCAATTACTGAAGTGCCACCCGCTTAGTTTATCACAACGTACACTCACATACATTGGTATGATACCTTGACATGAAAATAAATGATAAATTTGAGTAGACAAGGTAAATTCTTGGATAATAAATGAAACTACACCGTAAAAAACTAATATTCATATAAATTTGCAAAGGTGTGTCATTAATAAAACAAATATAAAATTTTAATAAACTTAATAATTGCTAAACAAAACTTAAAATTAAAACAATGAGTTTCTTGTATATTATTGGTTATAGAATTTTCTTTAAATTTTAAAATTATTTTGGATTTTAAGTCTTTATGTGGAATTTCTAACAGTGTAATTTAACAACACATTCACATTTTTGTAGATAATTTGTTAAAGCCATAAAAGACAAGCGAATGAACATTTTTATCCTTCTGTCTATGTCTATGTAAACAATAACAATAATTACTTCACAAGTTGATTGTCTTTGATTGCCTGCTTGGCAGTTGACTCAATAAAGAGAATTATTCGATCAGCGGGGTTTCGCCCTTAGGTTCATGCCTCTTGGGCTGCATCAGGCAACCGCATATATAAAAAATTATGTATGTTTAGTTGTCTTTAGATTTCTTTTTTTTCGAGTCTAAATAATTTAGCTAAACCACACACATACAGGATTACTTTGTTATTATAATATTGATTTGTAATTTCTATCAGCAGTTGGGTTGCTGTTAATGATGTTGTTAGAAAAATAAGATGTAATTATTGGTTTTAGCTTTTCTTTTTATTTTTATTAATGATTATTCTAGATTTTTTTTGAAATATCTTATCTGGAGAACCAACTTTTTGTAAATTGACAAAAAACTTCTTGTAATAAAAAAGTTTGTTAAAATTAATTTTTGTTTATGTTAATTGTTATTAATTTTTTTGCTGCAGATATGAAAAAGTTCATATCGGATGCTATATTTGTATGGGGACAAGGTTGAAAAATGCACCGATCCTGACCATATTTGATAAAGTCACTTATATTTTGCAAAAACTTATACAAACCAAATTTCAGAAAAATCTGTGCAATACAGTTTTTTTTTTTTGATAGATTTAAGTGCAGATCGGGAAGCAGCTTTATATGGGGGCTATGACTAAGAATTGTCCTATAGGGTTTATTTTTAGACTACTGATAATTTGGATTTTATGACAATTTAAGTATTCATAGGGGTCGTTTGTATGGGGACTAGGTCGGAACATGCACCGATTTTCACCAATTTCGTTCATGCATGCTATGGCCAATGTAAGCTTATTTCTGTGGTTTTCTGGAATAACCGCGTATGTCCATTTTTGTCAGTCTTGAGGTAACGATGCCAAATATATTAATTTTGAACGCTCTTTACATGTGTTAAATTTAAAAAAATAAAATGTTGACCATTTCTGAGTTTTTTTCTTTAAATAACGACGTAACTTAAATGTTTACTAAAATAATTTGCAGCATTATCGACGTATGTCAACCTACGTTTGATCGCTGACAAATTATTTTCGCAGAAAACGACACATAGCGACATACGCTGTTATTAATGAAAAAAATGCAAAATAATTTTGGATTATTTTTCCCTTTATAATCACTTATAAAAACTTGTGTGTTTATTTCTGTTAGTTTTTGTCACTATTATTCTTGATACGTTGTTATATTCTCATCCAAAGTCCCGTTAACATTTTGTTGACGAACAAACGAATCCATTTTTTCAAGCAACAACTTATGTCTACATAGGTGGTTGCATTGGTAGTTTTCTTTTTCAGAGAAAACGACGTTTGTCGACATAAGTTGTTTTATCTGCACACACTTTAGTGTAATTTACATAGCGATTTTTTCGTCCTTCTCTAGGATCTATTCCTCTGAAGATTTTTGAATCAAAATTTTATATAAAGTATTTATTGCCCATATCTACAGGACTGTTAAATAAAAATGTCTAAAAACTTTATATCGAGCCCCTAATTTCAAATATAAACTTTTTTGGCTCCCCTGAACATTTTGATTTTGTGGCATACGGGGTTATTCTAAAAAACCACAGATTTACCAAACTGCATCAAAATATATTCGTATTTGCCACCTGTAGTTTAATTACAAGGTTTACATGGACACGCAGAGGGGCAGACGGACGGACGGGCATCACTAACTCGACTCAGAAACAGTCGATCGGTGTAATTAATACCTTTGTTTATGATTTATAGGAGACTAACCCATTGGACCGATCGTCTGGAAATTTTTACAGTAGGTAACTGCCTATCCGGAAGGAAAAATGGGCAAATTTTTTTTGAATTTGGGCGTAGCACCTTCCATATAGAGTGGATTTTTAACATCTAATATAAACATATAACATCTGGTGTACTACGACAGCAAGAGTTCTGAAACTATGTACATGTAACATATTAAACTATTTGTAGAGTTGCGAAAAAATGCGCGGGATCAGATCAGCGGGCGCAGTACCCTCCATGTAAAGTAATTATATAATGTCATATATCTGGAATACTGTAGTAGTGAAAGCGTTGAATCTTCTTCTGAATTCATAAGGTATTAATGTGAGTCGTCCGATAAACAATGGGTGGAATCGGACCAGTGGGCATGGCACCCCCATACAAAGTAAGTATGTAATGCCATATAAATGGAGTACTATAACAGAAAAAGCCTTGGGACTTTGTTTGGGTTTATAAGTTATTAATGTGAGTGGTTGCCCAAAAAATGGGCGGGATCGGACCCATAAGCGTGGCACATCCTATATAAGAAAATATGGAGTACTATGAATATGACAGTCTTGAAATTTTGACAAGTACATTAATTACCAATGTGAGTAGTCGTGGAGACTATGGACGGAATCGCCAAAATCAAAAATCGCTAAAAACAAAAATCGCCAAAAACAAAACTTGTCAAAATAAAAAAACGCCAGAACCGAAAATCGCGAATAACAAAAATCGCAAAAACAAAAATCGCCAATTAAAAAATCGCCAAAACCGAAAATCGGGAATAACAAGAATCGCTAATCAAATCAAAATCAAAAATCGTTAAAAATCGCAAAATCAAATATCACATTACTAAAACTCACAAAACACAAAAAACGCCAAAATCAAAAATCGCCAAAACTGAAAATCGCGAATAACACAAATCGTCAAGAACAAAAAACGCCACAATCAAAAATCGCAAAAACCAAACATCACCAAAATCAAAAGTCGCAAAAAACAATAATCACCGAAGTCAAAAATCGCAAAATCTTAAATCGCAAAAAAAATCGATAAAATCAGAAATCCCAAGTAAAGTTTTCTACAAAATGAATTCCCAGTTTTTTTACAAAAGCAAAATAAGTTCCGTTTAGCAGTCAAATTATTTATACAAGTCAATAAACTAATTCAATAGAAGCAACTAAATTGAAAGCAGTATAAAGTGCTACTATCGTAAATATTGGGGATTTAAACAACTATTTAATTCTATTTAACAGAAATTATTTAAAAATAAATTGTTGGTGAATATGATAAAAACAAATAGATATTTATTTAAGCAGACCACACACTATCAACAAATCGTTTCGGTCGGTCGAAATTTCGACAGATTGTCATGTGTTTAGCGTGGTTTGCATACAAATCGAAAATTGACAAAAATGTTTGTCTTTCTTGCGATCGGTTGCGTGTGTGTGGCGTAGTTGACGATTTTCTCTTCGCATTACAAGGGTAAGTAATTCCTCATATGTTTTTGTGTTCATTCTTAGAACATTTTTGTACACTGCAGGAGCAGATAATTCCACTTTATTTAATAAATTTATGTGCGAAAACTCATCTCGCCTTTTTAACCACTCCTGCATTCAAACTGAGCGATATTTTTTCCTCTTCCTCTCCTCACTTCTTCTTTTACATAAATAAATACCATATATGGCTATTATTTTCTTTCCGCGTTCCATCTTCACTTGCCGGCGAACAACGTGCAATTAAAATTGTCAACCGATCGACAAGTGTGTGGCAAGACGACTTTCGACCGATCGAAACGATTTGTTGACAGTGTGTGGCCTGTTTTAGAATTTACCTTATAACCAGTTGTTTGGTATTTCTTACCCAAAAAAATTGAAGACAGCGCTAGATGAAGTAGCTACTTTCACACAACACGACATAGTCACCGTCAGCATCCTTCTGCCTATTACTTCAACTAATGGTTAATCAACTGTTTAACTCAAACAGAAAATAATATGGGAATTTTCTTACATAAGAGTTAGTATGAACAATAGAGTGGTACTTAAAAATGAAAATGCGACTTTGAGTGTGTCGGGGTCCAGTTTGTGTCCTTTTTATATAAAACTAATAAATGTGAAGTTTGGGGACAATCGAATAAAGAAAAATTGCGCCGGAAATCGATTGAAAATTTCAAGTGTGTTTATTAGGGGAAAATATGACTATAGTTTAACTTTTTCGACAAGTTGTTGTATGAATCGGTTTCAGTATTAAATTATCTTTTCAAAAAGCTATATACCCAGACCACTTTTGTGCTAAAAAACACTTGGTCATGAAATTTGATGGCACTTTTTTCAACTTTAAGAAATACTTATAAGTACTCAGATTTGAAGTATTGTTTTATTACCACGTTGTTAGCCTATTGCGCAATGAGGCCGAAAATGCGAAATATTTTTTATAAAATTTTGAAAACTCCTTTTTCAAGTTTTAAAAATTTTCTTAAACAAAATTTTAAAAAATGCATCTGGGACCTTAAGGTTTTGTTAAATACATGTTAGAGAATACCTGTACGGATTTTTAGGTAAATCTCTCCTCTATAATTTTTTTGTGAAATATTCAATAAATGTAATCTTTCTAAATACTTTGTATAAAAATTAATCAGTTTTATACTTTAAAATGTTTTAATTGATCGTTACAACTATTATTATAGGGTTAGCGAGAAAAATAATTTGACGTCACAAATGACCTCAAGCAAGTTTAGGACGATTAAGTTAATCAAATATTTTGCAAATGCTCTTGAATTTTTAAAAATATTATTTAAAATATTATAACCAAGTGTGTAGAGCCTCCGTTCCTAGATTTTGGCATAAATTCGAGGACGTTAACCCATTATTTGCTAAGGCCAGCTTTGGATTTTAAGATATTTTTAAGTAAAGATTACCGAAAACGAGTTTTTCTAATTATCGAGTTAAAAACCACTATTTAGAATTTAATAAATATAATTCGGTTCATTTTTTTATTTAACCCTTCAGTGCTCCTGGGATCAACATAATCCACTGTGATATATCTTTGGTGCAATTATCTGCTTATTGCTCGCGAATATAAATTAAAACACCTAGGCTATTAAGATAATATAAAAAATTTAAAACTAGAAAACCGATTATTTAAAAAGAGTACATTTACTGAATATTTCACAAAAATCTAATTTTTCTCAAAATCACAAAAAAAAAATATCCTTGTAAAAAATTCTGGCAGTTAATCTCTAACATGTATTTAACAAAATCTTTAACTGCCAGATTCATTTTTTAAAATTCAGTTTAAAAACGTTTTTTAAAGCTTGAAAAAGGAGTTTTCAAAGTTTTACCAAAAAATTTCCCATCTTCGGTCTCATTACGCAATAGGTTAACAGGTTAGGTATAGAGACCAAAAGCAATGATGGTTTTAATCAATTTCTTAACTCAATTTCGAAAAATTTCCGTCTTATTTCATGACCTAGTGTTTTTTGGCACAAATGTGGCATCGAAAAAAATTATATGTGACCCCAGAAAGTATATATATTTATTATCGATATATCGATGTCCGTCCGTCCCTCTTTCCGTCTGTTTGTTGAAATTACGGTCATTCACAAAATAAAAACAAGTAAGAAAATTATAGTCGGTCTAGACCGACTATACGATACCCTATACCATGCGTTTAGAAACCCTATCTCTTAGGCCCAACTAACTGGACATTGAAAATAAGCAAAAACCAAATTTGAGTGGGATTTTTATTAATTTTTTTGGCTGCAGATATGAAAAAGTTCATTTTGGATGCTATATCTATAAAGGGACTAGGTCCCAAAATGGACCGATCCTGATCATGTTTGGTAAAGTCTCTTGTATTTTGCAAAAATATGTACAAACAAAATTTGAGATGAATCAGTGCAATATTTTTGTTTTTTAATAGATTTAACTGAAGATCGGGAAGCAGCTCTATATGGGGTCAAAGGGATCATTTTTGGACTACTCATTAGCGGATGTAATGAACGCATACAAACCCAATTTGAGTAAGATCTATATGACAATTTGGATCTTATGGCAATTTATGTCGATTTCATATGGGTAATTTGTATGGGGGCTAGGTCTGAACATGGACCGATTCTCACCAATTTCAACAGCGTTCATCCCATGGCCGATAAAAGCTTATGTACCAAATTTCATCAAAATATATTCATATTTGCGACCTGCAGTTTGATTACAAGCTTTACATGGACACACAGACGGACGGACGGACGGACGGACGGACATTGTTAAATCAACTCAGAAAGTGATTCTGATTCGATCGGTATAATTAAAGATGGGTCTAGGTCAAATATTTTTGGTTGTTACAAACAGCAGCACAAAGTCATTATACCCAAACCACGTAGTGGTATAGGGTATAAAAAATTACCTAGGTAAAATTAGGATAATATTATTTTTCATTATTTCGAGCTGGTGGGTGTTGGATTTGAAGTCCCTAGGCCAAACAGATGAAAAAAGGGTTATGAAAATGTAAAATTTGATATTAAAAAACTAAAAATTGTAGAAAATGTTTATACGTAACACAAGATGTGCATATAGATATTTATCATCGATGCAATAGTAGGGGAAATCCCTACAAATAGGTTTTTATACCTTATACCACTATGTGGGTAGTGTGTATTTGACCTAGACCCAATCGACTCATAAAAACATACTGAGTTGATTTAAGCCATAGGACGAACGCTATTGAAATTGATGAAAATCGCTGCATGGTCAGACCTAGTCCCCATACAAATAACCCCTATGAGATCAATTGAAAATTGCCATAAGATCCAAATTATCATATAGATCTTGGTCAAATTGGATATGTGTGTGTCTATTACATCCATTAATCAGTAATACAAAAATAAACTACATAGGACAATTCTTAGTCATAGCCCAATATGAAGGTGCTTCCCGTTCTTTTCTTAAACCTATAAAATGGAGAAAAGAAGTGCCTTCACCAAATATGGTCAGGATCGGTCCATTTTTCGACCTAGTCCCCATATAAATATAGCATCCGATATGAACTTTCTCGTATCCGAAGGCGAAAAAAACTTGCCACCAAAACTTGGTTTATGTTTATTTTCTATATCTATATAGTTGGACCAAAGAGATAGGGTCTTTAAACGCATGGTATAGGGTATCGTATAGTCGGTCTAAACACACTATAATTTTCTTACTTGTTTTTTTCCATAAAGCCCTAAACACATAACAGCGAGTTGCGAGTGCGAGTAAAAACTAAGCTTTTTGCATGCGAGAATTTATGCTTTTGTACTTTTACAAAATCATCAAAATGCTTTCGAGCAGCTGATTGTCCTGCTGTCAAACGTAATTCAATTGTCAATTGTATATAAAGCTGTTCATATAATAAACAATAAATATAACAAAATGAATAAAATCGAAATTATTAACGGGTTAAATAAAGTAATTAATATAGTAGGCATCGCGTTTAATGCCTATCAGCTGATTCTCCTGTCTCTGATTTTTCTCGCACAGAAAATAGAATCAATTCTATTTTCCTTGCGAGTGTCTTTACAACCTAAGTTGGCAACGCCACACAAAAAACTTTATTATCGGTCTCGCTTCCACATACAAAATCATGCTGCCTCATTCTCGTTTTTTCTCGCACTCGCAACTCGCAGTTATGTGTTTAGGGCTTAAGTTTCATATAAATTTAAAACGAGAATGTAAATTGAAATTTTTTATTATTTTATATATCTTTCAAAATTTTAGAATGCAAATATTTCAAATTGTAAGACAAATAAAATTAAAACAAGTAAGAGTGTTAAATTCGGCTGTGCCGAATCTTTGATACCCTCCACCTCGGTTTAAGTATTGATAATAAATGTAAACAAAATATTGGAAAAATATGCTTGCGTTTCCTATATGCATGCGTTTCCGGTTATATGACATAACTTCTCGTTTAATTTAGTTTTTGCTCATTAAATAACTCGTCTTAACCTCCATTGCAAAGGTAATGGTTGTGTAGGGTGGCTATATGCATTAAATCGTGCTAATTGGAGATGGCTGTATAGTTTCTTTTAACTGGCGAAATATTTTTTCATTGCGGCCATATAGGTCGGATGGAGTAACAAAATAATAACCAAAAAAAAAGCTCTCTCAACTTTTTTATTAAAATATTGCCATATTTGTAAAACATAGAGAATAAATTTATAATAATAAATATTCAAATTAGGGATGCCAAACGGAAAAAACCAAATGTCCCAAACATTTTAGATAAAGTAATTTGTTATCTTTATTTTCTGAAAAACTTCAAATTTTCATCCAAAAAAATTGTGAAAATTTCTATATAAATAACATTCTCATCAAATTGCGTTTATTTATGTAACAATTTTTATGTTCGCAATTCTAAAATATCATTTGAGGTTTTCTAAAATTCATTGAATTTAAATTAATGTTTTCTGTAGTGCGAATTCAACGATCCGACAGAATTTCAACGATCCGACAATCGCAAAATATATCGACAGCTATTGTTGTTTGCACTGAGGAGTAAGTGATTCACTAAGTACACACATCTTAACGACAGTTGACAAATCTATTTTTATATTTATTTAAATTGTAAACGAGTGGCATCTCTGTTAAAATAAGCGAAAAACACAAAGAAGAATAAAAAAAAACAAATTACTTCGTGTTTGACAGGATGATTTTATGTTTATGTTTAATATCTCTATTTTTTTTTTACTAATATTTCTGTTTATTTATTTGAAAATGAAATAATGAATTGAATATGCTATTTAATTTTTTTATTTATATAAAATGTTTTTTAATAAAAGCAAAATATTTTCACTATTTTATGATTTTTATTTATGTATGACGACATTTCAATCTAAAAATTTAAGTTTTTATCGATTGAGTAAACAACACAAAAATGATTGTCGTTTAGATAACAACAACAGCTGACTTTAACAATAGCGAATATCGTTTAAAAATTTTACTGATAATTTTGCTTTTCTTTTTTAACGATTCGACAATCGTTAAAAGAAGTTACTGAAAAGCTATTAATTTCTCCTGAATGCCAATATTTTTTTTTAATGTAAACATTTTTTAAATGTAAACATATTTGGTGTTTTTTTGGAATTTCAATTTGTGTTTAACGAATAAAATTTATATGTATATTAAAGATGCAATTAATGTCTTCTAAATTTAAAATTATTATTTCCGACGTTTTGATATGATTTTCTGAAATTCAGTTAATATTTTCTAAATTATAATTGGAAATTTTAATTCCAGTTTTTAGAATTGATATTTTCTTCAATTTGAATGGAAAATTTTAAAAGTGCAATTTTGTATTTCTGTGAATAATAATGCTTTAGTAATTATAAAAAATTTTTAAAAATTAGATGTAATCGCAATCAGATATTTTGTAGGTAAAACAGAATAATAGTTCTATATAACTATGTAGAACTGTTTTGAAAGCAAAAAACTCATTGATGAACTCGGTAACTCTATTTTGTAGACAACAAAAAGTTAATATGCCAAACTTATGTTCATATTTGTAAAAGAATAATGAAAAAACGTATGAAATAACGACAACAAGTCCAGCTATGACAACAATATAACATTTAGAATAAAAACAAGAACTCTCTAGAAACATCATATTTTTCATTTTTTTTTTTTACTTTTTCAGAGATTTCCCTGGACCTGTTCCACCGATTTTAATGATTTTTGAAATAGAAATTTTCCCATGAATATGGAGAATCATTCTCACTAAAAATGATTACCTTAGCTATCCTATTGAGGGCGTGATCGTGACAAGAACAACATAGAAAATTATATTTTTTCAAGACTTTTTTTAGTTTTTCATTCAAATCTCGGGCCCTAATCGACCGATTTGGACGATTTTGAACAGCAAGCTTTTCAGGATATTGATGAATCTTTTTTTATGTTAGCGAGCACCTTAGCTGCCCGATTGATGCCGCCATCGTGATTTCCACAGACGGACAGACGGACATCGCTATATCAACTCCGGTTGTTATAAGGATCACAAATATATATATTTTATGGGGTCCAAAATTTTTATTCTAATTATTACAAACGGAATGACAAACTTATATACATATACCCTCTGCACACTGGAGTGTATAAAAATTAATTCTAATTTAAACACGTGCTGGTTAAATAACAAGGGTTTTGGAACTAATAACTTCGATTGAAACTAGTTTTGGTTTTTAATGTTTTTATGAAAAATTTTTTCAAACTGAAATCTTTTTATGAAATTTTGTTATGTTTAAATTTTTTTTTTAATCAAAATTTTAAAATTCTACTATTTATGAATTCTTATTGTGGAGTAAAAAGCTTTGCAACTTTTTATTTAAATTTTTTCTGAATAAAGTTTGTTATCTTTCATGTTTGTTATGTTTCCCAAATAAATTTTGTAAAATCAAAATAATATGATAGTTTGTATAACAGTGTATAATTTTATATCTTTCAGAGTTTTAAAATTTGGATTATTTGAAAGTAAAAAAGGATTTCAGCTCTATTGAAATTAAGATATAAACAAAACAAAATTTAAAATATAGTTTGATTCACATTTTTTTTTTTATCAGATATGAAAATATAGATAAATTTTCTTCAATTTTATATCTATCTTACTTGTATAATGAAAAAAAAAATTAAAGTGATTTTTCATTTTGACCTCTATTTATTAATTTTTGTTTGTTGTTTATTGTTTGATCACTGAAAATGTGTTAAAATGTACTCAAAATAATTTCTGAATTGTTTGTATGGCTTTCTTTCATTTACTACTTCCTATCGATTTTCTGAAATATCTAAAAGTAATACCCAAAAAATGTTATTCGTATAAGTATTTAATCAAAGATAAGACCGTAAAATTAATTATCGAACGACACATTTTCGAATTGAATGATAACTCTGCGATTCGTCGTTCATAATTGTCTTGATTGCTACTGATGAACAAACAACTAACCACATCAAACCCACACACAAACACACACACTCTAACTCAAAAAAAAAAAATTGTGATAAGACAGTGATTTGAAAAATAAAAATAAGATTGATTTTTTGATTTCACATTTTAATCATGGAGGTGATATGTTGGTTGTTTTGCCATGACTAAAATACTCGTATTTAAACAAACAGTAGCAAGTGATGGTTCACAGTCAGGGCTGTATGTTTTCCAAGGCCTCATATATTTGTGTTTTTCTGTTTTTTTTTTTTTTCTTAAATGGGGTTAATGTCTACCTTATTGAAGCATTGATGACCTCACGGTTGGAATATTGCCATAAACTGACAGCTTTTCATTGACACTTTCAATAATGGTCTTAGCTCTTCAGTTATTTACTTTAGACGGGAATACAACAGAAAAATTAAAAAGTGTTATTAGAACGTGCCATGATCAGGTTGAGGTTACAAACTTTGTTTGAACCACCCTTTAATACAAAACACTGCATCTGAATGAAGCATCTGAAACATACTGAAGTTTACAACGTAAACAAACACACACCCTTCATTTTTTTCAGTTTTCCTTGCTTAATTTACAAATTAGCATCTTAAATATCGTCATGTGTGGCATTGCTGCACAAGAAGTTTTTGTTCGAATAAAAGCCCATTTTACTCCTTGTAATTGATCTGAATAATACTTATTTTTGCAAGTAGCAAAGCCCTCCAAAAGAAACTCTCAAGTGCTACTAACCCACTACACCACAACCTTTTTGGAGAGATCGTTCTTTAGAAAATAAGTTTAAAGTATGAGTCTGTTACTTTTAAAGTGGTGGCTGTAGTATGTTGAAGTATTTAAGCACGTGCCCCGCTAAAACAAAACAACAAAAAAAAATTATGTTGCTAAGAAAACGCCACTTACACACATTATTTTTATGAAAAAAAGAAGAAAAAAAAACCAAATTATGAAAAGAAAACAACCAGTGTACGAATACTAAAGGAATTTCAAATAGAGTTTTTGTTTTTCTTTTTGTTTGTTTGTTTGGAAACTGTTGAAAGAACACTTAAAAGCATTTTGCATTTATGCCCCGAAGTATTTCGAAGTGCTTAGGGGTTAATTACACATCGTAAAGGTTTTTAGGTTATAATAACAAATAACTGTAATATTCATTAAATACAGTATATCCTCGTGGTAGGTCGTTTATAAAAAAAAAAATATTATGATATTTACGGAAATTCATTGTGCGTTCTAAAAATCCCCCTCTTCTTGCAACACAATATAAACAATCTCTTACTTTGTGATAAATTTAAACAACCTGTCTGAACCAAACTAAACCGTAAAAAGATCAAGATAAACCATCAAAGTTGATCAAATATGAAATTGATTTCATTTTATTTAAAAATAATTTAACAATTATTTTATTTCTATTTTCTTTTCTAATTTTCTTATTTCAAAGTGGTTTTTCTTATCTATCTGGAAGTAATGAAATAAAATATAATCAACAGCATAATCATTCAACCCCAACAAAAACAAAAACAACAGTGTATGACTATTCATTAAATCAAAACTGTTGAAAATTTTGGTATAAAAATCTAATCACTGATATTTCATCAGATTTTAAACAATTGACGACTGTCTATGGTTTTTATTTGTTTATTTTGATTAGATTTTATTTAAAAAAAAAAAATTAAACAAAAATACTTCATAAGAAAAAAAAATATAATAATTCTTGAAATTATTTTAGATTAGATTTTAGTTTGGGATTTTTTGTTTAAGTTTATTAAATTAATAACTGATATGAATTTCATGACAGCAGAAACTATCACTATTTAAGGTCAACTAGAAACTATCAATAACTTGGTTCAGAGGCCTAATGATCTTTAGTTTTATGAAAGTGCATCTGCTCCACTCAGCTTCAGATAATTCAAAATCCACCGCAACTCGCTGACTAGTCACATTTCTGTCCGCCAACACGTTTATTAAAGATGTACGATATTGGATGACACGATCGAGCATGTTATACGTCGAGTTCCATCTCGTCTTATTGCACTGCAATAATTTTAGTTCTGGAATACCTAATTGTGCTTGTTTTTCCTTTCGAGTACTATTTCGGCAACAGCACAATTATTGCCAAAATTCTTTGAAATTTTAAGGACGTTATGTCCTCTTATATGCTATTTTAGAATTTATAAATTTGTAGCAAGAGTTCATTAAATATTTTTTGAAAAATAAATTTCTTTTTAATTACTTATCTTTTCGAGTAGTAGTTCGCCCACCCCATACCTTTCACCCGAGTGTTCCAATATTTTAGAAAAATGATGTGTTGATATAATGGACTACAATTTGTATTAATTTTTACCATATACTTTTGAAAAATTTTTTGTAAATCGACGTCAAACTTCCACGAAGTGAATGTTTTCATACATTTGTATGGAAAGTGGTCGAGCTTTTTCGAGTAGTAGTTTGTCCACCCCACAATTATTGTCGGAAAGGTCTGAAATTTA
Source organism: Cordilura impudica (assembly GCA_963682025.1). Taxonomy (NCBI): domain Eukaryota; kingdom Metazoa; phylum Arthropoda; class Insecta; order Diptera; family Scathophagidae; genus Cordilura; species Cordilura impudica. Next base: position 34,091,624 of record OY821517.1, read on the forward strand.
AAAGAAATACTCTCATTGCATTTCTAAATCTAAAAAATATAACTTTTGGTTATGTCATTAAAAAAAATTTTCTGTAAAATTATCTCAAACATGAAATAAGAGCAAATTTTCACACTTTTGTATGGGAAGAGTCTGATCTTTTTCGAGTAGTAGTTCGTCCGAGCCACAATTTTGGCCAGATTACTTTGGAATTTCGTGTACGAAATGTAATCGTATTTTCAACTTTAAAAAGCATAAATTTGTTCCATGTGTGCCTAAAATATTTTATGTAAATCGATGTCAAACTTGCATGAAGTGAATTTTTTCATATATTTGTATGGAAAGTGGTCGAGTTTTTCCGAGTAGTAGTAGTTTTTCCGAGTAGTAGTAGTTCGCCAACAGCACAACTATTGTCGGAATACTTTGAAATTTTAAGAAGATTATCTTGATATATTTGCAACTACAAACAGTAAAAAATTTTAGCAAGTCGTGATGGAAATTATTTTTAAAGTTGCATCAAACTTGAAATAAGAGCAAATTTGCACGCATTTGTATATAAATTGGCTGTCTTTTTCGAGTAGTTGTTCGCCCAGAGCTCAATTTTAATCGGAATGACCTAATTTTTAAATGTATCATCTGTGAATAAGGTCAATTATGGGCAGTAAAAAGAAAAAAATTTTTTTTTTTTTTAGAAATATTTATTTTTTATTTTTTGCTTTTCGTCGAGTAGTAGTTCCTCCAAGCTTCAATTTTTGGCGGAATGCTTTGAAACTTGAAGGAAGTGTTCTCTTTGTATATACAGCTGTAACGGATATAATTTTTTATTTCGTCGTTGTGGAAAATTTTCTGGAAAATATCATCAAACATCAAATAAGAGCATATTTTCACACATTTGTATAGAAAGTGGCCAATATCAGTCGAGTAGTGTTATACCGACGCAACAATTTTGGTCGCAATGGTTTACAATTTTTTATGAGTAATCTCTGAATATAGTCAATTACAGACAGTGAAAAAATTAAAACAAATTTTTTTTTTATTTTTATTTTATTTTTATTTTTTATTTTTTTTTTATTTTTTTTTTTTGCAAAATTTCCGATCTTTTTCGAGTAGTTGTTCCCACACGCCAACATTTTTGTCCAAATGCTTTGAAATTTTGAAAACATATCCTCTACATATATTCAGATTAAAATACTGAAAGTTTTTTCCAACTGTTCTTGAAATTTTTTTTGTAAATATGCATCAAACATATACGAAGAATATTATTTCCATACATTTGGGTGGAACGTGGATGATCTTTTTCGAGTAGTACTTAGCCCACTCCATAGTTTTTATCAGAATGCTTCAATATTTCAGGAGACTAATCTACCAATATAACTGACTTCAAAATATGTAAAATCATACCATGTCTTTTTGGAATTTTTTTTTTAAATGACGTCAAACATCTATGAAGTTAATATTTTCATACATTTGTATGGAAAGTCGTCGAGCTTTTCCGAGTAGTAGTTTGCCCACGCCAGTGGGACACTTCGTTTCAAGTAAAATTTAACGATGATATTCCTGGTATCTGTACGATTCTGAAAAGTATACATTTGTTATACTAAATACCTATATTTAACTTTTTATATGCTTTCAAACATGAAAAATGCAAATTTTTACTACTCAAGCTACCCGTTGAGCTCGAGTAGCTCATCAACTACTCGAGTAGCTCGGGTAGCTCGAGTACGCGATCTTGACCATAGGCTCTGGTAATAATATCAAAACCTAACCATTTTTGATATACAGTCAGTGACAATACAATGGAAACTTTTAACAAAACTTATTTTTAACAACTCGAATGGTCATTAAAACTTTTAAAAATTTTTATTAATCTAAATTTTTGTTAATCAGAATTTTTAATCTAAAACGTGTTTCGTGGAGATAGGATTACTGGTCTCAACAGAGTTGGTGGTGTTTTGATTGCAGTAGGACGTGAATTTAGTTCATCTTTATATGCTATTGATGACCAAAAATGTTTACTTGATCAACTGTTCGTATCTGTTTTTATACCTTATACCACTATGTGGTTTGGGTATAATGACTTTGTGCTGCTGTTTGTAATAACCAAAAATATTTGACCTACACCCATCTTTAATTATACCGATCGAATCAGAATCACTATCTGATTCGATTTAACGATGTCCGTCCGTCCGTCCGTCTGTGTGTCCATGTATAGCTTGTAATCAAACTGCAGGTCGCAAATATGAATATATTTTGACGAAATTTGGTATTTGATCTTTTATCAGCCATGGGATAAACGCTATTGAAATTGGTGAGAATCGGTCCATGTTCAGACTTAGCTCCCATAGAAATGACCCCTATGAAATCAACATATATTTCCATAAGATCCAAATTATCATACAAATCTTAGTCAAATTGGGTTTGTATGTATATATTACATCCATTAATCAGTAGTCCAAAAATGATCCCTATTGGATAACTCTTAGTCATAGGCCCCATTTAGAGCTGCTTCCCGATCTTCACTTAAATCTATCAAAAAACAAAAATGTTGCACTGATTCTTTTCAAATTTTGTTTGTATATATTTTTGCAAAATACAAGAGACTTTACCAAACATGGTCAGGATCGGTCCATTTTTGGGCCTAGTCTCCATATAGATATAGCATCCGATATGAACTTTTTCATATCTGCAGCCGAAAAAATTAATAAAAATCCCACAAAAAAAAGGTTTATGCTTATTTACTATATCCAGTTAGTTGTGCCTGAGAGATAGGGTCTCTAAACGCATGGTATAGGGTATCGTATAGTCGGTCTAGAACGACTATAATTTTCTTACTTGTTGGTTTTAATTCAATTTTTCTTTGATGTTTCATGTATTCCACCAGAAAGTTCTGATGATTTATATGAGGCCTACGTATCTAATTTAGTATTTCTAGATGCAAATTTGGCTGTTAACTCTCGTATCTGTGTTTTGGGTGATTTGAACATTAAAAATGTTTTGTGGTCACAAATTGGTGATAGTTATGAATTGTTATCTAGTAATGTTAATAAAGTTAAAGAAACTAATTTCGTAGATAGCTTAATAAGTTTAAATTTATGCCAAATTCATCATATTTGCAATAAATTAAATCGTTTTTTGGATTTAATAACATGACTGTAAGTTATAACTGTATGAGAAGTGTATTGCCAATTAATCCATCTAATTTACATCATTTTCCTTTAACTATTGAAATTGCTTCTTACAAGTTTTTTAAAAATTCTCTATCTTTAAACTCCGTTATTTTCAATTTTAACCGATGTAATTTTGAAGTGCTTAATCCAATACTTAGTGACGTTGACTGGATTACGATTTTTTTGGGTCAAGTAACATCATCATGTTATGATATATGTATTTTTAAATATTGTTTTGGATATTTGTAATGCATATGTCCCTCTTAAAAAATCTAAGCCATATAAGCTTCCGTAGTGTACGGGGGGTCTAAAAAAGCTTAAGAATCTGCGAAACAAGTTTCATAAGTGTTTTATTAAATCTGGTAGTTCAGAAGATTATGAGAAGTTCATTTATTATCAAAGAGAATTCAACTTTCTAAATAAATTTTTATATAAAAAATTTATCTTGCAAAAAGTATGTGAAATTAAATCTAGTCCTTAACCGGTCTGGTCTTATGTTAAATCTAAAAAGCAAGTTTCAGATATTCCAACTATCATAAAATATGACGGCTCTGTTCCTAAATCTAGTAGTAATGTTGTAAATATGTTTGCCAATTTTTTCAGCTCAAATTTTGATTCTTCAATAACCCATACAGCTAGATACTCAAATTCATTTGACATGCTAGACATTGGTATCATTGAAATCTTTGTTGATGATGTTTTTAATGGAATTATGCAGTTAAAAAATAATTTTAAATTAAATTCAGATGGTTTATGTACCTATTTTTTTAAAAAGTATGCATTTTCTATCGTGTTTGCACTTAAATATATTTTTAATTTATAATTAAAAGAAGGAATTTTCATTGACAAGTGGAGATCAACGACACCATTACTCCAGTTTTTAACAAGTAAGAAAGTTATAGTCGGTTTAGACCGACCATACGATACCCTATACCATGGTTTAGAAATCCTATCTTTACGGTCCAATTAACACGATATAGAAAATAAGCAAAAACCAAATTTGTGTGGCATATCGGGTGCTATATTTATATGTGGACTAGGTCAAAAAATGGACCGATCCTGACCATATTTGGTAAAGTAACTTACATTTTGAAAAAATATACACAAACCAAATTTGAGAAAAATCTGTGCAATATTTTTGTTTTTTTGATATAATTAAGCGAAGAGCGGGAAGTAGCTCTATACGGGGCCTATGACCAAGAATTGTCCAATAGGGATTATTTTTGGACTACTGATAAATGGATACGATAAACACATACAAACCCAATTTTACTGAGATCTATATTATAATTTGGATCTTATGGCAATTTATGTCGATTTCATAGTGGTTATTTGTATGGGGACTTGGTCTAAACATGGACTGAATTTCAGCAATTTCAATAGCGTTCATCCTATGGTCGATAAAAGCTTATATACCAAATTTCATCAAAATATATTCATAGTTGCGACCTGTAGTTTGATTACAAGGTTTACATGGACACACAGACGGACGGACGGACGGACTTCGCTAAATCGACTCAGAAAGTGATTCTGAGTCCATCGGTATAATAAAAGATGGGTCTAGGTCAAACATTTTTGGTAGTTACAAACAGCAGCACAAAGTCATTATACCCAAACCACATAGTGGTATAGGGTATAAAAAATAACGAAACTTAAAAGCAATAATTTTTATGCTGTTGACAAAACATTGGAAACCTTACAATATTTTGTTATATATCCATTACCTTTTAGTGCTGCTTCCCAACGCCGCACGGTGGGGCCTTTTGACTTTTTTCGTTGCAAAAATCATAACTTTTAAACAAATTAAGGTATTTTAAAATTATAAATGATTTTGAAAGATGACTTCCTTACCTATAAAATGAGTGCTGGCGGAGGGTGGTAGGTCCACAGGGGGCTTCAGTATATCATATCAAAGTTCAATATTATTTTGGTGCTAATATTATATGTTGCAAATATAAAGATAATGTGCTGAAATTTGGAACTTATAGTGTTTTTGACCCAAAGACGAACCCTACTTAAAGTTGTTGGAATAGGCCCAGGATTGGACCTAGTACCCATACTAATTTTCCTTCAAAATTGGTTTTAATACCACAGAATGTAGCAAATGTTATTCTATTGCCATGAAATTTGAATCATAAGGATTTATTAGGTTAATGACGAGATCTATAAAAAAAATCTTTGAAATCGGTCCACGTTTGGACCTAGTCTACGTACAAATTTTCTTTAAAATTTGGTTAAAATGCCACAAAAGATGCTAATTTCTCTATTACATTTAAAAATTTACAAAAATAGTGCAAAAAACACTGTAAAATTTTACTGAAATCGGACCACTTTTGGACCTATTTTCCCAATATTTTTTTTTTAAAGTAAAACACCCAAAGTTCACAAAATTCCAAATTTCACATTGAAATTTTGTTAATTAACAACTCAAAAGAATTATAATTTCACAATACATATGTATTGTTTAAATCCGAAAGTCTAGAAAAAAAATACCACTCTAATATAACATGTTAAACTAATATTAAATTTTTTATTAATATTACAGATACACATCTTTGAAATATTTTTAATTATAATATATTAATGATATAGATATTAAGTTATTTAGTATATATTTTTTAAAACTAGTATAATTTTTTTTATTAGTTAGTTCTCTCTTTAAAATAGTCATTAACATTGGGAGCGATATCTAATAGACTTAAAATATCGGAGCTATAAGTATGTTCTGCCAAAATCTTTCGAGATCTTACACGTCTTCGTGATAAAATTAGTAGGTCTGAAAAAGCCGCCAACATATTGAAAAGATCCGCATTATTAAAATTTAAATTAAAATTTTTAAGTGCAAATTTTCTAAAATATTAAATTCATTTTTTGAGCTGGCATCTGGTCAAAAGTTTCTAATTGTTGCAAAGTACATACATTGTAAATTTTTTGTTTTTTGTATTTTGTTTTATCTTTTTTTTATTTTGGAGTGAACACGGAAAATTTTGGAATTCATTAATAAATTTGCAGTTTTTATTATTGCCAATACATAAAAATTACAAAACATTAACAATCTTTTAAAAACACTTCGCCATTCTATCAAAATCAAAATAAAATATGAAAAAATTAAACTAGAAAAAACTACAAAAATATAGTATATTTGAAAAACTGAGACTGTAGAAAAAGTAAACGACCAAATAACATCGCTTTTATTTTGTTTTATAGAAACTAAAAAACCCTTTCAAACAATCTGATTTGAAAGAGGATATTTTTCAAAAAATTTTGCGCCTTTTTCTAAAAGCTTAAAAAATTCCAAATTTGCGGAGCTCTATCATCCATAATTTTTATCCGATTTTAAAACAGTTTATTGATTCTTAATCCGTGAGATCCCCTCTATCTTATACATTCATTGATTTTACTGAATTCTTCTATAAAATTTTTGATTTTTTCCACGCTATTTGGGGAAAGACGCCACTGTGTGCTGAGGCATGGAACCAATTAAATTGTATAAATTTTTTGTCACTCATAATTAGTTTTTTCTATGAAATCTGTCTTGTTTGTGTAATTTCGTGTCCGTATCTTTCGTTCTAAAATTTCCAATAGATTTTATATAGGATTGACATCTGGTGATCTCTAACTAACTGCATTAGATTTGAGCCATTCGGCTACTAGTTTGGCGGTGTGTTTTGGATCATTGTCAAGTTAGAACTTCCTGAACAGGGGCATATTTTCATCCGCTTATGGATACATTACGTTAATTAGAATTTACGTGTATCCAATTTCAGATAGAGTATCGTTTATTACATGAATTGGACCCAATCCTTAGCCCGAAAAGCAACCCCATACCACAATAATGATGCCACCGCCAAATTTAACAGTTTTATTTGCATATTTTGGGTCTGGACTTTTTCCTTTTGGTCGTCGTACAAACTTTCTGCCATAATGTCGTCTTAAATTAAATTTGGACTCATAAGAAAAGAGAACAGTACTCAAATTCTATCTTGCCAAGTTCATGTACTTTTTAGCAAAATTTATGATTTTTCACAGGACGATAACAACCAAGTTCAGACTCAATTGCTCGTTAAAGACCTCTTAAGGTAGCGTTTTTTTGACATTTTTTAAAACTCTATTAAATTATCCTGTCTTATACTCGTTTTAAGGGGCCTGCCGCCTAATTGTTGAGTTGTCACCGTACCTCTTTCATGATATTCTTTGAAAATTTTTGAAATTATGGATTTATTCATAGAATATTTTTCACAAAATTTCTGTTGCTTAAGATCAGCAGTAAAACAGGGCTGCCCATTACTCGAGCTTCGAGCTACTCGAGTTGCTCGGCTAGTTAATGAGCTACTCGAGCTCAACGAGTAGCTCGAGTAGTAAAATCCAAAATATTTCATGTTTGAAAGCATGTAAAATTCATATATAAGTATTTAGTAAAACAAGTGTATACTTTTTTTAGAATCGTACAAGCACCAAGAATATCATACTTATTTCACTTGTATCGGAGTGTCCTACTGGCGTGGACAAACTACTATTCGAAAAAGTTCGACCACTTTCCATAGAAATGTATGAAAATATGGACTCCATGCGAGTTTAATATCGATTTACAAAAATTTTTAAAAAAACGTATAATACAAATTTATGATTTTTAAAGTTGGAAATATAACTATATTACGTACACCAAATTTCAAAGTAATCTGGTTAAAATTGTGGCTCGGACGAACTACTACTCGAAAAAGATCAGACTGTTCCCATCCAAAAGTGTGAGAATTTGCTCTTATTTCATTTTTAAGATAATTTTACAGAATATTTCATAATTACTTAGGAAAAAGTTATATTATATATTTTAGAGTTGAAAATGTAAGGAGAACAGTTATTTTAAATTTCTAATCTTTTCGACAATAATTGTAGGGTGGACAAACTACTACTCGAAAAAGCTCGACCACTTTCCATACAAACGTATGAAACATCATTCCATGTAAGTTTGATATCGATTTACAAAAAATTTGCCAAAAGTATATGGTAAAAATTAATACAAATTGTAGGCCCTTATATCCATACATTACTTTCCTAAAATAGTGATACACTCAGATGAAAGGTGTGGGTGGGCAAACTACTACTCGAAAAAGATCAGTAATGAAAAAAAAAAAAAAACAAAATAAAAAAAAATAAATTTTTTTAAATGTTTTTTTCAATAATTGCAACTGACTATATCCTTAGATGGCTCATTTAAATTTTTAAGCCATTCAGGCCAACATTATTCTATTGGCATCCTACTATTCGAAAAATATCATACAAATATATGAAAAAATGTACTTCATGCAAGTTTGACATCAATTTACAAAAAATATTTAAGGCACACATGGTAAAGATTTATACATTCTACAATTAAAAATAAGAGACCAATATGTCCTTAAAATTTCAAAGGCTTTCGGTAATAATTGTGCTGTTGGCAAATTACAATTCGAAAAAGATCAGCCAGTTTCCGTACAAATGTGTGACAATTTGCTCTTATTTCAGGTTTGATATAATTTTACTGAAAATTTCCTTTCAAGAGTTTTTAAAAATGTATATGTTTTGAAGTTATCGATTTCAAGACATTATATTCTTAAAATTTTAAACTATTACAGGGAAAATTGTGGAGGCGTCGAACTTATAAGGATGTAATGTTCTCTTATTTTTAATTTTAGAATGAATATATTTGTACCATATTTGCCTTCAGGACAATTCCACTGTAACAGACGTATCAATTGGTACTCAAAATACCCTACAATGACTCCAACTTGTTATTTTCTTGTTTCCTTGCATAGACTTTACGAAAAACAAGAACTCTTCTTCGGTATGATGCGATTAGATTTTGAAAATTTCCTACAATATTTATTACTAATATAGCCCAGCACTCGAAATTCGAGTGCAAATTCTAGGAAGTATTATTTTTTCATTAAATTTTTGTCTTCCAATGTTTTTTTAATCTATATATATAAAAAATTTATGAATATTTAAATGAGCCTAAAGATATGTTAATCAATTTTAGCAATTCACAATTCAACACAGAGCGTCTGATGTATAATTTAAATCAGTCGCATTAACAGGGTGTAACTAATTATTATAAATACAGATTAAACATAAATTTTATCATTCTCAGCTTCTCCTCCATATGAACTATAACTATGCCAATTTTCACACTCCTCCGTGCCCGCATATTGCTTAAAAAGGGAACTAAAAAAATCATGTGAGTCCGATCACAGGGAAGATGTGTAAACATCTAGCAATTAAAGATTTTTTTACGTCATTTTTTAAAATGAAAGAGAAAGCGTCATCTATGTATCACTTATAGCAAAAACTGTTTCAGCTAATTCAACAACCCTTTGCTGAGTGATACATAGATGGCGCTTTTGAAAAAGTGGCATAAAAAACAATGTTATATCATAATTTTTTCACCAATACAATCATAAGTCACACAGCGTTATGTGCCAGCTCTCACGTATTACGTGTTACACTGTTTTTGTGATTGTATTGTGAAATAGAAATTTACCGCCCTGCGCGTTGACACATCAAAATTTACTTTCAGCTATTAATATATAGATTATTATTTTTTGTCAGTAACGGACGTATTTCACAAATGAAAATTATTTTATGCCTTCATAAAAATTAAAAATTTTCTGAATTTTAAACTATATGCAAAAAAATGTAATTGTAATTAATTTCAAATAACAAAAGAATGATAATTATATATGACTTTCCAAGACTTTTGTGAATTTAAAAAAATCGGGGTAAATTGTCTATTTATATAAACACCTGTTGTAACGAACGTATCACAAGAAGTAACGGACGTATCAATGTTTAATGGTATTTTCAAGTAAGCCATTTTATTATTTAATAACACATGATGATATATTAGTTACTTTATCAATATTGAGCATAATTTTTTACTTCTTAATAATCTGTAGGTTCTAAGGTTTCAGAAAACATGCATATTTATTAATTTATACAACTTTAATTTTAATCTACTTTGGCTTACTTCAAGATGGAATTGCCCTTAAATATTTTTTGTAAATCGATGTCAAACTTGCATGAAGTGCATTTTTTCATATATTTGTATGGAAACTGACTGACATTTTGCGAATAGTAGTTGGACAATAGAATAATGTTGGTCTGAATGGCTTAAAATTTTAATTTTTTAATTTTTAATTTTTGTTTTTTTCGTTACTGATCATTTTCGAGTAGTAGTTCGTCCACTACGCTTTCATCCGAGCGCTCCAATATTTTATGAAAATAATTTGTTGATATGAGGTACTACAATATGTATTAATTTTTATCATGTATTTTTAGAAAATATCTTTTAAAATGCGTCAAACTTCCATGGAGTGAATGTTTTCACACATTTGTATTTAAAGTCGTATAGCTTTTTCGAGTAGTATTCCGTCCACCTCACAACTGTTGTCGGAAACATTTGAAATTTAAAACAAATACTCTCCTTACATTTTCAGCTCTAAAAAATATAAACTTTGGCTAACTCATTATGAAAAATTTTCTGTAAAATTATCTCAAACGTGAAATAAGACCAAATTTTCACACTTTTGTATGGGAAGAGTGTGATTTTTTCGAGTAGTAGTTCGTCCGTGCCACAATTTTGGCCAGATTATTTTGAAATTTAGTGTGCGTAATATACTCATGTTTCCAACTATAATAAATATAAATTTGTACCATGTGTTCTTTCAAAAATTTTTGTAAATCGATATCAAACTTCCATGGAGTGATGTTTTCATACATTTGTATGAAAAGTGGACGAGCTTTTTCGAGTTCGAGTAGTTCCTCCACCCCACAATTATTGTCAGAATGGTTAGAAATTTAAAAGAGTTACTCTCCTTACATTTCTAAATGTAAAAAATATAACTTTTACCTAAGTCATCATAAAATATTTTTCTGCAAAATTATCTCAAACATGAAATAAGAGCAAATTTTCACACTTTTGTATGGGAACAGTCTGATCTTTTTCGAGTAGTAGTTCGTCCGAGCCACAATTTTAACCAGATTACTTTGAAATTTGGTGTACGTAATATACTTATATTTCCAACTTTAAAAAGAATAAATTTGTGCTATGTGTGCCTTAAATTTTTTTGTAAATCGATGTCAAACTTGCATGAAGTGAATTTTTTCATATATTTGTATGGAAAGTGGTCGAGCTTTTTCGAGTAATAGTTCGCCAATAGCACAATTATTGTTGGAATACTTTGAAATTTTAAGATGATTATCTCGATATGCAAATAGTAAAAAATTTTAGCAAGTCATATGAGTTATCTGTGAATAAGGTCAATTACGGGCAGTGAAAAAATATATATTTTTTTTAGTTCTGTTTTTTTGTCGAGTAGTAGTTCCTCCAAGCTTCAATTTTTGGTGGAATGCTTCGGAACTTGAAGAAAGTGTTCTCTTTATATACACAGCTCTAACGAATATAATTTTTGATGTGTAAACATCTGTACGCACAGGGGTGTAAATTTCTATTTTACAATACAATCACAAAAACAGCGTAACATGTGAGCTCACATTTTACGCTGTGAGCCCTAAGACAAATCGGTGTGACTTATGATTGTATTGGTGAAAAAATTATGATATAAAATTGTTTTAGCTAATTCAACAACCCTTTGCTGTAAAACGACAAAAATTTCACAATATAAAGTGGCCAATATCAGTCGAGTAGTGCTATACCGACGCCACAATTTTGGTCGGAATGGTTTACAATTTTTTATGAGTAATCTATGAATATAATCAATTAGAGACAGTGAAAAATTAAAAAAAAATATTTTTTTTTACACTTTTTGCAAAATTTCTGATCTTTTTCGAGTAGTTGTTCCCACACGCCAACATTTTCGTCGTAATGCTTTAAAATTTTGAAAACCTATTCTATACATTTCTTCAGATTAAAATACTAAAAGTTTTTTCCAAGTGTTCTTGAAAAAATTTTTGTAAATAGGCATCAAACTATACGAACAACATAAATTCATACATTGGTGTGGAACGTGGATGATCTTTTTCGAGTAGTAGTTAGCCCACTCCACAGTTTTTATGAGAATGTTTTAATATTTCAGGAGGGTAAACAGTATAACTGACTTCAAAATATATAAAATTATACAATGTATTTTGGGAATTTTTTTTTTTTAAATGAAGTCAAACATCTATGAAGCGAATATTTTCATATATTTGTATGGAAAGCCGTCGAGCTTTTTCGAGTAGTAGTTTTCCCACGCCAGTAGGACAGTCCGATTTAAGTGAAATTTAAGGATGATATTCTTGGTACTTGTACGATTTTAAAAGTGTGCATTTGTTACACTAAATACCTCTGTTTAACTTTTTATATGCTTTCAAACATAAAAAGTGTTAGATTTTACTACTCGAGCTACTCGTTGAGCTCGAGCTACTCATTTACTACTCGGGTAGCTCGACTACTCGAGCTTGATCGTCGGCGGTGGTCTTAAATTAAATTTGGACTCATATGAAAAGAGAACAGTATTACAATTCTATCTTGTTTATGTATTCTGTAGCAAAATTTATGCGCACCAAACGATTTTCTCTGATATCAGTGGTTTTTTCACAAGACGATAACAACCAAGTTCAGACTCAATTGCTTGTTCAAGACCTCTTAAGTTAGCATTTTTTGATATTTTTTAAAACTCTATTAAATTATCCTGTCTTTTACTCCTTTTGAGGAGCCTGTCGCCTAAATGTCGAGTTGAGACCGTACCTCTTCCATGATATTCCTTGATAATTTTTGAAATTATGGATTTATTCATAGAATATTTCTCACAAATTTTCTGTTGCTTATGATCAGCAGTAAAACCATAACTTTATACTTGCCATTATTTTGCACTAATGAATTTAAGATTAAAACATTGAACAACGCATTTGTGTACACCCCCCCCCCCCCCCCCACAACTACTCACCACTCAAAAGCGCTGGCACCTCAGATTTTTTGACGGATATATATATCTATTGTGTCTTAGAATACGAAAGAAATTTTTTTAAATCTTTCAGCGTCCTATTTTGATGTGCGTACGAAATACAAAAATCACAAAGTAAAAAAACATTCTATTATTTTTTTAAAATATTTTTATAATTTTTTTCACATGAATAATATTCAGCAGTGTTTTTATTTATTTCAGATTAGGAAAACTATACATTTAAACAATAAAAACTATTTTCTAAACGAATTTAAGGTTAAAAAATTTTTGTTATTAATATGTAGGTAATATAAACATTACAAATGGTTGCTGTTATATTCAGTAACTGCATTTAAAAGATAAATTTGATTAAAATCAAAATAGCCTGTTCACTGAAAAAAGATAGACCCTGTCTGTTCACAAAATTGCTTTATACGGTAGAAAACTCCATGAACCTTCGGAGTTACTGAAATTCCACAACTCAGATAATGTTTTTTAAAATTCTCAATGCTATTTTCAAACGATGGCTTTAATTCGACCGAGAAGCAGTCTTCAACAACTTTCCTAAAGGATTGCAGTACATCTACATATTTTAAGCATTCAATCGGACAAACACTTCTCAGAAAATCTAATTTTTTTAAAAGTTTGATACAGCCATTACCATTAAAACCACTGCCTCCCTGGGTAACTTGTCTCGTAACATTACATAAGTGTAACCATTTCAAAGTACAATGCTCAAATTCAATTTGCATATGTTTTACAACCGTATTCACCACTCCTAATAATAAGTAGAGTTCAGGAGGAGGAATAATATCTAGTATTTTGGTGTCACTACTAGCTGAGAAGATAGGCGCATTTGTGCAATTCTTGAAATTTTTAGCATATTTATAACGGATCCTGCTTTCCACCATGCATTATAGTAATCTAAGACATTTCCGACTGTACGGCTTTCACCTACATTTTATTTATAAAACACCATGTGCAAGGGTAGCAACTTGAGTGTGACATAATTCCCAATAAAATATTAGCTAACTTTAAATCAGTAGCTATAGTGCCGCTGGAGATATCTATTTGAAGTTGTTTCCATATTTTGTCAACATTTTCATAACATTCCTGAGTAGATTTGGATAAGGCTAGAATAAATAATTTTTTAACGTTTGAGTCTTTAAACTCATTTGCGCATACCCCATCCCATCACTATATTTCTGACGCTTAGGGAATCCTTCTTTAATGGACGAATCTTCATAGATGACTGACTGTACATATAAGCACCCTTTTAAAAAATGTCCTCCTCCGTCGATGCCAAATTTTAAATGGACAGCATTGTTATTCCTGTATTCGTTTACAAAAGAAATAAAATTATTAACATCTTTGCAGTACACAAAAGATATTTTTTGATTAACAGCCCGATTTGAAATAGTTTTAATACAGTCAAAATCTTTTGCAGCAAAATAATTTCTCAAAGTTTTATTTTTTCTCTTAAGAGCAACACTAAGTCCGGGTTCGATTATTTTTCGATTATTTGTTGTTACTCGCAATGCACCAGCTAACGCAAGTGTTACTGTAGTTAAATTTCGTTTTCAATTTACAAAAATTGTCAATTGTAATTTTAGATTTACTTTCCATAATGTTTGGCATGTTTACAAATAGTTTCATCTGCTCACCACCTTGGATCTGTGACAAACTGACAGCTCCTTTTATTATTTTGTCTTCGACATTTTCAAATGGATTCTTAGCCATATTCTTTACAATTCCGGAAACAAGTTGTTCCTCTTATTTCGGTGGTAAATTATTTTGTATATGCTGTTGCAAATTTAAGATATGAGCAGAAGGTACGCAAATGTGAGTGTCCTTTTTTTAAATTAGCAAAACATGTGGTACACTTTTTTACACTTATGTCAACAACTTTTTTTCAATTTTTGTTTCAGAATTAATAGATGATCTTGATAGTTCACATAATAAACAATTACATTACGTGTTTTCGTTAGACCTGGTTTTTGGATGTAGTCAACATTATTTTTAACACTTTTTATTTCTTTATAAATGCTTCTTTTGCACGACGTACATAGAACTTTTGGCAATCGTTCATCATTTAAATAAAGTGATAAATTAAAATGGAATGGCTTCTAAATGTTTTTGTAAAGCTCCACTTATATGAAACATTAACTTTGACTTTTTTATACATACAAAGCAAATTCTTTCGCGATTTTCATGGTGCGATAACGCATGATTATGATGAATCTCCCGTTTAAACATTTTATTTTCGATAATATTTACAACTTTTTTTATGAAATTTCAAATAATACTAAAAATTTAAGAGAAAATCAAAGCTAGCTGTTTATTATTGCAATTTTTATCATTAATTTACTTAAGTAAGTAGTATCTTTTTTGTATTTCGTACGCACATCAAAATAGGACGCTGAAAGATTTAAAAAAAAAATTTGTTTCGTATTCTAGTGCACAAGAGATATATATATTCATAAAAAAATTCGGAGTGCCAGCACTTTTGGGTGGTGAGTAGTTGTAAGGGGTGTCTGTGTTTAACTCTTCTGTTTGTATTTAGTTATTTATTTGATATTTTTTACAATTCAAATTATAATAAATCTTAAAGTTAAAGCACTACCAACTTAGGCAATTCGGAAGGGGTAAGGAAATCATTAGGTTGATTTACTTGTTTTAACCCATTTTATAAACTAAAAAAAAAAATTATTTGTTTCAAATAAATAATATTTATATTACGAGAGAAGTTATTGATATTGCAATATGAAGTAGGTTTCTGTCTTTTGATTTTAATTATTAAAAAAAATACAAATAAAACTAATTAAAAATGCTTTAAAGTGTTAAATGTGTGGAGGTGGTACTACGGGTGCTACATTCGAGTTAACGGTTCCATCCCTATATTAAAAATGCCATTTATTAAGATATGTATAAAGATTGTTATTATGTAGCACGTTAATTTATCTCTGTGTAGTTATAATCTAATTGAATCTTATGAAGGGAGACACGATATAAATTTAAATCAAAATAACTGCAAAGCGATCAATGATTATTGACACTTTTTCAGAAACTATGACAACAAGAACAATCATTAATCACTTGTAAACAGTTTTCAAAACCTAAGGACATAAATTGAAGAAGAAAAACTCGTAATAACTATAAAAAGGACTGGTGTCCATAAATAAATGACTGACATTAACTCCTTAAATTAACTATATAAAACTTGGACATAAAACTAATATAAAAAAGAAACGAAAAAATCTAAAACCAAACAAAGAAAAAACAAATGTTACGGAAACAATTACATAAATATCATAAATATTGTTTACATTACACATGAAATGCCAATTTTATAGACATCCAGCCTCTTGTCCCTTAAGAATTTTATACCTGTACTACAAACAGTAACATAACAATGAAGTACCTGTTGAAGTCCAAAAAAAAAAACAATACACATATAAATATAATAACAACAAAAACTCTTCTCCTCACTTTAACTTGGCCTATGAAAATCATCGATTGTAGAGTATTTATAAATATAAACACTAACGCCCGCAGCGTTTTGTGACGAAATATATAATTTTTTTTTTGTGTTTCTAAATTGATTTTAATGCTGGCGCCAGACAAAACTAAAACTAAAATCCAACCTGTCACACTAACGACTTCTACGAAGTCTATTTATGTATGTAAACGAGAATAATATTCTTAGTTGAACGGAATATAAGCCACAACTAGAATTATGGCTAACACTCAAAGTAAAGCCAGTCTGCATAGACCGAGCTTAAAAAAGGATTCTTCTTAAACTCTAAACTCATAAATACTCTCTCTATTTCATTGTATCCTGCAGATTTAAATATTTGTTTGTATTTCCTTCTTTTGTATGTGAGTCCTTAAATATGCAATTTCTTTGTTCGATCATGTTGATCCTGTATATTTTATGGCCCTCACAATAACGGTCAACAACAGATTTAACAATAGAAATTTTACGAGCTGTGGCGCTAAGTTATTTGCGTAAAAATCTAGAGCGCATCGCTCTTATGTTTGCTACTGTTTTATGTTTTTATGACTACGCAATACTGTAGCATTCTAGGATGATATGCTGATATTCGTGGGTGGTTACGAAAAATGTTTGAACATAAAATAGGTATATCAGATCAGCAGGTTTTGCTTTCGATATATTTTTGTCATATCAATAAAGTTAGCAACAATAACATTTTTTTCAGACATTTAAGAGTGGCCTTGTTAAAGGACAAATTCACTTTTTCCTGGATTCTCTGAAGTACATTTTTAGCAATTAGATTTTATATTACGAGTATATAAAATCTCTTTGAATTGTGACTTAAAAAAAAAAAAACAAATGTTGCCTAATTTTAGGAGTAAAAGAACCCATGAGTATCACTTGCCTGGTTATTTAATTTCCTTGTCTGGTTGATATGAACGACAACTGACTTAAAACCATTTTGTTACAAATTCTTATTGCTCTTATTAGTATTATAAACATATAACTATAAAAATAATCCAACCCATAAAAACAAAGTTTTAATTAAAACTCTTTATTTCCTTATGCATATGAGTTTTGAATCTCTCCGTGACTGTGCGCGACTTTCCGTGACTATTTTAAAATTTGTCTTTGGTCACAACAAGTCTATGGACCAAGTTTCAGATTGATTGGATGAGGGGAAATGGGGTTTGAATCAGAGCCCCTATTACTCGTCGAGCTCGAGTAGCTCGAGTAGTAAAAATTTTAATTTTTCATGTTTGAAAGCATGTAAAGTAGTTCGTCCACCCCACAATTATTGTCCGAAACGTTTGGAATTTAAAATAAATACTCTCCAAACATTTGCAATTCTAAAAAATATAACTTTTGGCTAAGTCATTATGAAATATTTTTCTGTAAAATTATCTCAAACAAGAAATAAAAGAAAATTTTCAAACTTTTGTATGGGAAGAGTCTGATCTTTTTCGAGTAGTAGTTACTCCGAGCCACATTTTTGGCCAGATTACTTTGAAGTTTCGTGTACATAATATATTCATATTTCCAAGTTAAAAAGGCATAAATTTGTACCATGTGAACCTAAAATATTTTTTGTAAATCGATGTCAAACTTGCATGAAGTGAATTTTTTCATATATTTGTATGGAAATGGTCGAGCTTTTTCGAGTAGTAGTCCGGCAACAGCACAATTATTGTTGGACTACTTTGAAATTTTAAGAAGATTATCTTGATATATTTGCAACTACAAACATTAAAAAATTTTAGCAAGTCTTGATGGAAATTATTTTTTAAGTTACATCAAATTTGAAATAAGAGCAAATTTTCATACATTTGTATAGAAAGTGGTTGACCTTTTTCGAGTAGTTGTTCGCCCAGAGCTCAATTTTAATCGGAATGACCTAACTTTTTAAAATGAGTGATCTGTGAATAAGGTCAATTACGGGCAGTAAAAAAAATAATAATTTTTTTTATTAAATTTTTTTTGTAGTTTCTGTTTTTTGTCGAGTAGCAATTCCTCCAAGCTTCAATTTATGGCGGAATGCTTTGAAACTTGAAGGAAGTGTTCTCTTTATATATACGCTCTAACGAATATAATTTTTTATTACGTCATTATGGAAAATTTTCTGGAAAATTACATCAAACATCAAATAAGAGCATATTTTCACACATTTGTATAGAAAGTGGCCAATATAAGTCGAGTAGTGCTATACCGACGCCACAATTTTGGTCCGAATGGTTTAAAATTTTCTATGAGTAATCTATGAATATAGTCAATTACAGACAGTGAAAAAATTAAGAAAAAAATTTTTTTGTTTTAATACACTTTGCAAAAATTCCGATCTTTTTCGAGTAGTTGTTCCCACACCCCAACATTTTTGTCGGAATGCTTTGAAATTTTGAAAACAAATTCTCTACATATATTAAGACTAAAATACTAAGAGCTTTTTCCAAGTGTTCGTGAATAATTTTTTGTAAATAGGCATCAAACATATATGAAGAACATTATTTCCATACATTTGGGTGGAACATGGATGATCTTTTTCGAGTAGTACTTAGCCCACTCCATAGTTTTTATCAGAGCGCTTCAATATTTCAGGAGACTAATCTACCAATATAGCTGACTTCAAAATTGGTTAAATCATACCATGTCTTTTTGGAAATTTTTTCTTAAATGACGTCAAACATCTATGAAGTTAATATTTTCATACATTTGTATGGAAAGTCGTCGAGCTTTTTCGAGTAGTAGTTTGCCCACGCCAGTGGGACACTCCGATTCAAGTGAAATTTAACAATGATATTCCTGGTATCTATACGATTCCAAAAAGTATACATTTGTTATACTAAATACATATATATAACTTTTTACATGCTTTCAAACATAAAAAATGCTAATTTTTACTACTCGAGCTACTCGTCGAGCTCGAGTAGCTCGAGTAGCTCGAAGCTCGAGTAATGGGGAGCCCTGGTTTAAATCACTCCGTGACTGAGTGTGAATACCTTTAAGTTAATATTTGTTGACAACAAGTTTGAGGACTAATCAACGACGACGGCATCGACATACCGCCCCCCGACTATATGGAGGTACAAATAGATAGAGCCCGGCTAAAAAACAACAAAGCCGCAGGCGCCGATGGGCTCCCAGCTGAGCTATTTAAAACTGGTGGTGAAGAGTTGGTGAGGTGCATGCACCAACTCGTATGCAAAATATAGTCAGAAGAAAGCATGCCTGATGATTGGAATCTCAGTGTCGTCCGCCCTATATACAAGAAAGGAGACCTTACGATCTGCACTAACTACCGGGGTATAAGCCTCCTTTCCGTTGCATATAAGATATTTGCATTCTTAATATGTGAACGTCTTAAGCCGTACACCAACAACCTTATAGGAGAATATCAGTATGGATTTCGACCGGGCAAATCCACCATAGACCAGATTTTCACATTGCATCAAGCGAGGTTTTAGGCGATGCCTTATCATGTGACTTCTTCAACCTTCTAATGGAGAAGATTTTGCAAGAGACTAAAATCAAAACCACTGACATTATTTACAACAAAAGTGTCATGCTGCGTGCTTATGCTGACGACATTGACATCATTGGTCGCAACACACAAGCAGTAAGTGGAGCTTTTGCAAGACTTGGAAAGCAGTCAAAGATCATGGGCCTACAGGTGAACGAGGACAAGACGAAGTATGTTAGTATGGTCGAGCATCTCAACGTCTCGAGCAATACGTATCTAACGCGAATTATAGCTTTCAAGTTGTAAAAGACTTCGTCTACTTAGGTGCCAGTGTTAGTAATAGCAACGATGTCAGCTTAGAAATTAAGCGGAGAGTAACTCTGGCCAACAGATGCTACTTTGGGCTTGGTAAGCAACTAAGAAATAAAGCTCTCTCTCGACGAATAAAAATAACACTCTACAAATCGCTCATCCTGCCCGTCCTACTATATGGTGCTGAAGCATGGACAATGAAAAGATCAGATGAGTCATTGCTCGCAGTGTTCGAGAGAAAATTCTCCGCAAGATCAATGGCCCTCTACGCGTTGATGATGGATTCCGAATTCGAATGAATCACGAGCTGTACGAGCTATATGCCGATGTGGATATAGTCAAGCGTATTAAAATACATCGACTCAGTTGGCTTGGACACACTTGGCGAATGGAAAATGATGCTCCGGCTCGTAAAGCGTACAAGGAAGAACCCATCGTTGGACAACGTAGAAAAGGGCGACCCAATCCCCGTTAGAACGACCAGGTGCAACAAAACCTAACATCACTTAGCGTTACCAATTGCCGTTTTGCCATTTTGCTTCAGGCTGGAACAGACTCCCGGTTGTAGTAGACATTAAAAGAAAGAAGAAGTCTGTGGACCAACTTTCAAATTGATTGGATGAAGGG
The DNA here is from genome assembly GCA_963682025.1 of Cordilura impudica. NCBI lineage: Eukaryota > Metazoa > Arthropoda > Insecta > Diptera > Scathophagidae > Cordilura > Cordilura impudica. Next base: position 34,112,579 of record OY821517.1, read on the forward strand.
AAATGGGGTTTAAATCACTCCGTGACTATGCGTGACTGTGTGTGACTATCTTAAAATTAATTTTTGGCCACAACAAGTCTTTGGACAAAGTTTAAGATCGATCGGATGAGGGGAAATTGGGTTTAAATCACTCCGTGGTTGTGTGTGACTATATCAAGTTACTATATCAAAGTTAATCTTTTTTCACGGCAAGTCTACCGACCATGTTTCAGATCGATCGGATAAGGCTAAATGTGTTCTAACGCACGCCGCGACTGTGCGTGACTATGCGTTACTACTTCACAATTAAGCTATAGTTACAGCTAGACTATGGGCCAAGTTTCAGATCAATTGAATCAATTGGAAGGGGAATGGGGTTGCCTCATGGCAGACAGACAAGCAGACAGACAGACAGACAGAGAATATGAGTTAAAAGAAAGAGTTGAATAACATTTTTTCGCTTATACAAAAAATTTATATCAAAAATATTTAATACTAGATGTAACCCGGTGTGCTTCGCTACGTTACATACCTTCGGAAAGGTTAATTTGTCTAGTTTCTCAGTATAAGTTTTATTTGTAAGGGTTTACACACAAATAGGAAAAAATTCAAAATAGTGCATTTGTGAAAAATTGAAAAACCGTTGTCTTGAGTTACAAAACATTTATTTTGATAGATATCCCACTCCCATCCCACTAAGCGACCAAAAATCTCTTAAAGGAAAAATCCTAAGCTTTCTTATGAAAAAAAATGCCCTTTTTGAAAAAAAAGGCAAAAATGCTTTGATTTAGCAAAAAAAAGTCTAAAAAAAAAAATTTTTTTTTTAAAGTATTTTTTTCCGAAATATTGAAGAAATAGCTATCTAAACTATTTGGGAGAAAATTTTCTAAGAAAAATAGGTAATAAGTTACATGGATGAGAAAAAACACCTGTTTGGCCAAAATGTCAAATTTTGATCCCCTCTAACTCAGAGAGATCTGGACAGATCTTGTTGAAAAATTGCGTTTAAACTACTAACTAATAGGACTAACCCTGGTGCAAATTTCAGCCCGATCGAAAGACATCGGTTTCAAAAGTTGGTGCACTTGACATGAAACCCCCCATATATATAATAAACACATATGCGATTAATTAAATTTTGTAAATATTTTACTCTAAAACCAGCAAAAGTTCATAACAATAAAATAACTTCAGGTAAAGGCCTGTACGCAGCTTGCTAAGGAATCAAAAACTTCAAATAAAAAAACGCTTCAGAAATGCTTAAGGAATTTTTCTGTCAAAAAATTTCTGTTGATAGTCCGCAGCTTTTTAAAAAAGTAGTATTGTTTTTACTACTTTTTTTTTACGTAAATTAAGTTAGGCAACCCAGGCTTTGAGCAGGAATATCAAATTTTTCGTTCTTTCTGAAAGGAATTTTGACAGGAGAAGTAAGCATAAACAAAGTGTAATATGCTAAAAAAAATTAAAAGTTATTTTTCAGAAAACATGGAAAAATACGAACAAAATTCGGCAAAGCAAAACAAGAAGCGGATGGGTGATTTTGATACTGAGCTTAAAAAGCGTTTAGCAGGCCAAATAAAGCAGAATTGACTTGTTTTCAATTTGACAATTCTTAATAATTGACAGAAAACAGCTGATTGCTAGCGTTGCACTGAAAGGTACTTTTGTGCTTTTTTTTCTTTAAGAAATATATGAAAATTTTCTGTTAAGATTTCTTAACAAGCTGCGTACAGCTCTTAAAATGGGAAAGCTCCCACATTATCGAAATTTAATATATAGCAAAAGTAAATATTAAACAAAAATTAAAAAAGTATATAATTATATTTTATATAAAATTTTACGCTAACTAAACAATAACAGCTCGCCACAAAATGTATCATGAAATGGAAACAAGCCTATCAGCATCTTCCTTTAAGTTTTAAGCCTTAGAAAATATCAAATATAAGAACGTATTAAATGTTTTTTACAATTTTTGATAAAAAAAATTTTTGTTATTTAAAAACTTAAAAAAAAGTAAGAAAATTATTGTATGGTTTAGAGACCCTATCCTATCTCTTCGGTCCAGCTAAGTGGATATAGAAAATAAGCATAAACCAAATTTAGGAGGACTAGGTCGAAAAATGAAGCGATCCTGGCCATATTTGGTAAAGTCACTTATGTTTTGAAAAAATATATACAAACCAAATTTGAGAAAAATCTGTGCAATATTTTTGTTTTTTGATAGATTTAAGTGAATATCGGTAAGTAGCTCTATATGGGGCCTATAACTAAGAGTTGTCCCATAGGGATCATTTTTGGACTACTCATTAATGGATGTAATAAATGCATACAAACCAAATTTGAGTAAGATCTATAGGATAATTTGGATCTTATTGTAATTTAAGTCGATTTCATAGGTGTCATTTGTATGGGGACTAGGGCTAACCATTGACCGAATTTCACCAATTTCAATAGCGTTCATACTATGCGTCCTGTAGTTTGATTACAATGTTTACAGGGACACACAGACGGACGGACAGACGGATGGACATCGCTAAATCGACTCAGAAAGTGATTTTGAGACGATCGGTATCATAAAAGGTCAAATATTTTTGGTACTTACAAACAGCAGCACAAAAAATAATAAAAATAATAAAAATTATAAAAAAAAATAGTATACAATTTTTTTTAATAATTTTACATTTTATCAATATCTCAGGAACTAATAAGAGCTCACTAAAATTTTTTGGCACAAAATACAAGGAGACCATAAGGATCAACATGTATTTTTTTTTTTAAATTTTAAAGATATTATTTATTGAGACATAGCTTCTCAAGCTTTAAATCGTGTGATAGTGACCTTTGACCTTTCGAAAAAAATCGCTTAACTCAGTTTTAAAGCCCTTTTCATCAATACCTATTAAATGACACCAATTTCGACCTTCTGCCTTCAAAACTTTTGAAGTTTTAAGCAATAATGGCAGACCACTTATCTGTGTTTTTAATGAATTTTCTACTTTTCGAAGCGCCTTATTTCGGGAACCACATCATTTTTGAATTTATATTAGTTTAGTACCGTATAACATTCAGTCTAATTTTTGTACAATTCAAAGATGGTAAGGTCGAAAATGGCGGGTAATTTGGGCATACGTGCTGCGACCAGTCCAATGCACACAGAAAAAATATTTGCCTACCGAATTGTTCTAAACTGGAACAACTGTATTTTCAATTGTATTAACAGAAATTTAATAGCATCTGTAAGTTTTCTATTATGATTAAATATTTACTGTTAAGACAATAGAATTGTAATCATAGTGAATCCGAAATTCGGTTATTAGCATTATCGCAATTCGGTTGGCAATAAATTCGGTAGCCACAATGAATCTGTTAAAGCCTGAACATAAATTTGTGTTAATTTGTTTTTGAGAAACCATTAAGGTTTCAGCTGAGTCTACCCTTTTGTGGCCCCTTATAAAAAATCTAAATGTTTATTCAAAATATTACTCAACTTTTGTATTCTAGATTTTCCCATGATATAAACATTTAAAGAATTCAATTATTAATTTTATCACAAAAAGAAATATTTATCAAATTTTAAAATCTACAAAATATATTCATCATCACTTAAAAAAATAAAAAGATAAATAAAAATATGAAACACACATTTAATAATATTTAAGGGAAAAGGTGTACTTTGGAACAAGACTGTGTGTCATCATTTGTAGACTCTACTCAACGTATTCGAGTTTACCTAAGAATTTATTTATTTACACATACTCGTACATAGACTGACGGCTGGCTAACCGCATTTGTTTTTACTCGTATGATAAATTTAAAATTAACTCTTTTGTATGATTTTCTACAACAAAATTGAATGATTTAAATGGCATCTATCTCAATCTCTTAAAACAAACCCAAATGTACGATAAATTAATATAAAGTAGAAGAGGGCAAATTAATAAGTTACCTTAAGTTTACCGAAAATGATTCGTTATAGGATAATTGAAACTATCAAAACAATATTTACAGAGATAAATAAAAATTATTTTTTTTTTTTTTTCAAAATATATGTAAATTTCTAGTTAATTATTGATATGCCTACGTTCACTCACATAGATGATAGTGTAAAAGGAAGGTGTTCTTCATTAAGAAAACGAAAATAAGCCAGAAGTAGTAGAAGGATTCTTTTTAGCCAAGATATGCGCCATTTTTCATTTCTCTCAACTCTTTCACTGGGTTATGATATTGTATTGAATGTGTGTGTTTGTGTGTGTAAAAGGGTTCATTCTATAACTACTTACGAATGTGTATGTATGAATGTTTTTACTTACGAATGTATACAATCATTTAAATATATGTATGTACATACCTACATACTTCGATATGCATATGCAGATACAGATTCCATGTCTTGAAAAAAAGAGTCATTATTATCTTTGCTTTGAAATCTCTTATTCTCATTTCGTTTGGTTTTTTTCTTTGGATGCTCATCGTTTCTGAGTGTTGTTGTTGCCGTTGTTGTAGTTGTTGGTGGTGGAGTTGTAGTAGAAGTAAATAGTAGTTAAGGTTGTCGTTAAGGTTTTGTGTCAGTAGCGCCTTGTTGTGACATATAAAATCATGTAAATTTCATTATTATTCTTCGAATGTTTAATGAATTTTAGTTAAAAACATCTTTTTGTTTTTGTTTTTTTTTTCTTTTCTGCTCTTTATTTATTTATTTTTTTATATTTGTAATTTTATAGTCATGCAAGTTAGTAACAGAACTTAAGGTGCAGCACTCCTGTTGCAGAGATCCTTAAGTGACAGATTGCAGTTTTGATTATCTCGATACAGACTACATTGTACAAAGAAAGCTTCTGTATTTTTTAAATTTGTTTGGCGCATTTACGAATATAATATATGAATGAATCAATTTCTGATTTATGTTTATTCATATTCTTAGAATTTTATAAGTCATTTGCAAGAATGAAGTATTTTGGGATTTCTAAAAAGTCTTTTAACTGGAGAATTGGTTGAATAACTTTATTTTCTAACTATAGGGCAAACCCTTCAGTGGATATGTAAGGCAATATTCTTAAACTTTCATTTGATTACGGAACAAAATATAAATGTTTTGCACTTTATCTTAAAATTGGTTATACCCAGCCAATAAATATGAGAGCACTCAGAAAAGATTCTTAAACTCTCCGAGGGCTCATTAATTCCAAAAAACTGTTTTATTAAAGGGCGTATTGTATTGTATTGTATTGTATAAAAGAGGTGCCGAAAATGCTGCGACCAAATGATCTATTGTACTGCCCTCTGCTAATAGTTTGTCCGTATAAAATTTCACCCAACCCTGAAGCCCTCAGAAATTCGAGGAAGTTGGCTCGTTCCAATGATTTTTTTCACTCCCTGGTATTTGGAAAGAACCCAGGTGCCTTTTCCTCTTATGCATTAAAGATCCAAAATCCCCCAGTATGTGCTCCGGTGATTTTGCCTTCTTATCGCAGAATCTGCACATGGCGTCGCTTACATTCCTAACTTGCTCAGATGCTCCCTGAGCCTGCAGTGACCAGTTAAAATCCCGGTTAGCATTCACAGTCCGTTCTTTGATAATCCGATACGTGACTCAAATCTCTTACTGTTGTAGTTACCTAACAAGTGTTTTGATTGTCTTAAGCCTAAGTGGCTCGAGAAAAGCTCTTGTCTGATATGATTCTCATAATCTCTGAGTACGTCTTTCGATACTCCTTTTCCTATTGCACAAAACGGTTCCGGCCTCATTAGCTCCCCTTCTGGCAAGCTTATCTGCTTGTTCATTTCCTTGGATCCCAATATGCCCCGGGACCCAACAAATGACTGTCTGCAGACAGTCCCATACTAATAGCATACTCGAATAGCAGCTTGACTATCTGATAATATGGTTATGTCCCGTCTTTTGTACTTTCTATTTAAGTTAATCTGTGCACATCTATCGATGACATAAATTTCCGCCTGGAAACTACTCGTGTGTATTCCCATAAATATGTAGCATTTGGTTCTAGGCCCAAAGATTCCCGCCCCTGTTCCATTTCCGGTCTTTGACCCGTCCGTGTACCATTTGATCGTATCCTCCTTTAGATAATATGCTGTACTCAAACTACTCCATTCCCCCTTTATCCCCCTTTATCCTGATTGCCGTTGCCAGGGCTTACTTTTGCACCACTATATAGTGGGCTTTGATCCAAGAGTACTTCAAGTGATGCACCCGTTAATAAAGGGCGTAAGTCACGAGGAATTCATTTTGAGAAAACTAGATAAAACCATTTATCTCAAATTACAATATGTTATTATAAATATATATACCAGCCATTCCAAAGTCATTACTTTGACATAATATTTAGTGAAGTTTTGGTTAATTCCCGATTTAATATGGTTCAAATACTGAATGTACAAATTATATGACATACGCCCTTTTCAAAATCAACCGGTTTTTTGCAATAAAACATACTTTATTTGCACTTATTTTTAAGTAATTTTAATGTATAACGTTTAAATGTTACATATTGTTTTTCAAAACTACTTTTCATCGTTGTCGCTGGCGCTGTCGGAAGCTGTGGTCTTCCAAGAGAGGATCCTTTTGTAGAATCCATGGTGTTTCAAGGGAATGGGAGTGAGGAGCTTTCTAATGTCAGTCAACTTATTGTCATTGATGGGCACCTGATCAGTGTATGCTTGCGTAGTTGGTAGATCGGTGACGTTCTTGACTTTCAGGAGTTTGTAACTATTGTTGTTGAGACCATCAATCCGTTCAAAAGCAATAAGGACCCCAGCTGTTGAAGAATCTAACACGTACATCTTTTTGGAACTGACGGAGAACAAATCGCGATGATCACTTTTCTGGCCCGGGAGGGTCTTTTTCAAAGGGACGCAGGATTTCTTATAGAACTATGGCCATCACTCCCCTGTGGGGAGATTTCAACAGTAGTTGCTGTTATCACTGGGCACTGCCTCATAGGGAGATACGCTGACCGCCTTAGGGTCTTGTCAAATGACTTCTGTCGTAGCTACATTGATGTGGAGGAGGTGGAGAGAGCACACAACACTTCCTTTGCTATTTCCCAGCGCTCTCCAGAACGAGACTTCCAACATTGGGATCGCTGTTTCTTCACGATCTCTCTGATCTCTCAAATGTGGAAATTTCACATAACAGGGGCTTCATCAAGAGCTCATACTGTTCCTACGGTGGGGACTGAGGGGAACACCTATTCGTCCCGTGGTATTATAATGGACCCCAGAGTCTAAGTGTGCTTTTCCTTTGGATTAGCAGGCACTTCTAATCTAACCTAACCATGGCCACCATTGTCTGAAATCTTTGATGTCTTTGGGGCGTAGCACCTTGATAGTGAATGGATCTTTTCTGGCAGCCAGAATTATTGCATGGTATTCGTCAGGGACGTAGACGCGATCGGCTCGGCTCACCTTTCTCTTGATGACCGAAGTCCCTATCGCATGGTAAATAAGAGTTACCGCTTTCAGGGAGGTAGAGGAGGATTTTATTGAAGCGCTTCCTGGCTGCCCAAATAAGAAAAATAACGCAGCACAGTATGATTCTTATTTTGGCCTGCGCACCCATCGCAAAAGCACTGAAGCGCTGTGACTTCTGCAGGTACGGTCTCCTCGATTTACTGCAGCAGCATGGAGCACATGTCGTTGGCGCTTTTCTTGGCTTCCCCTTTGTGATAAACGGCGCGCGGGGGATCCTAGCTCATGTACGCCGAACACGAAGAACCAAAGTTGTCGAAGATAACACACATCCTGCACTGGAACCTCCGAAAGGGGTAAGTTTTGCATGAAATCCAAGCAAATACCCCGAATGTGGTTGTTGGATGTGCACATAATTTACACCTCTCTCATTTCTTATAAAACTTCCTCTCACGTGATTTATGAACGACAAGCTCTGCGGTTGCTGCTCTTTTGGTGTTATCATTGAGGGTAGGGCTTTTTATTTTGGCGACCAACTTTTCGCATGTGATGCAAGTGTCAATCTGGGGGGCGACCAAATCTCAAATCGAAGTTTTCTTTGAAGTAGCGAAGAAAATATTCGTATTTAATATAAGTATCAGGATGTTTGATTCAGAACAGTTCGTGCATTTTTGTGACATTTAAGCGAGCATACAAGTATGTGTTTTCTCTGCTGGAAATGATTTCGTTGGAAATGATTTAATATGCTCCACCATTCGCTTGATTTTAATGGCGCAAATCTTGAAATTTGGTCGAGTACCCTGATCGCGCAGTTCTTTTGGAGTGTCCCCTCCTCTTAGCAATCCCTGTAAATGCCTCTGCCTCTTCTCGGAGGCGCTGTGAAGACTGAGAAAAGCCTTTTGACAAACAGCTTCTTTTTGGGAGCCCCGCATGACATGATAGCTGAAAGTGGACTGCCTCACTCGTGGTTCCTCTTTTCTGGGACTATGTTTTTTGACTTGATGGTGAGCAACAAGGGACTGAAAATAGACGTCTTGCATTGTCTTGGATTGCATAGAGTACAGCTTGGCAAGGACACCGTCACGTTCCTCTGGAGAAAATGAATTAAAACATTTTGAGCATTTTGAGTTGAAATAAACTTTATTGAAGAAAAAAAGTATTTCAATCATATTATTAAAATCAGTGTGGCGCATTTTCCGGAAAATGTCCTTTGGATTAAAGAAAACATCTCCTGTAGTTTTCTTTGCAACTTGCTTTCAGTGGAATTTATATATGATTCTCCAGAAATTCTGGCCTGTTTTGCAATCTGTTGCCCATAGTTTTCTGGGGTTTATATTCCTTTTTTACGTTTTTTTTTTCATCTACTTCGTCCATCATTAATATTTATAAAAGTCCTACAAAAACCAAAAACCAGATAACGACTATGCAATAATAATGTTGCAATATGGCGAAATAATGACGACAGATTACAGTAATGTTGGGAAAGTATTGAGTATTTGGGTATGACTAATGCTCTTTTCAAAGTCATTGCGAATTTACCATCCATTTTTCGCAATCAGTTTCCATAGAGACTTACGCCGTTTTCCATCTCATACTACAGCACCGTTTCCCATTATTATCTCGATTTTCTAAAATTGTGACTTACTCCCTTTTCAAAATCAGCGATACAGTTGTTCTGAACATACACATTTCTTTTATGAAACATTCTTTCATAAGTTAAAAAACGCATATAAGATTTTGAAAAATAAATTTTCGAATCTTCGTTGAATCGTAAAAGAACGCTAAGAAAGAGAGAATGCAAGGAGGAACAAATTACTTAATAATGTATAACTTTAGAAAGTTTCAAGACACCAAAATCTGCAATTTCGCAGTCCAAGTAATCATTATTGTTTTTTTTTACAAATTTTTAATTTTTATGCAAAAAAAGTACAATATTTTTAATTGAATGCACATCATGTAGAATGATTAATAATCTTAAGTAGCCCTGGTGCAAAACTTCATGATTTACATTGTTTTTCCTATAATAGATACAAAAGATATGTTTGCACTGATTAGCAGCTCAACCAATTGTAGGGATAAATTGATGTCATATTTCAAGTACTTTTCTATTGTTTTGTTCGGCTAATGTTCTACAGACACCGGACAGACGTTTAAAAACTTCTTGTCGCCGGATAAATATGAGTATTTTTAAAAATATACTAAAGAGGCAACAACTAAATATAACAACTTATAATCATCTACCGCTTATATATAGACAAAGAGGAAGAGGATATATATTTAGTAGCTCAAGAGATTAAAGAAAAACTACAATCGCATACAAAGGAGAAAATTAAACAATTTCAGATTTGTGGAGAACAAAGCTCCGTCCCTGGTTATTCGTTCTTTGCAATGCCCAACAGACAAGACTCAGAAATTCAGATTCCTCCGGGACTCTGAACTTTGATAACTTTCAGAGAGACTTGTGTGGTTTTCGTGTTTTGAAAAGACTATTTTGATAAACAATACGACCTGACGTATAGATGGCGGCAGTAGTTTGAAAAAATTACTTCGGTGAAAAGTTTTCCAAGTTTCCAGGCGCCATGTTGTTTATTACTTTTTTAAGTCATAGAGAAAAACGAAAATTAAACGCTTTTTTGAAAAAGCCACTAAATGGAAAAAATGGGCAGTTTTTGGGTAGTTAAAAAGCGCTAAGTTGGTATTGCTGGTACTTTGGAAGTCATGATAAATGACTTTTTCTGAATAAATATTTTTTAATAGCTTATTAATTTAAAACTAGTTTTCAATTTCAATATCAATTTTATATTTACTAACAGATTCCAGCCCTCGAAATTCGAGTGCAAATTCTAGGAAATTTTATTTTTTCATTAAATAAAGACCCTAAAGGTATGCTAATCAATTATAGCCAATTCAAAAATCAACACAAAAAACAAACTCATTTTTATTACAAACACATTAACAAATTTAATAAACACACACATAGGCATTGTATAATTTTATGTATGTGTTAGTAGCAACTTTAAATGCAATTTACTCAAAATAAAGGAAACAAATTAAAAATCTGTAAATCTGCAAAACGGCTAAAAAGAAATGCCTTTCAACAAATACCTTTCGGTGGAACAAAACATCGGTCACAAGAAATCGCCTAGCCTATTATGTTATAGATTTCAATAAATTTTGTATTTCAAGTTATTTTCAAAATTTTTTTTATTCCTCGATATAAATTTGTAATTCGCAAATTTGTAATTTCACAATTTCTATTTGACATTATGGTTTCGATTTTAGAATTTAGTTTTATTTCATAACAATATTGTATTAACATCTTTGGAAGTTGTTTAAACTCAATTTCAAAAACGATCTTTCTTTTGCAATCAATGAAGAAGTGATTCTTTTAGAATGGCTTAAAGTTTTTTTTTTTGATTGGAAGTAACAGCAGTGAGACTATGTGGTATTGAGTTTCAGCTGATGTTTGTAACGACCAAAAATATTTGGCCTGGACTCAACTTTTATTATACCGATCGACTCAGAATCACTTTGTGAGCCAATTTTGCAATGCCCCTCCATCGATCCGTCTGCTTGTCTATGTAAACCTTCACATATTTTGATGAAATTTAGTATATAAGTTGGTGCAAATCGTTGCATGTTCAGACATAACCTCCTTACAAATAACCTCTAACAGACCCACTCAAATGCTCGTAAGATCCAGATTATCATATAAGATTATCATAAATTTGGAGTATGTGTGTACTGATTAGTAGTTGAAAAATAAACCCTGTAGGAACATTTTTATTCATAGTCCCCGCATAAAGCTGACTCTTGATCTTCACTGAAATCTATCAAAAACAGAATTATTGTATAGATTTTAGTGAAATTTGGGTTACAATACACAGTGCAACATTTTTTAAGTCATCTACCGCGAAGTCCTTCCCGTGTGCGGTTTTTCGAAGTACTTATCGAAAGTAACAAAACTCCATTTAGCTAATTAGATAGTGACAGACATGACATTCAGTGATCTTTCCAATCCAATATTATACAGTAAAACTTTTTCATTGTTCATAAAGATATACAAAATTATGCAGACGGACCCGACAAACATATTTACCATTAGAAAAAGTGGGAAAGTATTATTAATACTAGTATAGGCCAGCACTCGAAATTCGAGTGAAAATTCTAAAAAATATTATTTTTTCATTCAATTTAAAAATTTATGAATATTTAAATGAGCCTAAAGGTATGCTAATCAATTTAAGCAATTCGCACTTCAACACAGGGCGTACCATATACAATTTAAATCATTCTCATTAACAGGGTGTAACGAATTATTAGAAATATTTTATTTTATTTCATATATTTTTAAGACAGATCAAACATAAATTTTATCATTCTCAGCTTCTTCTCCATGCGAACTATAACTGTGCAAGTTTTCACACTCCTCCGTGCCTGCATATTGCTTAAAAAGGGCACTAAAAATTTACCTTCCCGTATTAATATATAGGTTAATAATTGGGGGCAAAAAGCAGTCGTGACAGACATGATTACAAAAGGACATAATTTTAGAGGTTGTCTGTAAAACACAGAAATGCTCTGAACTTATTTGTTTATTAGAAACAGTTGTTTATAGTTAACTAGCAGATTCCAGTGCAAATGCTAGGAAACTTTATTTTTTCCATTAAATAAAGACCCTAAAGGTATGCTAATCAATTATAGCCAATTCACAAATCAACAAAAAAAAATCAAACTCATTTTTATTACAAACACATTAACAAACACATAACACACACATAGCATTGTATAATTTTATGTAAGTGTTAGTAGCAACTTTAAATGCAATTTACTCAAAATAAAGGAAAAAATTTAAAAATCTGTAAATCTGGAAAATGGTTTAAAAGAAATACCTTTCAAATAATATACGTTTGGTCAAAATCGGGACAAAACGGTGGAGCAAAACATCGGTCACAAAAAATCGCCTAGCCTATTAATATAATAGGTATAAGAGCTAGTTTATTAATAAAGCATATAAAAAAATCATGAATTCTAAAATAAATTGAAGTAAAAAGAAGTATTTTGTAATGTGACAGACATGACAGCTTTATTTTCAAAATTAATTAATTACAATTTTCCTTTCTTACAGGAGAAATAGGGGCTACAAAAATATTAAAAAATACATCTAACAAACTATTTTCATATTTTCATACCATTTTCTTTGAAATGGTATCAATAAAAATTATTTAAATTAAAATTAAAATTGGACCTAGGGTTGACCTTGGCAATGGGTAATTTGGGTTTTGCAAGTTAGCTACTGTTCGGATTTTATGGCCTGATGTATATTTTGGCTAACACTTAATTATTAAAAAATTTCATCCACTTAGATTTCTTTTTTAAACTCTTTCTTTTAATTCATACCCTCTCTCTGTCTGTCTGTCTACCTGTCTACCATGGGACAACCCCATTCCCCTTCATCCAATTGATCTGAAACTTCGCCCATAGTCTTGTTGTGACTATACATTAATTTTGGGGTAATCACGCATAGTCACGGAGTGCTTTAAAACCCATTTCCCCTCATCCGATTGTTCTGAAACTTTGTCGATAGAGTTGTTGTGGCCAAAGATTAATTTTAAGGTAGTCACGCACAGTCACGGAGAGATTCAAAACTCATCTACAGTTTGGTGCAAAAGTGAGGCAATATTTAAAAAAAAAGATTAACTATATTTTTTCGTGGTATTTATTAATCAAATGAAAAACTATTTACATAAGTTGGGGGGGCGGGTAAAGTTTCCCAGCTCTGGCACATTATTATTGTTAATCGGATAAGAAACCATGTGACTCTTACAGCTTAGGTATAAAATATGTTTAGCAAATTTATGTAGAATGTTATAGAATGTTACGGAGAACATTTTTGTAGAATATGTTAACCCTCTAACTTCTCAAGGTATGGGTCTTTTTGTCCTTCTTTTAAAAAAGAGCAAAAAACACCATTAAAACAGGGATTTAATGTTCCGCTAAAATATTCGCCGTGAAATTTAATATAAGTCCCTGAATACACCAAAACGGAAAAGTCAACCAGAAAGTCAGAAATAAGACACAACAAAAGAGAGCTTAGCGTTAATTTCGCATATATAAAGAGTTTTATTTTAAAGTACCCCAAAAATTTAGCATGAAAAAAAAATAGTTCAAATTTAACTAAAAATCAGTAATATCTCTATTATTTTACCTTCGATAGCAAATTTGGATAGGAAGTATTCATTAATTACATTTTTTTTAGCTCTACGTAATTCCACTTCATTATCATACAATGTCCAGCATATTTTAGCGATAAGCGAATGAATGCTTTTGCCTTTATAGTGTTCTTCAATGGGTGCGCATGTCTGATAAAATTTTTCACCATGCTCATCAGATTCTGTTGACAAGTGGGGCCAAATCAACGCATTCGTTATCGAAATTTTTCGATCGAAATCATTTTTTATTTCCCAAAATAATATGTTAATAATTTTTCTTTCTCACAACTGAAGAATTTTTGTCTCTGGTTAAGAAAAACTGCGAATCGTGGTCGAGCGTTTGTCCGTCTTCTTCAAATAAATAACCAAAATATGGAATTTCGATTGATTTTACTCGATATCGAATGCGGTAATTTGGCCCCAGGTTTTCAAAATAATCCGTATGCGAATTTAAAAAATTAATTTTTGTTGACACATGAACGCCTAGTTTTTCAAAGGCTCTGAGCATGGTGTCTACGTATAGTCGAGCAGTAGGAGAACGATTTTTGTCTAAGACAATGTATATCACTTCCTTAATTCTTTCCCACGCATCAAGCTCAATTGGTGAGAGTATTTCGTCGAAGTCTGCGTTTTGCATTAGCTTTCTTATATCTGGACCAACAAAAACACTTGTTGGTATGAAACCAATTTTAAGGCTTTTAACAATAACAACGACTTGAAGAACACATACATACCTTCGTTAATCTTTGCTTCGCTTAACTTTGGAAACATTGTTTTCAGACATTTGCATCCAGACATTTAACAAAGTTTTCTACCACACCAAGTTTGATATGCAATGGGGGTAAGAGAATTTTTTAGTTGGTACCAATGCCTGATGAACGATATTGTGTTCTCCTAATGTTCCCTCAGCTCTCAACTTCCATTGTTTTTTTGGAATATTGGTCGCCCTTCCGCTTGCTATCGCAAGTGCATTAAACCATCCGTACTTATCCGTCCTGCATATCTGAAAGGAAACTAACGACTTTTAAGTCGCAACAGATCCGCAACTTATGGTCTTCAAATTTTACGGAGTCCAGTACTAATTTTTTAAAATCATAGGTTTCTTTAATGTTCATTCCATAGGCAATTGGAATAGCATTTTTGGTATTATCGTAATACAGAAGTACAGCTTTTAGACTCTTCTTAGAAGAATCAATAAGTATACGCCAGTGCTCGTGGTTATACTCAAAATTCATTGCATTCATTATACATTCAATATCGTTGCAAAAAGCAAACGTGTTATCATCGTTTACTGAAAAGATCGGCAGAAAGCTGTCTTGATGCTGGTAACATTGACACCAGGTTCAAGTAGATGAAGACTTTTTAAGTCTTCAGCTAAAATTTCTAATTTGCTTTTAGACAGATTCAGTCTCCGAGCCAATGCATGTAAATGCTCTTGCGACATTAATATTGGTCTTGAGATAACTTCAATTCCTGTGTAATCACCACCTGCGCAATAAAGGGTTACTGTTTCAGCGATTGTTCCATCAAGATAATGACTAGGACTTCGAAGTTGTAGCACAGGTACTGGGATCAAAATACCTTTCATAAATGTCTTCAACTTTACTATTGAAAAACGTAACTTTATATTCCGGTATAGTATGTTTACCGCAAACAATTTCCAAACAATTGTACATTTTTGCCAAAACAAATCTTACACGTAAAGTTTAATTGTTTACTTTAATTTTCTGTTATTTTTTTAAGTAAAACACTCAAATCACAAAATAAATTATGTACACAATATATGCACCGCAAATAGACACGTATTCAGTACAATAAGAAATATTCTGTGGTTTTCTGGAATAACAGCGTATGTCCATTTTCGTCAGTTTTGAGTTAACGATGCCAAATATATTAATTTTTAGCGCTCTTTACATGTGTTCAATTTTTTTTTAACAAAATATTGACCATTTCTCAGTTTTTCTCCAAATAACGATATAACTTAAATGTTTATTAAATTAAATTCCAGCACTAACGACGTATGTCAACATACGTTTGATCGCTGACAAATTATTATCTCAGAAAATGACACATGGCGACATACGTTGTTATTAATGAAAATAAAATGCAAAATAATTTTGGATTATTTTTCAGTTTATAACCACTTATAAAAACTTGTGTGTTTATTTCTGTTATTTTTTGTCACTACTATTCTTGATACGTTGTTATATTCTCATCCTAAGTCCCGATAACTTTTTGTTGACGAACAAAAAAAATCCATTTT
This sequence comes from Cordilura impudica, assembly GCA_963682025.1. Lineage (NCBI taxonomy): Eukaryota > Metazoa > Arthropoda > Insecta > Diptera > Scathophagidae > Cordilura > Cordilura impudica. Next base: position 34,128,458 of record OY821517.1, read on the forward strand.
TCAAGCAACAACAACTTACGTCTACATTGGTGGTTGCATTGGTAGTTTTTTTTTTTTTCAAAGAAAACGACGTTTGTCGACATAAGTTGCTTTACCTGCACACACTTTAAGTGTAATTTACATATTGTTTCTTTCGTCCTTCTCTAGGAACTATTCCTCTGAAGATTTTTGACTCAAAATTTTATATAAAGTATTTATTGCCCATATCTACAGGACTGTTAAATAAAAAGATCTTAAATCTTTATATCGAGCCCATAATTTCAAATATAACGTTTTTTGGCTCCCCTGAACATTTTGATTTTACGAGATACGAGGTTATTCTAGAAAACCACAGATGTAGCACTTGATTTTTGTTTTGATTTTGCTTTTCGTTGTTTTTGTTGTAATGTAACGGATGATATTTTTGCGGAAAATTTTAACCCCTTAAATCCCTGTTTTAATGGTGTTTTTTTTCTCTTTTCTAAAAGAAGGACAAAAAGACCTTGACCATATTCTACAAAAATGTTCACCGTAATATTTTACATAAATTTGCTGAACACATTTTATACCTAAAATGTAAGGGTCACATAGTTTCTTTTGCCGATTAACAATAAGAATGTGCCAGAGCTGGGAAACTTTAACCCCCCCTCAAATGAAATTCAGATGTAAACTTTCAAAACGTCGATACACGTGTCTTTTTTTGTCTCCTCCTTGTAATTTTTTTTTTTGTGTTGTACAGTGTTATTAGCCCATAATTGTGATTATATTACTGAGTTTTGATAATGTATGTTTTGCTAAATACTTATTTGTTTTATATAATTTATTTCTAAAAGTACTCTACCGAGTATGACATTGTCGCATAATGATATTTTGTTAACGAGTTTTTTTTTTTCAGTATTCTTAAAAAAAGGGTCATGGCATTAAGGTTGGAGCCTTCAAAAATGAAACATTTTCGTTTAAAAATTTGTAAGACAAAAAACTCATATGTTTTGTGATTTCCATATCTTAATTCTTAGAGCAAAGGTATGCACAAAAACATTTACATATATACAATCCTCTATATGATTTACATTTAAGTAGAATTATCGTCCCTGAATTTTTCTATTCATTTTATCTCGCGATAAAAATCACATCTTCAAATATGGTATATTTGCTTCATTGTCTCCATATGAAAATAATAATTTTTGAATGTATTGGAAATCTCGAATTTCATTGAATTTGAATCTTTTTCTTTTCCATCAATAGTGCCAACTCGTTATCACGCATTTTTATCAGAGTGCAAACCAAATCGAACTAATGCTTTGTCATGCACTACTCTACAAAAGGACTCTACTTTTGTATTGTTAACGCCCCTTGAAAGTGTTTTCCATGCAAATCTATTTCAACCTGATTATATCTTTTACTTATCTTTAACGATTTCTTTCTCTTCTTCGTTGTGACAATCACTAGATTAGACAATCATCACCTTCATCATTTCTTATTTTATATTTATATTTTACTTATTTCAAAGTATTTTACTTGGTATTTGTTTGCCTTAAGTGTGGGTTTGTGTGCGTGTATGTGTGTGTAAATCGAGCGGTGATGCTAGGATCATCATTATCATGACTGGCGCATAGATTATCCTTGTGGCTTATGCTTAATGATGATCTCGATCCGGTATGTTACCACCATAATGAAACTCAAAAAAAAAAATAAATAAAATGAAACAAAGAAGAAATTAGAACAGCAACACAATATTTACACACGAATTTCTTTGTTTTCTGGTAACTGTTTCATTTTGTTTCAGTTGTTGTAAAGAAAATATCTCTTTTCGTTTGCCTACATATGAGTGGTGGATCAATTTTTGATATTTTGCAAATCTCAGTTGTCGCCTCTATTGTATTTTTGCAAATATTTATCTGGCGACAAGTAGTTTTTAAACGTCTGTCCAGTGTCTGTAGAATATTAGTCGAAAAAAAACAATAGAAAAGTACTTGAAATATGACATCAATTTGTCCCTACAATAGTTTAATCTGCTAATCAGTGCAAACATATCTTTTGTTTCTTTTTTTTTTTTTTTTAAATACATATGTAAAACAATGTTGGAATCGGATTATATTTGCACCGGGATTAAGCCCTAAACTTAAAGTTTTGCATTTTCGATCGGTAGTATTAGGTTGAGTATTGCATCTTCGAAGCTTTATAAACTTGATGTATTGAGGATGGCTTATGCTAAAATTAAATTTGTTGAAAGTTGCAAGCACAATTAGTCTTTAGAGCTAGAAACGACAGAAAAAAGGTTTAGCGTTTGAGTTCGGAAAAGGCGATAATAACTACAACGAAACTTGATAATTTAAGAAACTCATTGACTTTGTTTTTGAAGTTAAGTAAGTACTTCTTCGATTCCTTTTTTTAATCTCATCCCAATTTTATAAAATTTATAACATCCTCGGAGTTTTTTTTAAGTTGTCTACGCTGAGTTAAAAATTGCTTTAATGTTATAAAATTCGATGACAATTTAGCTCGTAAATCACAGATTTTGTGAACTCAATTAATTTTTGTTTGATTAATTGTTTGTCCGATTCTTCAATATTATTGTCAAAACAGGCCTTTTCAGGCAAATTCATTAAATACAGGATCGAGTTGCAATTATTCAATTTGTTAAACTTTTTCATAGCCGATATAAGTCATTAAAAAGTTTTGTGAGGTCCGCTTTATGGGCTTCGAATGTCAGATTCACTTTTTGTATCTATATACAAAAAACAAACGCTGTGTGTTAGTCTCGCTAAAACTCGAGAACCACTCAACCGATTTACAAACCAATGTATGCGTTGGAAAGGTCTACTTTCACTGATGGTCAACGCATATGCGTATCGATTAATGCAATACATCAAACGGTCGGGTAGAGTTTTCAACATTTTGGTGTTGATTTGGTATGCGTATTTGCTTAAATGAACAAAATGCAGGACAAAGAGAAATTGCTCTACGAAATACAATTTTTAACGCATTTTTTAAATTGTGCAAAGAAGATTAATTTTTAAGAACATTGCTTTATGCACAGGTTCCATCATATTATATTTGGAATGCATCAACAAAGGAATTTTAACATCGAAAGCAAATCATACCTCTTCGGGGTCAGCGGCATATGTTTGAAACTGATGCTTTAGATAGAATTTACAGAGTTCAATGAAATAATGATCAGTGTTTTCATTTTTACTTGCTTTTGATTAATGTTCGAGTCAAAAGTCATTTAATTATTAAAGAACTCTTTATGGACAGTTATGCGCCCCTTATCGTGAAGCATGAAGCAATTTTATTTTTTATCATTTTGTCAACTTGCGATCTGGCTAATCCATCTGATTTATGAATGAAATAGCTTGAATAAGTGATGGAAGATATTTTACGTCGAATACGCATCTTTACTTTATATGTTTATTAATGTCGAATAAAGTGTTATCGAATATGGGCATGATGTCACTTAATCGTCCACTGCACGACGAATTCAACCACGACCTACAAAGAGAACAGCAATACGATACAGAGGCATTAATCGAGGCAGTCCGTACAAACGTTCCTCAATTAAATCAACAGAAAAAAACTGCGTACGACTCATTGATGGAAGCTGTGAACAATGAAACTGGTGGCATATACTTCCTGGATGCTCCCGGAGGAACTGGAAAAACTTTTTTACTATCTTTGATTTTGGCCTCGATTAGATCAGAGCTTGAAGTTGGCCTGGCACTGGCTTCGTCTGGAATAGCAGCTACTTTGCTAGAAGGCGGACGAACTGCACATTCGGCTTTAAAATTGTCATTAAATATGCAAATCAACGAGACACCAACCAGCAACATAGCCAAAAATAGTGCAATGGCAAAGACTTTACTGAGATGCAAATTGATAGTTTTGGACGAATGTATGATGGCCCACAAAAGATCCCTAGAGGCACTGGACAGAACACTAAAAGATCTTCGTAAAACTCACACCCTTTTTGGTGGAGCCATGATTCTATTATCCGGTGATTTTCGTCAGACTCTTCCTGTTATTCTTGACGAACTAAAAGCATGCACGAAATCATCAGTTTTGTGGCGACATGTAAAGACCATCCGATTAATGACTAACATGCGAGTTTTTCTACAACATGATCAAACTGCAGATGTGTTTTCGAAACAATTGCTCGACATTGGTAATGGGAAAATCGCAGTTGACATCTCGACCGGATTAATAACGTTGCCAACTGATTTCTCCCAGTTGACCGAAATAATGGAGGAGCTCATTCAACACGTCTTTCCGACCATTGAGCAAAACTTCAAAAACCATAATTGACTGAGCGAACGAGCCATATAGGCGGCTAAAAACAAAGATGTCGATGATCTCAACACAACTATTCAAAGTTTCATTCCGGGGCAATTATTTGCATTCAAATCGCTGGACACAATTATCAACCCAAATGGAGCAGTCAACTATCCCCCAGAATTCTTGAATTCATTGCAATTGCCTGTATTACCACCTCAAAATTTGCAACTGAAAGTCGGCTCTGTCATCATCATGTTGCGTAATATCAACCAACCTCGACTTTGCAATCGAACGCGATTGGCTGTCAAAAATCTCATGAACAACGTCATCGAGGCGACGATTATCAAGGGAAATTCCCCGTACGGCTGAAATTCCCCGTACGTCTGGCCTTCGCGATGAGCATTAACAAATCACAAGGCCAGTCCCTAGAAGTTTGCGGTATTCACTTATAGTTTCCGTGTTTCTCGCACGGACAATTATATGTTGCGTGTTCGCGTGTCGGCAAGCCGTTATCTTTATTTGTTTACGCGCCATAAATCAAAACGAAACACACAGTTTACCAAAAAGCTCTGAATTAAATATTTATTTCATTTCTATCTACATATCTACTAGATCATATATATATATATAGATAAATAGATAAGTTCGTATAAATAAAATACATTTAATTAAGTTAAATTAGAAACGACTTTCATTTATTTACCAAACAAAACTCCAACTATAGGCAATATTGGCAAGTTCAATGAATTGGAGTTTTAATGATAATTGGGATCTATAACAGAAGAGATATAATAAAATCAATATAAAGTGGAACGAAGTTCACCGGGTACAGCTAGTTTCCAATAAAATTGAGTCAAGTACGTTGTATAAATATAGTTTTTGGAATCAGTGAACATTAGCGTGATGCTACGTTATATGGACATGTTTTAAGTGGCAATTTTAAGAAGTGTTGAGATCCAGTTTGTTTCCTTTCTATATAGAACTAATAACTGTGAAGTTTGGTTACCATCGGATAAAGAAAAGTCGCGCCGGAAATCGATTAAAAATTTCCAGTCTGTATATATGGGTAAAATATAAGTTTTTTCAGATTTTATAAACATTTCGTTCTACAGATTAATTTTCTCGGTAAGTTGTTATATGCATCGATTTTAGCATTAAATTATCTTTTCAAAGAGCTATATGACTTCAAAATCGAATAAAAACTCGCCAAGAAATAGCAAAAGCCCCAGACCACTTTTGTGCCAAAAAAAACTGGGCCATGAAATTTGTAGTCTTTTTTTTCAACTTTGAGAAATTGATTAAAGCCATAATTTTTTTTTTGTATCTATACATATAAGTACTCAGATATAAAGTATTGTTTTATTACCAAGTTGTAAACCTATTGCGCAATGACACCGAAAATTGGTATTTTTTTTTTTTGATAAAATTTTAAAACTCCTTCTTCAAGTTTTAAAAAATTTTCTTAAATTAAATTTAAAAAAATTGATTTGGCACTTTGTTAAGCACATGTTAGAGATTAACTGTGTAAATTTCTGGGTCAATCCCTGTGATAGGATTTATTTACACGAATTTTTTTTTTGCGGATTTCTAGAAAAATTAGATTTTTGTGAAATAGTCAGTAAATGTAATCTTTCTAAATACTTTGATAAAAAATTAATCAGTTTTCTACTTTAAAATGTTTTATTTCATCATTGGGAAAAAAAATAATTTCACGTCATTAACCCATTTGGAATTGGCGCCACAACTGAACCCAGGCTTGTTTAGGACGATTAAGTAAAAAATTCAAATATTTTGAAATACTGTTAAATTTTTAAATTTAATGTAGATCTTCCACGTTAACCCATTATTTGCCAAGGCTAGCTTTGGAGTACCGAAAACGAGTTTTTCTATTTAACTCTATGAAACCACTATTTAGAATTTAAGAAATATAATTCGGTTAATATTTTTTATTTAACCCTTCAGTGCTCCTGGGATCAAAATAATCCATTGTGATATATCTTTGGTGCAATTATCTGGTTATTGCTCGCGAATATAAATTAAAACAACTTTTAACCAATTTTATTATAAAATTATTTTATTTTTAAAAACTATTTACATTTTTCTAAATAAAATAAGAACATTGTTCAACTATAACTATAACATTGTTTAATTAAACTTGACTTTGTACAGAAAAGATATTGCTTTTCTTCTTCATTGTTTGTTAACACTTTATTAAAACCTTTTATGAATTTAACGCCTCTTTCGGCAGTATCGATTACTACAAACAATTCCTTGCAGAAATGGTAACTCTTTTTAAAATCTACATTAGATTGCCATGGAGGAAATAACAAAAATTCTGCAGAAATTCTAAACCAGCAGAAAAATTTTTTTCAATATTTTGGGTGAATGATTTTCCATTTTCAATTTGTTTCACAACTGGTTCCCCTACATCTACACAAACAACCAGTTTTTCTTTCACTTCTAGTGGAACTTTTGAGTAAAAAAATGCTAATGCCACCATTTCTTCGGCCAAATGCCAAAAATGCTATTGCATTTTTATGTAGTTACTTTTTTTAAAAATGCCAAAATTCAAAGTTTGGCCGAGGAAGGAATGGGTTAACGTTGCTCGATTTATTTTAAGCGTGGCATCTAAAAATTCAGCAGCACTTACAAAACATTTGAATATTTTGAACTAATTGGGGTCATATGTGATCCCAACTCCAAAAGGTTTAATGGGATCATATTATTTTTTCTCAAAACCTAGGCTGTTAAGATAAAATATAAAATTTAAAATTAGAAAACTGAATAATTTTTGATACAAAGATTGCATTTACTAAATATTTCACAAAAATCTAATTTTTCTCGAAATCCACAAAATAAATCCTTGTAAAAAAAATTCGAACACGGGGATTTACCTAAATATTCACACAGTTAATCTCTTACATGTACTTAACAAAACCCTAAAATGCCACATCCATTTTTTAAAATTTTGTTTAAGAAAATTTTTTAAAACTTGAAATGGGAGTTTTCAAAATTTTATCAAAAAAAAAAAAAATTACGCATTTTCGGTCTCAATGCGCAATGGGTTCAGAACGTGGTAATAAAACAATACTTCATATCTGAGTACATATAAGTATAGAGACCAATAAAATTTCGTGACCTAGTGTTTTTTTTTTTTTGGTCTGGGGCTTTTGCTATTACTTAGCAAGTTTTTATTTGATTTTGAAACTATATAGCTTTTTAAAAAGATTTTTAATACTGTCGATTCATGTAACAACTTGTCGAAAAAATTATTCTATAGAACGAAATTTTCATAAAATCTGAAAAAAAGTCATATTTTCCCCAAATAAACACACTTGAAATTTTCAATCGATTTCCGATTATTAGTTTTATATGGAAAGGAAACAAACTGGACCCCGACGCTCCGTAAAATCGCATTTTCATCGCAGCGTCATCTCAATTCAAGCATTCTAAAATGTAAAAATTCACTTTTTGAGCGCCAAAACTAGTGCGAAAAGAGCTTACTGTATATTTGAGGTTTTTGGAATAAAATATTAGAGTCGATTTTTCCTTGATTTGTCTAGAATTAATTTTCTCCACTTGGATTGACTCTTTGTTGTATAAAAACAAATCACTAGAATAATTTAATAATATAAACTAAACGCAATTCTAGTAGGTTACTGAATATTTCGCTTTAAGAATTGGAATTTAGTTTCTAGCAGTTTAGCCCATAGTCTACCGTGAACTTTAAGAATTTTAAACGAAAAGCTTCTTAGAAATAACCTAATCCAGTATGATTGGGATATGGACCTAATATAGTTTTCCTGAAAATCGTTGTGGGGTTTCATGTAATTGGTCTAGACTTTTTATAACTTTTCTATATTGTTCTATCAAATGTTTACGTATTGAATCTTTAATCTATAATATTAAAAGATAAGGCAATTTTTTGTGACAAATTATTTGTTAAACAGTTTTATCCCGATTTTGGCCAAGCGTATCTTATTTGAAAGGTATTTCTTTTTAGCTGTCCACTAGACTTACAGATTTTTAAATTTTTGAGTTATGCTCATTTAAAGTTGCTACTAACACATACATAAAAGTATACAATGATATGTGTGTGTATTATTCATTCACAATAATAGTTGTGTTGAATTGAAAAATTATTTTGGCCATAGCATACCTTTGGGTCAATAATTTATTAAATTAAAAAATTAAAATTTCCTAGAAGTTGCACTCGAATTTAGAGGGCTGGAATCTGCTAGTAAATATAATTATTGAAATCTTAAAGCTAATAAATCAATTTTAAGTTGAGCCAGCGGAAGATAGAACTTCATTGGCTGGGTACATATTCTTCTTTGATCTTATAAAATCAGCAGTGCTCCTCCTTCGTAAGCACTGGTGACTGACATTATTGCGTAGAAAACGTTCCTTAATATTTATTGCAAAAATGTAAAAAATCGCAATTGTTTTTAGGCTCGCATTAAAAATAATTTTTAGGATAAAATTATTTAAACTACGTAAAAATTGATTTATAAAACAATTTTAATTTTTATGATTTTAATTAGACTTTTGAGTTATGGACTTAAACCTGTAAATCGTTATAATCCTACTCACTACACCACCAATAGCAATAGTCTGCTCGATATCTTCTTTATCAGTGATTTGTCCAACGTGTTGTTGTATGATCAAATTTCAGCACCATGCTTTTTAAAATACGATTTGATCTACCTGTCTTAAAACTATCAGATTCCACAAGCTAATATGGTGTACTCATACCGTAACTTTAAATATTTTAACTATGCATTACCTCTAAAAACAAAATCCAAAACAGTCAATATTAAATCTTGATTTACTGCTACTATAAAAGACTCGATCTAACGAAGGGATATTGCATATTCCAGATGGAAGAGGTTTAAAACTCCTGAACTGCAAAACGAATACCATACGGAGAGGAGAGATGATAACCGAAAAATCAAAACAGCTAACTGCAATTTCTTTGCTATGAAATTTAATTCTGCCATTGACTCCAAACTAACGTGGAAACAATTAGAGATATTGGCATTGGAAGATGCATTAATAATAGCTGTTCGATAGACGCTGACGAATTGAACTTAAAATTTACGAATCTACCTTCGGTATAGGTTGATCATGAACTTAATAATAATATACGAAATACTCCAAATTATGTCGAGGAAAATTCCTTTGAATTTAAATGCGTTAGTTATAAAATGCATTTCTTTGATATTTATGATTAAAATACTTCTTCCACTATAACTTCAAACAGTTTCCCTACCATATGGAAACATGCTAAAATAATACCTATTCCAAAATCAGATTCTCAGCAACGACCAATAGCCATTCCTGATATTTTTCAAAAGTTTTTGAAAAGATAATTTTTTCTCAAATGAATGAATATATAAATAAATAAATAAATAACCCAACACAACTTAATGTCCCATAAACAATCCGGCTTTCAAGCAAAGTACAGCTCCGTGAAAGCCTTAACTGACGTTTGCAAAAACATAAGACGTGACACAGACGACAGAAAATAACCTTCCTTGATCAAACTCAAACTCTCTGTATGAAGTTAAGACATTTCTTTAATTTTTCCTTAACATCAACGCTTTTAATTTCCTCTTATCTCACAAATCGCAATAGCAAGTCATCTACGCTGATGATGTACAACTCTTTCTGGGCACACCAATTGAGTCGATAGATGAAAATATAGACAAAATTTATGACCTTAGTCAATTGTACAGATGGCCGTGTCAGCAAATGGTTTATACATTAATCCCAACAATTCAAAATGGGAATGAAATAGTTATCAATGGCGAGAGAATTAACTTTTTTACAACAACAAAAAATCTTGAAGTAAGTTTTAATAACAGTCTAACTTGGTCGAACTACATTTAAACGACCATTGTTCAAACTTACATGAAGCTCAGAACTCTATGGAACACTGAATCTTGCACTCCCTTAAATATAAGAATACTTCTAGTCAAAACGTATTTAATGCCCGGCATTTTATACGGGTGTGAACTTTTTGCAAGTTGTGATTCATTTAGTAAAGGAAAAGTTAATCTTTTATATAACAGTATAATTAGATATGTTTCTTTCTCTGCAATATGACCAAGCAAATAGATTTTGTGCTTACGACGATCAGTGTCATTGCTGTTGTTTAACACTTATCTTATTGGTTTCCCTTTTCTACGTAGTACAAGCAGCTGGTATCTGTTTTGTCGTTGGGTTAATTAGTGATGAAGGCATAGCACTGATCATAATTAATCGTTTCAGCAATAAGGCAGGTACTTGCTCTTGTACTATCGTAAGGAAAATGAACTTAATTTTTATTTTATTTGATGTCAGGTATTTTTGGTATCGACTTTTGCAACATACGTGGACTCAGATCGAATTTTTTCTCTGTATATGCCCACATTTGCTTTCATCGGTCGGATGCTTTCGCCTTATGTGAGACCCAGGTTAGTGTGGATGCTGATCCACAGGATTTTCACATGCCTGGTTAACACCTTCTATCCCTTTTTATTCTCCACAGGGGCCTTGTTATGTACATTCGCGGCAATATTGTGTACCAGTAACAGCAACATCTGAACTGTAATAATGCAAAATTTAACTCACTTTGGGTTTAGTTCAAAATCAAAGGGAGCATACCTATAATGGCTTCGACGCCCTTTCTGAATCCATATCTAGAATCGTAGAGAGTTGCCCGAATAATAAAATCGTTGTTGCCGGCGATTTTAATTTTCATAACTTTACTTGGCTTCACCATTCGAGTCAAACAACTCCCGAAGCCGTTACGTTGAGCTTTTCGCGGCGCATAACCATATAGCGCAATTAGTGAATCAACCAACGCACATTCCATGCATTGAAGGGCAACGACAAAATACTCTCGACCTATTTCTCACTTAACACCCTGATAAGTATGAAGTGAAAATATTTGCACCTCTAGGTAATTCGGATCACTGCACCATTTCCGCATCCTTTTCGTACTCTGTACTTCAAAGTGTTTCAGCACCAGATATGAAGCGCTTAGTTTTTATTTGCGAAAAGGCTCGTTGGGCTGAGCTCAATGATTTTTTTAAGCATTTTAACTGGAAACTTTGTTTCCTGGATAAAAATGTTGATGTTGTTGCAAAAATGTTGCAAAAAATAATAGTGCTTAGTATGCGATTATTCATTCCATCAAAGCACATTTCGGCTAAACCTAATCAAAAATTATAGTTTAACCAGACTTGCAGAGATGCAGTCAGATTCAGAGAGGAAGCATTCAGATATTGGCGTGAAAATAGAAATACCATCACTGAGCTGCGACGCAAACAGCCGAGAACTGAATGGACCAAAACACGAAGGCGCCAAAAGTTTCTTTACGATCAGCGTCTTCATGCTAAAGTTCTCTCTGCTCCTCGGGGTAGTAAGAGCTTTTGGTCATTTGTTAAAAGGGTAAAGATTAATGCTAGTTCTGCTATCCCAACTTTTTTAATGAATGACCAAATATTCACTGAACCGAATGATAAGGCTAACCTCTTAACTGAACTTTTTGCAAAAACCTCGTTTTTGCCGGATAGTGATCAACCTCTGCCCGAACTTGAAAGTGTATCTTGTACTATGCCTAAAATATTCTTCCGAACATGAGCAGTTAAAAAGGTTCTTTCGGATCTCAACATTAATAAGTCTTCGGGACCGGATGGTATACCAGCGCTGATGCTGAAACAGTGCTCTTCGACGCTTGGCCAACCTTTTCAGCCTTTCGTACCATGCGGGAGTCTTTCCCTCTTGCTGGAAAGTTGCTAATGTCCAACCAATCCCTAAAAAGGGTGCGGCTAATATCCCTGAAAATTACCGTCCAATTGCAATCTGCTCTGCGCTCTCAAAGGTGATGGAGAGCATGATCAATTTCCAGCTTGTGAACTACCTAAGGCCAACTCACTTCTTAATGATCGACAGTATGGCTTCCGTAGAAATCGTTACACGGGAGACCTGTTAGCTCTACTTTCTGAGCGCTGGGGTCGATCCATTCGCAATTTTTGCGAAAATAAAGTGGTTGTTGTAGATATTTCCAAGGCATTCGATCGTATGTGGCACGGTGCAGTGATACCTAAGCTTATTGCGTTGGTCGGTAATGATTTCTCTCGATTTATATCGAGTTTTCTCAGAGACCGAACAATATGTGTTGTTATTGATGGGCTCTCATCTAATGAGTTTCAGCTTAATTCAGGGGTACTCCAAGGTTCCGTTCTTTCTCCTTCTCTTTTCCTTATCTTTCTGAACGACCTTCTTGGTCAAACTTTTAATTCGATATACTCCTTCGCAGATGACAGCAGCATTTGTCATTCATTTTCCTTTAATTTTAGGCCAAGCCTCTTGGAGGTTGAGGGCAAAAGGCGGACAATGAATGACACACTCAATCAAGACCTGTTAACAATTTTCGAGTGAGATAAAGCGAATAGGGTTGATTTTAATGCGTTGAAGACTCAATGTTGTATGTTGACCCATAGGACCATGGATTCAACAATGTCATCTGTATATATGGGTGGTACGGGTATTGAGGAATTGGATACTCTTGATGTTCTACGCATAAGAATTCAATGTGATGTTCGTTGGAACGAGCATATATTTCAAGTGTCGAAAGAAGCATTCAAATGTCTTGTTTGCCAATATTACTTTACTCCTTCTGATCTCCTTAAAATCTATACCACTTACATCTAACGGAAAATAGAATACAACTCCCATATGTGGGCAGGAGCTTCAAAATCTATTTTAGAGCTACTGTTCTTCTGAGACTAGCGAACTTATTCCAAGTGGCCGAGTTTCGGTTCGCTCTACCCGCTTCTCTAGTAGATCATATCCGTTTGTAGTCTATTGTCCATTACAGAGAGAATTCGTTTGTCAGTCGAACTAGCCGTATGTGGAATAAACTCCCCCCACAGGTCTTTCCTGACAGTTATAATCTAATAAAATTTAAGTCAAATATCCACAAACACTACTCCCTCTCTCCTCCTTCCCATAACCTATTTTCCTGAAATCCTGAATTAATTAAAAAAAAAGAACGTCTGCCGAAACTTCTTTCTTCACGAATAAGATTTTCGGCGTATCATTCGAAAATCTGATGGAAATTAGGGTCCTTTTGTTTCTTCATAAAGTAGTTTTCACCGCAAAACCACTTTACCTGTGTGAAAATCTCCGGTTTGCCAGACTAAGGGCCATTATTACAACTTGCCAATAGCTAAAGTTAGGATGTTATCGGCCAGATTATTAGTTTTTCGTTATTACAACTATACTTTAAGCTAAAAGTGACCGATAAGCTAAAGGGAAGATATTGTTGCCTTTAACTTTTAACGTGAGGTTTATGTATTTAATGTTGCCACATTTTCTGATCTATGAAGAAGAAATTCACACCAATTTAGTTTTGGAAATAAATTTATTTGCATATACTTAAATGTATGTTTGTATATTTTTTAAAAAGTTTTATTACACATTTATAACAATTATGTAACTTATAATAAAGGTTTTTAGTTTTAATTCTATTGTTTGCTTGCGAACAAATAAAGGAACGTTGCCACTACGTATTTTATAAAGCAATTCATTTGGTCAAAAGTAATCGGTGTTTCCTTTGGTGTTGCCACAATATCAAAAATATTAATTTTATTTTACTGGGAAGTTGTAATAATGTAAAGAAGTTAAAGGTAACTTTATTGCTCACTTTAGCTAAAGTTACCTTTAACTAACATTAACTTTAAAGGGAAGTTGTAATAATGACCCTAAACCGAGGAAAAAAATTAATTCTAGCTCGTCATCGTTATTTGGTATTTGGTATCTGAATATTTTGAATATGCAACCAGAATCTCAGAAACTTAACAGCAGCGATTCAAATTTAAAAAAATTCCTTTTTGAATATTTTGCATAACAATTTTATTAATTAAGTTGACTTATAATTAATTTTTTTTATTGTAATCTTCTATGTGTTGTTTTCTTGGTTATTCTTTAACATTTTTTCTTAAATATTTCCTGTATTTCGTTAAGCCAAATTATAACTAACAATTGTCATACCCAAGCATAATTATTCCTGTACAGTAATTATAAGATTTATTCTTCCTGTACAGGAAAGCAAAACGAATAAAATATTAGTATCATCAAATGTTTACTCAATCTTTTACGTTCTCAAATATCCTTGCAGGCTTTTCAAGCTGTGATACATATTGACTCCAATGTTTATTTTATTCAATATCTAAAACTTGATCATACGATTTAAGTTAACTTTCTCCTAAAATTTGTATTTTTCATTTTGATGCAAATTAGTGTTGTTTTTTTTTTATATTTAGAGCCAATGAATAGTGTAATGAACAATTGCAACATATGTACAGATTTAGAAATTAGGTGATAACATCCTCCATAAAATAATGTAGTGGTTGCATAAATACACTGCTCCCATAATTTATGACATCTAACAAGTTTCACCATAAACTGCAAAAACTAAATGTTGTTGAACAATTTTTGTTTTTCTCAGTCAAAGTTAGAGAACTTTGGACAAATAATAAAAATAAAAACAATGAAAATTAGAGTTGTGAACATGTGGTTTTATGACTCAATTACGTTGCGTAATAACGGGGTTTGAAATCAATTGCCAAACAAGTTAATTTGTGGCTGATTGAGACAATAACAAACAAACAATTCTATATCAAAATAAACACTTGATACAACAATCCACCAACAGCATCCACCAATTAAATAACAACAGTTGTGATAAACAGTTTTTGTTAATAACAACTCGTTGGAAAAGTGTTTTGAAAATATTTGAAACATTTACCAACAAGACAGGAGGGTGGTGATGCGAGTAGTAGAATAGATAAAGTCAGTGCAAAGAAGATTTCATCATTTTTTTTCTTTTCTTAATACAAACAAATTAAATATGACAATTACAACGTGTTGGTTGGTTGTATTGTGGTTTGGAAAAACAGCAACATATTTTTTGTTTTTATCAAAAATGCCACCCTAGTTGCAGTAAGAGAAAGAAAATTCTATGACATTTTTCTTTATGGTTTTTGACTTTTCAGTCTATCATTTTCTTTCTTCCTTTCTGTATGTGTGAGATCGTATTTTATCAATTCCAAATCAATTGCAATAAAATTAATTGTTTTGTTTGTTTTTTTCTTGTCGTTGTTATTGTTGTTATCCTGTTATCAAACCGAACATGATTTCTGTTGAAATTTCTTCACACTTTTTCTTCTCCAGGTATGTATGAATGTTGTTGTTGTTTTTTTTTTTTTTTGAAAGTTGTGATTTGTACCACACCTCTGTGGCTTTGATACGTTGTACTCTGTTCTTAAACAAATAATGATAAATGATTCTTTCGTGGCTGGCGCTCAGAATCACAATCACTACACTACACTACACTACACACCACACTACATGCTGATACGAAACTGCCACACAAGCCTCCCGTAAACGCACAACCAACAGCAGCAGCAGCAACAACCACATAGATCATTATCTTGTGATGTTGTATTGCGTTCCTGCATCCAAATTTGAAGTCACCGATCAATTCAACTTGAAGAATTTGATTGACAATCAGTGTCACAATAGACATTATTATGAAGTCTTTTTGGTAGATTTGTTGCTTCGACGACCGTAGTTGGATTGTAGAGCATAAGAAGTTGTTTCTGTGGCAATATCAGCATGAGTGTGTAATGTTGTAGGATGTTATTTTTGATTGCCACTGTTTGTTTATGTGTCTTGAGATAAGAGTTATTTATTTATGTACGAGTATTTAAACACTATCTCAGTTTATTAATAAATATGGAAATTGTTTTGGTTTTGGAGAAAATTTAATTTGTTTATTGCATAACATAAAATTTAGTAACAGTTGTTATAATTTCAGAGATTTTTTAATTAAGTTTAAAGTATTCAAAAACCAAATCAAAAAATTTCAACTGAAAAAATTGTCTTCATCTTATTCAAGTTAGAATTAAAAAAAAGATATCTATAATATTAATAGGCTAGGCGATTTCTTGTGACTAATGTTTTGTTTTACCGTTTTATCCCGATTTTGACCAAACGTATATTATTTGAAAGGTATTTCTTTTTAGCCGATTTTCAGATTTAGAGATTTTTAAATTTTTTTCTTTATTTTGAGTTAATTGCATAATATTATACAATGCTATGTGTGTGTCTATTAAATTTGTTAATGTGTTTGTAATTAAAATGAGTGTGTTTTTTGTGTTGATTTGTGAATTGGCTATAATTGATTAGCATACTTTTAGGGTCTTTATTTAATGAAGAAAGAAAATTTCCTAGAATTTGCGCTCGAATTTCGAGGTCTGGAATCTGCTAGTATATATAACGGCTATATTTTCGGTTTATTTTTCATACAAAGAAACCGTTTAAAAAATGTAGGTGTTATAGGAAAATTATTATTACAGACCAGCACATTATCTAGTTTAGATTGATGGAAAACAACTTTTATTAAAAACTGTTCAAATAGCTTGTGTTTTAGCCAAATTTTTTGTATGGTTATTAAATATATTATTAGAGAATAATATTATTATACCACGGTGGCCCCAGAACAACACGACCCGATGTATAGATGGCGGCAGTAGTTTGAAAAAAATTACCATGGTGTAAAACACATTGTTGGGTGAAGCAGACCGAGCCCAGAATAATTAAAGTATCCAATAATATACTAAAAAATTTTTGTTTACAAAAATAAAGGTGGCGTTGAAATGCCTATAACACTGTACAACAAAATCAAATTTTTTTCAAAATTACAAGGTCCGGCCTATAATTTTGATAGAGGAGACAAAAAAAAGACACACGTAACGACGTTTTGAAAGTTTACATCTGAATTTCATTTGAGGAGGGGTTAAAGTTTCCCAGTTTTGGAAAGAGCAAAAAACGCCATTAAAACAGGGATTTAAGGGATTTAAGAATTTTATTTTAAAGTACCCCAAAAGAGATTGAAATTAAATTCTTAATAAATGCGAAATTAACCCTAAGCTTTCTTTTGTTGTGTCTTATTTCTGGCTTTCTGGTTGAATTTTCCGCTTTGGAGTATTCAGGGACTTATAGTAAAATTTAACGGCTATTATTTTTGTGGAACAATTTAACCCCTTAAATCCCTATTTTAATGGTGTTTTTGCTCTTTTAAGAAATTCAGATATAAACTTTCAAAACGCCAATACATGTATCTTTTTTTTTGTCTCCTCTATCAAATTTATAGGCTGGACCTTGTAATTTTTTTTGTGTTGTACAGTGTAACTAGTACAAATCTATTACAAAGTTTAAGATTTTTTCAAAATATATTTACTTTTTTAAACACTTTCTTTTAACTCATACTCTCTGTCTGTCTGCCATGAGGCAACCCCATTCCCCTTATCCAATTAATCTGAAACTTGGCCCATAGTCTTGTTGTGACTATAGATTAATTTTGGGGTAGTCGTGCACAGTCACTCATAGTCACGCTCAGTCAGTGATTTATAACCCATTTACCCTTATCCGATCGATCTGAAACTTGGTCGATAGACTTGTTGTGACCAAGTATTAGCTTAAAAATAGTCACGCATAGTCACGCCCAGTCACGGAGTAATTTAAACCCCGTTTCCCCTCAACCAATCAATTTTAAACTTGGTCCATAGACTTGTTGCGACCAAAGATTAATTTTAAAATAATCACACAAATTCACGCAAAGTCACGCACAGTCACGGAGAGATTCAAAACTCATATGCATTAGGAAAAAAGAGTTTTAACAAAAACTTTGTTTTTATGGGTTAGACTATTAGTTTGTCCTTAGAGCAAGCTTCTTAACAGAGGTTAGTCTTCAAACTTGTGTTCACAAAGTGACCTTTAATTTTTCTTATAAATTTTTCTACCTATCACTTGCTTTGCCGCTTAGAAAATTAACAAAGTTATGTTATTGTTCCTATTTTGACACAAAGGTGTCGCTCTACAATTTAAATAGTTGTTTATGAGTATAAACCTAACTTTGCGTAGGCGATGGCTTTAACACATATGTTTTAAGTTTCAAGATGCCTCGTTGCTTAATATTTCCTTTTTGGAGCCAGTAAAAGTAAAATATCTCAGTGTATATGTAAACATGGTGAAAATTGCTCACCCTTAAGTAATGCAATAATTTCATTTAAAATGTTTCAGTCCAACCAATATTAAAGCCGAGCTGGATTCTACTCCTCTCCTTCGTTTACGAGACTAAGCGAAGTCGTACGAGCTGCCAAAGCTAACACCGTGATGATCATCCAATTGTGGTGGCCTTGCTAGAGACGGTTAAGAGGGTGGGGTAAGGTTTTAAAATCTTTTATTTTCCATTTCTCTTTCTGAATGTACAACATGTCGAGAGTGTTGTTTCAAAATTTCAAGTAAATCGGAGCAATACTTAAGACGATACGCGTTTCGCACGACCGGCCTCATACGGTATATCGTATATAAATCAGTTTTTAAGAAACTTTAAATCGATTTTCTCGCTAATAATTGTTCGAAGTCCGTGAACATCATAACTCAAAATCTACTTGAGCGATTCGTTTGAAATTTTACACTGTATATCTACACATAAATCGTCAGGTAACCATGAAGATTTCTTTTTTTTTTATTTTGCATTTTCTTCCCCATTTTGTAACAACAAATTCCCGAAAAATCGTATTTTTCACTGCAAAAAAAAAAATTGAAAAAACTCTTCGTCACTACCTCAGGAAACATGTCACATTTTAAACGCATTTCGATTTTCTTTATTTCACATGATACGGTAACGAGTTTTTATGTTCACAGCAAAACAACAACGCCTCCGGAGATTCGCTGTCACTTATTTATTAAAATTTTAAATTGAAAATTTTTGCAAAGATTCTTCAAATGTTCTGCTATAAAACGTGTATATGAAATAATTAATACAACATTATTCATATCTTCAAAAAAGAATTATGAAAATATGACTTTTTTAACTTTTGAAACCCCCCTTAAGAAAATCTACAAAATGATATTGAATTATTGTCGGCTGAAGGTACGTGAACTAGCTGAAATGATAAGCATTTCAAAAACTGCTATACCGAAAATTTGGAGATGAGAAAACTGCCACGTTTGTTAAAATAGAACAAAAACAGGGTCACCATGGATGATGGAGATAGCTTCACCACTTCACACCTGAGAAAAAGGAACAATCCAAATATTGAACTGAACTAGGAGAATCGTGTCCAAAGAAGACGGAGACAGTTCCATCTGCAGGCAAGTTATTGGGCTGCGCGAGCGATAATTTTTTTGTTGATTATCTTCAAAAAGGAAAAACATTCAAGGGCGAGTACTATGTTAACTCATTGTAGCCTTTAATTGATGAAATTAAGGAAAAACTGCCTCATTTGAAAGTATTGTTTCATCAAGACAATGCACCAGTTCACACATTTACTATTGCGATGACCAAAATCCATGAAATTCGCAAGATTTAGCTTCCTCGGATTATTTTCTATTTCCAAACTTGACAACATGGCCCGGCGTTGCAACATTTATCAACAATGAAGAGGTGCGGTTGATGGCTATTTGAAGGAGCTAGATTGTTCTTCCTATAAAGAGGATATCGAACCTATTGAATATCGCTGGGAAAAATGTATCCAGCTAAAAGGCAATCATGTTGAGAAATAAAGGACATTTTTTCCAAAATTTGTGGTGTTTTCTTAGTCAGGTCGGGTTGTTCTGTAACCGCTGTCCTATTATTAGGGAAGAAATAAGATATTTAAAAAATTCAGGAGCTGTTCTGAAGGCGAAGAGTAGATAGTACTTCCAGATATCTTTACGAGGTTTGTGTAAAAAAATTATTATTAGAATTCCAGATATGACGGAGAACTACTGAAATCAGATTCAGCGCGCCAAAAGCTTTTAGAAAAGTATATTCTGGTTCTATGATCTAAGAATTGTCAGTCTGTGTTGTTGAACAAATACATAATTGAAACCATTTTATAATTAAAATAATCCTATGGACAAATTGTGAACCAACAATTAAGGGCCGTATGCAAAAAAATTAAAGTGTACTTCAAGTAGACTTTATTGTATGTTTTTCATACAAAATTTGTTGATGAAGTCTACTTGAAGTACACTTTGATTTTTTTTGCATATAAAAATGTTTGACATATTAACTTTTTAATTAAATTGACTTAATTCAATCAATTCGAACTATGTTTCTACATTTTACTCCATTATCACTTGGGCGAGTTTACAAATAATAAGTATCTTTTCAATGTAAAGGAACGTAAAATGGCAAAGCATTTCATTTTGCAGCACTCATATCAGATTCGTAACTAGGAAAATATTCCAGATTAAAATTCGAATTTCATGTGGCTAGACCATTCGAATTTTTTAATCAAAAGAAGAGCATCCAAAGCAATGTTAAAGATTCTAAACTAATGATCCGGATGTGATGAAAAATAAGATCATCAATAATGAATTTAACATTTGGATTAAGAGTGATATAGAAAATACATAAATTGTAATAATAAGGGAACAAAGGATTTTGATTTTTTTTTAATTAATTAGAATTTATTAAAGCTTACAAAAATGATAATTTTTTATTTCTAATCACTTGTGGAACTTTTCCGGAAACCCTTCCATAGGGGGGCTTTATAGTGGTTTCTGCCAATTTTTTGGAATATGTAGTCCATCTCCGTTTGAAATTCTTCACATATAAGGACACCTTTTTTGTGCTCTTAAATTCCCTTTTCACAAGAGCCCAATATCTGTACGCAGGCCTAAGGTCCACACAGTTTAGAGGATTTTCTTCCTCAAGTGTTTTCTAACCATAATGACAGGATGCCGAATCGGATCAAAAATATGTGCCATAATAGAAATTTTTTCGTAAACTTCGCTTGCCTACCTTCAACATCTCCTCAAGGACTAGAAATATAAAAATGTTCATCCGGAAGCTTTTAAACATCTGCCAGTACATTGTTTCGTCGTCCATTATCCGCAAGAATATTTTTTTATGAATCATGATTTCAATTTCTGTGCTTTGTTTTTGGCCTCTAAATTGTTTGTTGTATTCCTGTCTGGAACTTTTTGTACTTCTTATGGATTTGCACCAAATAGGCCGAACACTGAGCTAACTGGGAAGGCTGCTTTTCTACTGGATGTGTTGGGAGCTGTTTTCAATATCTTTTCCATTTTCTTGGCATTAGAAACATTATGTGGGCCTTTCTTTCTTCCTGCACCATGTTTCCTATCAATGGTCAAATTCTCCTGATTATTTCAAATTTTCTAATTGGAAACAATTTGACGGCATACCTTTGATTCTTTGGCCATCTTTTTGTATGACCAGTTTAGATATTGTTGAAAATATTTAATCATTCTAGCACGCGCTTCTATTTCGTCATCTATATATTAATACGTGAAGGTACCATTAACATTCATCTTTATTACATCAATTAAATACGGTTATTTTCGAAATATTTGGAAAGATTCATTCCTCATTCCACTATTAAAATCTGGTAACAAGGCTGATATTACTAATTATCGTGGAATAGCAAAATTAAGTAATATAACTAAAATTTTCGAAAAAATTACAACAGATTATCTATGCCATCAGGTAATTATGTTAGTTTCTCCATTCCAACAACTGTTGTACCAAAAAATATATATACGTCACTTGTGACACCAATCTTGGAATATGTTTCTATAATTTGGGACCCAATACGCCAAATTCATATCGACAGTCTGGAATCAGTGCAAAAGCAATTACTATTGTTTTGTCTTTGGAGTATAAACTTCAATCCAATCTTCCATCTTATACCAGCAGACTTGCCTTTATTAAGCTACGAACTTCAAAAAGCCGGAGACCTATGATAAATGTCTCATTTCTTAATATAATTAATGGCGATGTTTGTTCTGGTTTCCTGATTAACAATATCATTCAACATTCCTCAAAGACCAAGAAGTTACTTCTCACTTTTATCTGTACAGTTCATAGAGCTAATTATGCAAATGCAGGCTCTCTCAGGAAAATGTGTATTCAATTTACTGAACTTTATAGATTTATTGATGTCACATTAATTACTAATGTAATTAAAAGTAAAAAAATATGTTTTCTAAATTCATGAATGTTACTAAAATTAATTTTAAAATGTTTTTCTTTGTCAATAGTCTGTAAGGATTAATTCCATAGACCAATAAAAAAAAAACTAGCAGATTCCAGCACTCGAAATTCAAGTGCAAATTCTAGGAAATTTAAATTTTTCATTTAATAAAGACACTAAAGGTATGCTTCACAATTTAACTCATTTTAAATTAAGAAAACAAACTCAACACATCAACACAAACACATTAACAAATTTAATAAACACACACATAGCATTGTATAATTTTATGTATGTATTAGTAGCAACATTAAACAATCAAAACTCCAAAAAAATATTGCATAGGATGAAAATCTGTAAATCTGGGTAACAGCTAAAACGAAATGCCTTTGAAATGATAAATTTTTTGTCAAAATCGGGGTAAAACTCTGAAACTTACATCGGTAAGAAAGAATCGCCTAGCCTATTAATATTATTGATGAATAAATCGTTCAACCAGCTTTTAAGCAAAATACGCCCACGGAGGAGTGTGAAATTTGGCATTATTATAGTTTATTTGGAGAAGAAGTGCAGAATGATAAAATTTATGTATAATATGTATTAAAAATATATTAAATTAAATAAAATAAAATATTTATAGTAAACATGTTTATAAAAGCCTAAAGGTATGCATTTATTGTTGATGGTTTCAAAAAAGAGTACATGTTAATCGCCCTATGTTGAATTGTGAATTGCCTAAAATTGATTAGCATACCTTTAGGTTCTTATAATATTATTTATCAGCAATCCCATTTATATTTCTTCAGTGTGTTCGTTCATCAAATATTTGTAATGAAATTTAATAAATTTTATTTTAAAATTCATAATTTAATGAATTTTATTTATATATTCATAAATTTTTTATATATAAAGATTATAAAAACATTGAAAGAAAAAATTAATGAAAAAATAAAATTTCCTAGAATTTGTGCTCGAATTTCGAGTGCTGGGCTCTGCTAGTTCATTTTAATCAAACAAACAACACATGAATATGGTTGTCATTAATCATAACAACTGACATATTTTTCAGAGATAAATTGTTCAAAAAAAAAAAAAAAACAAATAATGGTTGCGGAAAAAGTATAGAGGAATAATGCGTGATAAGATTTTTTCGATCGCGCTGCTTTTCATTAAGGAAAATAGATTATTTTCATTAAGTGTTTAATTATTATTATTTTAATTAGCAAGTTTGAATATCTTGAAAAGTATATAAATGGGTATGGAAAACTTAGGTGTGAAAAACTTGTCCGCCAGTAACGTGTAGTGATTGCTCATAATTGAGCAACTTTTTTGCGATATTGAAGCGAAATAAACATATATTCATTTAAGATGAAGAAACATTTTATTTTGGTAATGCTAAATACTTTGGTCGTCCATAAATTAGTCGTTCAAATGTCAGTGCATAAGAGCGTTGGTGAAAGTATTGGAGCATATACTCATTGAAGATCTGAGTCTCGATGCTTATAAAGTGTAACTGAAAAACTATATAGAATTTTATTGGTGTGGTTTCAATAAGACATGCCATGCAACCCGTGAAATGACTCAATTATTGCATTTTTTTTTTCTTTATTAAGGCAATTTCTAATTACAAGTAATGCCTAACTAATACTACAATTAGTATCTACAGTGACTAACTAGTAGTTTTTTTATGTGCCTTTGTCTAATACCCCGCAGATCGTCAGACTTAGTGCGGTTGAGTCTCCTGGTCAGACCAAAAGTATGCAAAAGCGGTGGAATTTCATCGTTTAAGTAAGTTGAAGACATCTTGTGTATTTCTGAGCTATCTGAGAGACTTCTTACCTAATCGTAGAGATGTTTAGGTCCCGTTATAGGTCATCATTTCTGATATATCATGGTGATTTGATAATGTCTCTTAAGACTTTGCTCTGGAATCGTTGGATAGATTCTATTACTTTATTGTTGGCGTAACCCCATAGTACACTACCATATGAGCATAGTGGTTTTAGTAACGTTTTATAGATCATTAATTTATTTTTGGTTGATGGCTTTGAGTTTCTATTCACAAGCCATTTTAGTTTCCGATATTTAATGTCTATTCCTTTCTCTTCTTTTTAACGCGTTCTTTCCAGTTTAGTTTTGCGTCTAAGGTCATTCTGAGATATTTTGCGAGTTTGCTTTTAGCACTTCTGTCTGTTCTATAAATAGAGGGATGTGTGTTATATGTTTAATGTAAAGTCCACATGAACTGATTTTGAATTGTTCAGTTTTAGTCCCCATATTTTAGTCCATTATTCTATTATAACAATTGCTGTTTGTAGTCTATCTATAAACTCCTAATTTGTTTGAGCCGTCAACAGTATAACGGTGTCATCTGCGAAAGTTCCTACAACACAATTGTTATGGATTGGCATATCTTGAGTGAATATGGGATCAAGACTGGTCCCAATATGCTACCTTGCGGTACTCCTGATATTATTGGGTATAGAATAGAATAGAATATAACTTTATTGGTAAAAAAAAAAATTTATACAGATAAAGTTTTTATAGGCGTTTATATATAGCCGTCAGCCTGTGTTATCTATAATATTAATAGGCTAGGCGATTTCTTGTGACTGATGTTTTGTTCTACCGTTTTATCCTGATTTCGACCAAACGTATATTATTTGAAAGGTATTTCTTTTTAACCGTTTTTCAGATTTACAGATTTTTAAATTTTTTCCTTTATTTTGAGTAAATTGCATTTAAGATTGCTACTAACTCACACATAAAATTATACAATGCTATGTGTGTGTTTAGTAAATTTGTTAATGTGTTTGTAATAAAGTTTGTTTTTTGTGTTGATTTGTGAATTGGCTATAATTAATTACCATATTTTTTGGTTCTTTATTTAATGAAAAAAATAAAATTTCCAAGAATTTGCGCTCGAATTTCGAGGGCTGGAATCTGCTAGTTACAATAATTCGATATATTATTATTGTAAATTTTCCTTAAAAATGGTAATCAATAATTAAATTCGGCAAGCAAAATTTTCCTATAACGCAATACATTTATTATAAAATTAGATAATTGTTTCCAATTACAGCTAACTATAATTCCGTTTAGCAAATTAATTAAGTATACTGGACATTTTCCCATAAAATGTGTTATGTTTTCATCTTCTCCAGTAAGGTTTAAACTGCAGATACTTCTAATATTGTTAGATTGGGTATAACTCGGAGTATTGGATTTATTTTTATGGGGTTATTTGAAGTCAAAAGTCTATGCCAACAAGCCCACAACCACCCGTGCTTTGAAGGAGGAAATTTAACGAAAGTCAGCCAGATTTACGCAAAATGGTCATGTAAAATTTAAACAAAAAATTGCATATGTGTCAGCAAAGCCGTGGTGGCCATTTGGCCGTTGTGTTATTTCACACATAACCATATCCTGTGTACTTTATAATTTAACTAGCTGTTTTTACCCGGTCTTGCCCGGGATACAAAGGCCTTTGACTTGAAAAATGGTTCACTATGCTTACCAGGCGCTGAGTACTTAGTCCCCAATTAACAAATTCCTCAATAAAATGAACTTTCTCCCCAAAAATTTGTATGGGCAGTAAATTCATTTTTTATTTCAATTAAAAATTTTTAGATTTTTTAATTTAGAAGTTTTTTAAGATGCTGCAGCAAAAATGCTTCAAAAATAAGTTGCGAAACCGCTTATGTTTTTTTTTTCAGTTTATTTATAAACATCAAATATAACGGAATGGTTCGCAAATTAAAGGAATCACAACTTCTAAAAATTGAATTACTTCATTCAATAAGTGATCATCATTGGGCAGAGACGTCAAATTCAAGTTTCAGAAATGAAAGACTAATGCGACGTTTAATATTGTGTCGCAAGGTTTCTTTAAGCAACTGCTTATAGTACATGTGTGGCCTATTTTGATCAACAGGTAATTATTTCACATACGTAGATAAAATTTATCATACGACATTTCACTAAACTGTGTTCCGCGAGCGAGTCGCGCACGATTCCGCGCGTTTGGTAGCCAGACCCATGCTGCCGTGCAGTTGTGTCAAATTATTTTAATCGCCAAAATATATTTTTCAGATCATTGCGATATTTTTGCTGAGCTGTGTTCCGCGAGCGCGTCGCGTCCAAATCCGTCGCGTCCGCGCGCCTCGCGCCGTTTCCTCGCAGCTACTACCCATTCTGGCGCTAAGTTCTCGTTAACTTATTTTAATTCCTAAAACATATTTTTTAGAGCATTGTGATATTTTAGCTGAGCTGTGTTCCGAGAGCGCGTCGAGTCCGCATCCGTCGCGACCGAGTCCGCGGTCGCGCGCCGCTTCCGCGTATTTGGCAACCACACCAGTGCTGCCGCGCAGCTGTTTCCAACTTATTTTAATTGTCAAAATATATTTTTCAGATCATTCCGATATTCTAGCTAAGCTGTATTCCCCGTGCGCGTAGCTTCCGCGCAACGAAATGATGCTATTGAAAAGAATACTCATTTTAAATGCATTTATTGTAGGACATATATCGAGAGCAGTATGCAAGTGTTTACTAAAATAAATATTTAACAAAATTCATTAAATAAAAATATGTAAAAATTTAAGAATTTGGGGATAAGTTAATTTTTTCTTTCGATTAAAAAAAAAATGGGGAATTTGTTCATCTCTTTTGGGTGCCTTTTTTTTAAGTTTGGGAAATTTGTTCACCGTATAGTTATTTCCGTGTAAACCAAATATCAGAGAAATCCGTTGAAAAGTACAAATTTGTATAATGAAGAAATATACCACACAACAAAATGTGAATTTTATATGAAAATTGGGCGTAAAAGTAGGCGTGGTCGGTAAAAATCATATGGCGACCTTCCCTGGAACATGTACTAAATTTCGGAGAAAGCCATTGAAAAATAAAAGTTTGTATAGCAATCAAATAAAGAAACAAATAAAAGGATAAAAATAAGTTTTATATATATAGAAGTTGGCGCAAAGTAGGCGTTGCCTGTAAGAAGCATATGGTGACCTTCCCTGTAGTATAGAGATCGTGTGACCAAATTTTAGACATCCCTTGAAAAATAAAAATTTCTATAGTGAACAAATATACTAAAAAACAGAAAATTAATTTTGAATAAAAAGTGGGCGTAGAAGTAAGCGTGGCCGGCAAGAATTATATGGCGACCTCTCTGGAGTACAGAGATCGTGTGTAGCAAATTTCAGAGAAATCGGTTGAAAAATAAAAATTTGTATAGCGAACAAATATACCAAAAAACAAAATGAATTGTGTACAAAAAGTGGGCGTTAAAGTAGGCGTGGCCGGTACAGAGCATATGGCGACCTTTCCTGGAGTACAGAGATCGTGTGCACCAAATTTCAGAGAATTCCGTTGAAAAATAAAAATTTGTGTAGCGAACAAATATACCAAAAAACAGAAAACGAATTGTATACAAAAAGTGGGCGCAGAAGTAGGCGTGGCCGGTAAGAATCATATGGCGACAATTCCTGGAGTATGGAGATCGTGTGTAGCAAAATTCAGAGAAATCCGTTAAAAAATAATAATTTGTATAGCGAACAAATATACCAAAAAGCAGAAAATGAATTGTAAATAAAAAGTGGGCGTAAAAGTAGGCGTGGTCGATAAAAAGTATATGGCGACCTTAGCTGGAGTACAGGGATCGTGTGTACCGAATTTCGGAGAAATCTGTTAACAAATAAAAATTTGTATAGTGAACAAATATGAATAAAACAGAAAATTAATTTTACATAAAAAGTGGGCGTAAAAGTAGGCGTGGCTGGTAAAAAGTATATGGCGATCTTTCCTGGGGTATAGAGATCGTGTGTACTAAATTTCAGAAAAATCCGTTGAAAAATAAAAATTTGTATAGCGGTCAAACAAACAAACAAACAAACAAACAAACAGAAAATGAATTTTATATATATAGATACAAAAATAACAATGTAAAAAAACATTATTTTCCATTTAATTGAAATCTTGCGTGAGTTTTGTGACACCCTTCATATTCCTTTCTTATGATACATTATTCGTTTAAGAGATTTCTATTCAAAGATATGAAATATAAATAGTTTAGTATTAGTGATAATTTGTATACCCTCCACAACATTGTTTATCATTCCATTTGTAACACATCGAAAAATTAATTTGCGATCCCAAAAAGTATATGTACATATTTTTCATCCTTATAACAACTCGAGTCGATAAAGTGATGTCCGTCTGTCCGTCTGTCCGTGTGTCTATTAAAATTGTGCTCTTTCATAAAATAAATCATTTACCTGAGCAAAACATTTATCATTATTTCAAGCAGGTTGGTATTTAAAATGGGCTAAATCGGACATCAATGCGCCAAGATATGGCCTGAAATATAGAGACACCTCTAAAAATTCAATGTGTTTGTTTTAATAATTTAGTATTAAGTTCATGAAATTATTTACTATTTCAAATATTTTTTATAATGTTAATAGGCTAGGCGATTTCTTGTGACCGATGTTTTGTTCTACCGTTTTATTCCGATTTTGACCAAACGTATATTATTTGAAAGGTATTTCTTTTAGCCGTTTTGCAGATTTAGAGATTTTTAAATTTTTTCCTTTATTTTGAGTAAATTGCATTTAAAGTTGCTACTAACACATACATAAAATTATACATATGTAATGTGTGTTTTTTGAATTTGTTAATGTGTTTGTTAATGAGTTTAGTATCTTCATTCACAATAATAATAAACCATAAAAGTGTTGGTTTGTGAATCGGCTAAGTTAAAAAATAAAGCTACCTAGAAATTGCACTCGAATTTCGAGCGCTGGAATCTGCTAGTTTGTGATAAATAGTGCAATAATGTGAACTTAAAACCCAGGTGGAGGATATCAAAGATCCGATTTAACACTCCTACAATTTCACTCATAAAAGACTCATCAGTATGATGTATTTAAGAGCCTAACATTAATAAAATAATAAAAAATAAAATAGATGACTTTAATAAAGTTTTAAACTTTCACCATAAGAAAATTTCGTAAGCAGTTAAATTTTCAGAACTTCAGAATACCAATTTAAATTTACTTTAAATTTTTTTTATATTTGCTTACATATGAACATAAAAACCCCCCTTAATAAAATAATATGTAAAACAGAAACTAAAATAATAAAAAAAAAAAACAAACAGTGGTTATAATAACTCAGCAAAGGTTGACATTTTTATGGCAAATATTTTATTTTAATTCTTTTGTCTTTTTTTCCGCTTTCTCTTTTATTAGCTTGTTCATTTACAGTTTTATTACGAACTCGAAAAAAATTTGAATTTAGTTATTTTTTGCAATTAATCTTAAAAATACTTTGATTTGTTTTTTTCTTTGGTATAATTGTGCCTCAAAACAATATCCTGCTAACAAAAAAAGCCGTACCGAACTGAAAAGTGGCACAATAGAAAGCGGGTGTATTGCACAAAAAGTCATAAAATAAGAAAATATTTTTAATAACATGTAGAATACCATATTACGAGTATGAATACAAAAACAAATAAGAAAAAAGTGGTAAACAAAAAAAAGGGTACCAATTTAAAATAAAAATCCTTTTAGCATCCTGAATTTTTGTTTCAAAAGAACAGAACAAAATCTTATTGTCCTTTTTTTTATAGTATACACAACAGAATAATAATAATAATAAAAAATATTTATCTGATGAGCTCCAGTGTGGAGCAATAAAACAAATGGCAACCATTTAATTGTCGTTGCCCATAAGTGTTTGACCCGGGTAACTCATACCATGGTTATATGCTTTACATGTTCATTTTATACAGTGAATATCATAATTATGAATAGAAATTATGCAAATTTTATTTTAAAAGTGGTCTTAATTTCAAGAAAATATTAGAGGCAACTTTGGCTCCGACAAGAATAAATTAAATAATATTGGCAAATTAATTTATTTTTAAGTCATAAACTGTTAATTATTTCTGTAATAAATGCAATTATATAACCTAATTTTTCCATAGAAAATAAGTGTCAGAACTAGAAAATTTTATTCTATCAAAATTTTTTCTTCACAAAAAATTTTATTAATTATTTATAAGGCCATAAGTCATACACTTCTCGTTTCAAAATATTTTTTTTTTCTTTAATGAACAATTTTTACTTATTTCTTTTTATAAATTATCATTGTTTTTAATAAACAATTTTTACTTATTCCTTTTTTAATGATCAAATTTCGTTATAGAGTGTTCAGTGTGCTGTTAATTCTTTAATACATATTATATATATAATTTTTACATGAACATGTAAAAAAATCAACATCTATATATAAAAGAGTTGCGAGGATGATCATCTTACCCCAGCCCAAACCATTCGACCCAGAAGCTTGAAATTTGGACTGAAGGTTCCTCTCTCGGCGTAAAGATTCACTAAGAATGGATTTCTAAAAATTCGTACATTAACAAGGAAAAAGCGGACAAAAAGGGGAAAATGATAACAAATTAATCTAGGAATATGAAATTTCGTGTGTAGACTCCATCCGGGAAACAAATGTGAGCCCAGAACTAAGTTTCTCGAAATTTGGCCATTTAATGGTAAAAACGGCCAAAAAGGGTAGAAATTGTACCTTTCTGCATCTTCTTAACATATTATATTAATATGTATATATATGAATTTTGGTATACAGACTCCACCGAATATGTGGGCATCAGTCCAGAATGAAGTTATTGCTAATTCTAACGTCTAGGGGAGGAAAAACGGCCAAAAAGGGCAAAAATGGTACATTTGGTATCTTCTAGTAGTAGTATGCGGATTCCATTATAGATATAAACATCAGATGAGAGGAAAATTTTAGGAAATTCGGGTGTTAAGGGGGTAAAAACGGCAAACTAAAGTAAAAATGGTACCTTCTTTACAAAGTAATTTAGGAATTTGAAATTTGATATGTAGGTTCCACCAGAGACACAAACATAGGCCAAGAATAAAAATTTTTTAAATTCGAGCCTTCAGGGAGTAAAAGCGGTCAAAAAAGGGGAAAATTATAAGAAATAAATCTTGGAATACGAAATTTGGTGTGTAGACTCTATCCTGGAAACAAATATTGGCTCAGGATTAATTTTTTTCGAAATTCGGCCATTTAAGTGGGAAAAACGGCCAAAAAGGGTAAAAATTGTACCTTTATGCATTATCTTAACATATTAATCTATATATATATATGAATTTTGATATACAGACTCCACCGAATACGTGGGTCACAGTGCAGAATGAATTTATTGGTAATTCTAACGTCTAGGGGATGAAAAACGGCCAACACGTGTACATTTGGTATCGGACAGAAAGTGTACATTTGGTATCTTCTGAAGAAACGAATCTAGGAATATTAAATATAGTATTTGGATTCCGCTAGAGAGAGAAACATCAGATGAGAGGAAAACTTTAGGAAATTCCGGTGTTAAGGGGGGAAAAATAGTACATTTGGTATATTCTAAGCAAACGAATATAAAATAAAGTTTGTGGATAGAAACATCAAATGAGACGAAATGTTTTGGAAATTCGGTTAAAATGGGGTAAAAACGGCCCGTACCTTTTTGTACCTTCTTTACAAAGTAATTTAGGAATATGAAATTTGACATGTAGATTCCACCAGAAACACAAACATCGGAGAAGAATAAAATTTGTTTTAATTCGAGCCTTAAGGGGAAAATACTTGATACTTTTCAACTGGTAAATTTTCATTTGAAAGTACATTTTCTTAAGAAAACAAGTAAGAAATTTATAGTCGGTATAGACCGATACCCTATACCATGCGTTTAGAGAATTGGTCTTAGGTAAAACTAATTGAGTTTGGAAAAAAAGCATAAACCAAATCAACGCCGAAAATTGGACCGTTCCTGACCATATTTGGTAAAGTCACTTATTTTTGCAACAACATATACAAACCGATTTTGAGAAAAATCTGTGCAATATTTTTGTTTTTGATAGGTTTAAGTGAATTGTCC
Organism: Cordilura impudica; assembly: GCA_963682025.1. Classification (NCBI taxonomy): domain Eukaryota; kingdom Metazoa; phylum Arthropoda; class Insecta; order Diptera; family Scathophagidae; genus Cordilura; species Cordilura impudica. The sequence continues at coordinate 34,160,720 of OY821517.1, forward strand.
TATATGATTTATTTTTGGTCTACGGATTAATGGATGTAATAAACGCACAAAAACTCAATTCGACTGAGATCTATTTGATAATTTGAATCTTGTGGCAAGTTAAGTCTATATCATAGGGGTCATTTGAATGGAGAGTAGGTCTGAACATGCGCCCATTTTCACCAATTTCAATAACGTTTGTCCTATGGCTTGATAAATAAAATAATATTATTTTTTATCTTTATAATTTGACTAATTTTCGAATTTATTATGAATAAAAAAGTGCTACTTAAACAGAGTAGGTGGCAATACATTTTAAACTTTTACAAAATTCTGAATTTGCCAATTTTGTTATTTAATAATTTTGCGCTTGGTTATAAAATTATGTATTTTTTTTTTGCGAAATCACTATTTGATGTGTTCTATATTGGAAAATAACACATTTGTTACAAAAAATACAATTAAAAAAAAATAGATAAACGAAAACGAAAAAGAAATATTTTTTTAGAGATGCCAAAACAGTGGAAACTTTTAAACTTCTTTACCAGAGTTGATTAAAATAATAAAAATAGAAGAACGAGTGATATAGAGAGAACGAGTGATATATCTATATCTTTCTTTCAATCATTATAAAATAATGGCAAGAATAAAGTTTTTTGACAAGTTGAAAACCAGAATAAAAGATGATTTTAGTGATGGTCGTAAGCAAAAGAATATTTGTGAGAAATATTCTATGAATAAATCCATAAAATCGTCTGGCTAGCAATAATCTTGCTAAAAAACGCATGAACTGCCATGTGTTATTGTTTTGTCAACAGCATAAAAATGAATACTTTTAAGTTTTGTTAATTTTTTCTGAAGTTATGTTAATATTTCTTCTTTGTTAAACAAATAAAACATACAAATGTTTAAATTAATAAAATAGTTAGTTTTTAATTTTATGATAAAATTTGTTGGTATTGACCGTCCAAGTCGTCAAAAATATATTATGTTAAAAGTTTCCATCGTATTGTCACTGACACCATATTTCTTATTGTTTTTAAATATTATTAAGGCTTAAATAATTGATATAATGATTACGCTAACAACGTAGTGGGTATACTGCTGGTTTTATATAAAAATAATACTATGGCCTGAACATGAGTAATTAAGTGATAGGTTTTTATTAGAAAATTAACAGTTGTAATAGAAGTTTTCATATAATTTGTATTTTTATTTATTATTGATATTCACTTAAAAAGTAACATTTATTTCAACTTGAGCGCCCATTAGCGCTTTTAAGGTACTGATTGCTCTTTTTGCTTGATACAAGTAGGCATCTGGTTACTATACATATATGTATATCAGGTATGGGATAGTGTTAAATGAAGTTTCGTAGTAACGGGATTTAGGTGCGGTAGACCTCATAACTGTGTGAGATTCCGAAAGTTACTGATTGAACCAAAAAATGTGGTATGGTAAAACGGCGCACTGTGGCTGAAATTTTGGTTTCATTGGCCAAAAGTCAAATTTTTTTGTCAACGATTTTTAAAAATTTAACGCCATTTTGTAGCTAATATATCCAAATTAATGTAACCAACAAATTAGGTTAAACTATTGCTAACTGTGGGCGCGGCATGCTGTCAAACTCAACGGTTTTTTTAATTTAAAAAAGGTGATTTTTTTTGTTATTTATCAAAAATAAATTGTTACTACTCGCAAGTTATCATCGATAATGACCTGCTGTCTTCTTTACAAGGTGTGTAGGATTTCAGTCTTTAGTTGTTGTAAGTGGTCACAACCCTACCGTTTAATATTAGGGCGTTCTGAAATATTTATTAAACTACTATGTTTGTGTCAAATTTCCAATTTAGTGGAATAGAACTTCTAGGGAACAAAAGGGAACAAGAAGCGTATACCACCAAGGGAAAGGCGAAAGTGTCCTCTTTAACCATATGTATACTTTTGCACCCGTGACGATCCGCGGGAACAACACTTTTTTCATTTTAATGAAATTATTTAAAAAAATTTCAAATTACGGTAATTTAAACAGCCCTATAATAAAGGGTCCGCCATCTAACGTTTTTTTTTTTCAACTAGTGCTTATTTCGTGAATGGTAACACCTAGCTCATGTCTGATTTGACAGATAATTAGTTTTATCCTTCCGATGAACGAATATGGTTGTGTATACGCTTGAACAACGCTGGGAAATATTGCGACATTACTTTGAAAATCATGGTAATGTTGCAGAATGTGTGTGAAAATTGCGTACGGATTTTGGAAGAAGAGAAGCACCGTCAGCTCCGTATGTTCGTTATCTTGTGAAAAAAGTGAAAGAAACTGGCATCCTCATCGATAAACCAAAGCGTGAAAAGCCAAAAACAGTGCGTACACCCGAGAATATTGCTGCTGTGGCAGAAAGTGTGCGTGAAGCGCCATCAACATCAATTCACCGTCGTTCTCAAGAATTGAACATTTCGAAGGCATCATTGAGACGAATTTTGCACAAAGAACTTGGAGTTGAAGCCAACTTACCATCCAATGCGTTTTCGCTTCGCTAAGTGGGCCTGCGATCGACTTACAGAAGATGCCGATTTTGCCAAAAAAAAAATCATCTTTTCAGATGAAGCTCATTTTGATCTTGGCGGGTTTGTAAACAAGCAAAATTGTCACATTTGGGGCACAGAAAACACGCACGCATACATTGAAAAGCCGATACACCCAAAACGAGTCACTGTTTGGTGCGGATTTTGGTCCAGAGGCAAAATTGGGCCATATTTCTCCGAAAATGAGCAAGGAGTGGCCGTTACAGTCAATGGCGATCGTTATCGGGCCATGTTGAACGAATTTTTGTTCACAAAAATTGAAGAGGAGGAAATTGGCAGCATTTGATTTCAACAGGACGGCGCTACGTGCAACACAGCCGAAGCTACGCTCGATGTTTTGCGCCCTGTTTTTGAAGATCGCATTATCAGCCGCAGAGCTGATGTCGTTTGGCCACCTCGGAGCTGCGATTTGACACCGTTGGACTATTATTTGTGGGGTGCCCTCAAAGATAAGTGTTACGCCAACAAGCCAGAGACAATTGACGCTTTAAAGGACAATATTCGTGAAGCCATTGGTGAAATACAGCTGCACACAATCGATAATGTGCTTAAAAATTGGACCGATCGTGTAGGCTACTGCATGTCCAGCCGAGGCAGCCATTTGAATGAAATTATTTTCCATTATTAACCGGAAGGATTATAGTTTTTTTTATAGCATTTTCAAAAAAAAAAGTTAATTGGCGGACCCTACACGTGTATACCAATCGTCTCAGAATCACTTTTTGAGTCGATTTAGCAATGTCCGTCCGTCCGTCTGTGTGTCCATGTAAACTTTGTAATCAAACTACTGGTCGCAAAAATGAATATATTTTGATGAAATGTGGTATCTAAGCCTCTATCGACCAGAGAATGAAAGCTGATGAAATTGGTGAGAATCGGTCCGTGTTCAGATCTAGTCCCCATACAAATGACCCCTATGAAATCGACATAAATTGCCATAAGATCCAAATTATCATACAGATCTCAGTCAAATTGGGTTTGTTTGTGTTTATTACATCCATTAATCAGTAGTCCAAAAATAAGTCGCATAGCACAATTCTTAGTCATAGGCCCCATATAGAGCTGCTTCCCGATCTTCATTTAAATCTATCAAAAAACAAAAAATATTGCACATATTTTTCTCAAATATGGTTTGTGACTTTACCAAATATGGTCAGGATCGGTTCATTTTTGGACCTAGTCCCCATATAGACATAGCATCCGATATGAACTTTTTCATATCTGCAGCCAAAGAAATTAATAAAAATGCCACTCAAATTTGGTTTATGCTTATTTTCTATATCCAATTATTTGGACCTAAGAGATAAGGTCTCCAAACGCATGGTATAGGATATCGCACAGTCGGTCTTGACTGACTATAATTTTATTACTTGTTTTTAAAATGTTTTTTTACCCACATATATATGAAATATTTAATAAATAAGAAAGATTCAAAAAATCAAAAAAATCATTGCGCTATTTATTTTGCAAAAATTAACAAATTTGACAGCAAAAAATGATAAATTTTCCTGTAGTAATAGCAAGACTATTAGATAATACTAGCAGATTCCAGCGCTCGAAATTCGAGTGAAAATTCGAGTGAAAATTCTAAGAAATTTTATTTTTTCATTAAATAAAGACCATAAAGGTACATATAAAGCAATTCACAAATCAACACAAAAAACAAACTCATTTTTATTACAAACACATTAACAAATTTAATAAACACACACATAGCATTGTATAATTTTATGTATGTGTTAGTAGCAACTTCAAAATAAAGAAAAAAATTTAAAAATCTGTAAATCTGCGGACGGATAAAAAGAAATACCTTTCAAATACTATTCGTTTGGTCCAAATCGGGATAAAACGGTATTAATATTATAAAATACTAACGTTTTTTAAATGGAAATATTCTTTGAGTGTAAATAAATTTGCAAGTTTGACAGCAAAAAATCTTTAATTTTTCAATAGTAATAGCAAAATTTCCAGTTGATTTTACTTTTTTTTTTTTTTGAGTGTACAAATTTTTTTGAGTGTAAGCATTGAAAAAAATCCCATTATTAAAAAAATGCTTGTAATTAATATTAACATCCAAATATGACAATTTTTAATAAATAAAAAAATTTAAAACCCCACATTTCACGCTAAAAATTAAAAAAAGTTAAAAGTTCAACTTTGACCTAGAAAACAGACTTAAGTTAAACTAAATATTTACCCAGTAGAAATTACTCAAATATTTTGATCGGTTCAAAAGTTACAGATTTTTGGCCAATGAAAAACAATTTTCAGCCACTGTTTAAAATTTAATGAAACTCAAAAAAAAATTGGCCCCAAAGCTCCTAAGATGCCCTTATATGGGCCAAATGTATGACCGACTCCCATTAGTTTTACAACACCAACATTAAGGGGGCTCCCATACAAAATTTGCTTTAAAGAGGAGAAATATATAGAAGAAGTCCCATAACCGACCTCGATCAGATGTTTGTCGCCAACATTATCTGAAAACATGATTGCTCCTTAACTCCATCGCTAAGGAAGCAATCGGTGCAATTATCATATTTGATAAACTTTTTACTAACCGATATAAGTCTTCAAAAAGTTTTGAGTCGACCGCATTTTGTAGTTTGTGTTTTCAACTCAAGCCACATTTCCAATGTTGCTTTTTCTATATGTCGTCCGGTTGGAGCTACCATCGGAATATTGCTTGTCATATCTGAGTCTTTGTTAATCAACTTATTGTATCTAGGTATATCACTATTATCTTACTGATGAATTAGAGAACCTGTTATGAGTCTCTTGGACCAAGGAGTTAAAATTTTGTAAATAAGATATTCAAATAAGTACAATTGTATTTAACCTGAACTGTTTTATTTAAAAGGCGCAAAGAGCACTCAAAAAGAAAAATGCGCTTTTATGGTAGTTAAGACGCTAAATCTAGCACAAAAAGCGCTAAGTTACGATCGTCGATTTCATCATCATCGTATTCCTCTTTATCTTCTTCAAAAATACGAACTAATTTCGCCATTTTCCACTCAATATCACAGGAGAAGTTCGAATCAAATAACGGAAGAGCAACAGCTTCGCCACTGATATACCAGAGAAGTGCACAGAATCTCTTTAGTACTTATTTGATTGATTTTTTCTTCCAAAAATATGTTTCGGCATTGCAAATTATGTTCTAAGCAAACTGAAATTTTAGTTCAAAAATTGCTATACCCACTACACCATTTGTAAAGGGCGTTTTTTTTGTTTTTTTTTTGTTTATATAGAACTTAGCTATGAAACATATTGTCGTACTGCCCTCACTTTCCGACATTTATGATCACTATACCCTGGCAAATCACCGTGAATAGATTCATGCTTGAAGAACGCTACCAAATTATCCAAATTTACTTTGAAAATCAGTCATCGATTAGCGCAACGTATAGACGATTTCGTGATTTTTATGGCGCACATAATCTCATCTGAGCTCACGATTCGTCAAACTGTGGCTAGATGTCATACCACATACTCTTTAAATCATGAAATAATAGTACCACTACGTTGAAGAAATGTGCGTACTGAAGAAAATATCGCCACTGTAAACGAAAGTGTGGAAAAAGATCCAAATTTATCGATTCGTCGTTGGTCGCAGGTATTGGGGCTTTGTCCGTCCACTAAGTGAAAAATCTTGTACAAAGATCTTCACCAGCAACCGTATAAGATCCAGCTGGTGCAGGAATTAAAACCACGAGACCATCATGGGCGTTCTTTCGTTCTTTCGCTGATTGGACTCTAGAGCAGTTGGAAACTGACGAGATGTTTTTTCGCAAAATTGTGTTCAGAGATGAAGCTCATTTTTGTCATAACGGGTTTGTTAGTAAACAAAATTGCCAGATATGGAGTGAGACTAATCCACAACAGACCCCATTACATCCGGAAAATGCACCGTTTGGTGCGGTTTACACGCTGGTGGCATCATTGGACCTTATTTCTTCAAAAATGAAGCCGGAGCTGGCATTATGGTTAATTGAGATCGTTACCGCACTATCATCAATGATTTTTAAACTCTTTCTTTTAACTCATACTCTCTGTCTGTCTGTCTGTCTGTCTGTCGTGGTGATGATGTTGCTCAAGGGAAGGTTATCGCTAAATCGACCTCTAACTGTTAGGGCCAATGGCGTTAGCTTTAAGTATGCGACTGAGGTCAAGTACTTGGGGATAACAATGCGTGAGCGTATGAACTTCTTGGTTCATCTCGAGCGTGTCAAGGCGAAATTGACTGGTGTGGTGGGATGTGTCCGGCGCATTCTTAGGAATGACTGGGGCCTCAGCAGGCGTTCTATGCGGACCATTTACCGTGGACTGTTTGTTGCCTGCGCAACATATGGCTCCTCGGTGTGGTCCAGCGTGGTCACGACTGCCAGAGGAAAGCTGAATATCATGTCGTGTCAACGGGTAGTCTTGCTCGCTTGGGACTAAGGCCTTCGAATGGCCACCAGTCCATAGCTGTTTGGAGCCATACTGGTAGTAGCTTTGCTACGAAGTCTGACCGGAGGCTATATATTTATATATATGTCTGGTACCACGGGAAGTCAGATGCCCCTGGAGTCTTTGATTCCAGCTGACTTGCGAGTACGGCCCCTTGGGGAGTATCGTGGTGGCTGTGGTTTATACCCAAATCGCGGGGGAGCATAGCTCGATGTGGAGTTGCATTCAACCGGGTGCTGTGACCCTAGAACAGCAGAGGTGTGTAAGGTAGGCCTCGACTCCCCACCAAGGAGTGGGATTTGTTGCTCAAATGCACAAATCTTGAATTGGTACCGGAGTGTAGTTCACTACACAATGGGGCGGTGGTCGGCGCATATTCCGATCCAGTGTTCAGAGCACCGTGAGGTTATGTCAACGAGACGGGTACTCACGTTAAACACAAGAGACTTCTGTCTGCCTGTCGTGGGGCAACCCCATTCCCCCTTATCCTATTGATCTGAAAATTGGCCCATAGTCTTGTTGTGACTACAGATTAATTTTAGGATAGGCATGCACAGTTACTCGTAGTCACGCACAGTCACGGAGTGATCTAAATGTCATTTCCCCTCATACGATCGATCTGAGATTTGGTCCATACACTTGCTGTAAAAAAAAGACTAACTTTGAATTAGTCACGCACAGTCACGCATTTTCACGCAGAGTCACGGAGAGATTTAAAACGGATTTCCCCTCATCCAATCAATCTGAAACTTGGTCGATATACTTGCTGCAAAGAAAGATTAACTTTGACTTTGTCACGCACAGTCACGCACAGTCACGCACAGTCACGGAGTGATTTAAAACCCATTTCCCCTCATCCAATCAATCTGAAACTTGGTCGATATACTTGCTGTAAAGAAAGATTAACTTCGACATAGTCACGCACAGTCACGCATAGTCACGCACAGTCACGCATAGTCACGCACAGTCACGCATAGTCACGCACAGTCACGGAGTGATTTAAAACCCATTTCCCCTCATTCAATCAATCTGAACCTTGGTCGATAGACTTGCAGTGAAAAAAGATTAACTTTGACATAGTCACTTACAGTCACGCATGGTCACGCACAGTCACGGAGTGATTTAAAACCCATTTCCCCTTATCCGATCGATCTGAAACTTGGTCGATAGACTTGCTGTGAAAAAAGATTAACTTTGACATAAACACGCACTGTCACGCACAGTCACGGAGAGATTAAAACCTCACTTCCCCTCATCCAATCAATCTGAAACTTTTTCCATAGACTTGTTGTGACCAAATATTAATGTTAAGATAGTCACACACAGTCACGCATAGTCACGCACAGTCACGGACTGATTTAAAACCCATTTCCCCTTATCCGATCGATCTGAAACTTGGTCCATAGACTTGCTGCGACCAAAGATTAATTTTAAAATAGTCACGCAAAGTCATGCACAGTCACGGAGAGATTCAAAACTCATATGCATAAGGAAACGAAGAGTTTTAATAAAAACTTTGTTTTTATGGGTTAGATTATTATTTAAAATTCCAAGTTCTATCAGGCTTAAAAACCCCTTTATGAGGTTGACTTAGTTTTGCCTAGCACTGTTTAAATCCGCCTAACTATGTATTGCATAATTTTTCCTGTATATTTTTCTTTTAATTTTTTTTATATTTTTTATTTCAAAATTGTGTTCTTGTTATTGCTCTGTGTTTCCATTGTCCCTAACGGTAGTGTGTAGTAGTGGTGGTGTTGGTACTGTAATGTTAATGCGTATCATTTATTTTGTTTTATTAACAATTTTACGAGTTCTCCGGCACACACATACTACATACACTCGCAATGAACAATTTTTAGAATATGAGAATACATTTTTAAAGAGTTGAAATTTATCGTTCGTTTAGTGCGTGTCGTCGGTATAAATCTTATACAAATTGCTTTGCTATGATTTTAATGGCTCCATAAAAGAAAAAATAAATGCGATTACCAGATTTATTAAATGTACAAAAATTTGGTTTTTATATTGTGATTGTGCTGGAGATGACTGAGTTGATAAATGTTGATCATATCATTATTAGCAAATACAAGAGATGTCCACTTTTTCAAATTACTGCAGTTTTTGTGATGGCCAAATTTCTAAATGCGTATTTGAAAGCGGCAATGAAGATTAGTGATAAAAAAAATTTTCCTCTTCCGAGCAGATTTCCGTTATATTTCACTATTCTTATTTCTATTGTTTCGTTAATCCACAAGTCAATATACAGTTTTTTTTTTATAACATCAGACTTTCAATCTTTGTGACTCGGACGTTTTATTTTTTATTTTTTAATATTTTTAAATTCCTAATTTTGAAAATGTTATTTTATGAATTTAGTCAAGTGGCCAATAAATAAACATACACTGAACTTATTCCAATAATAATATTTATATAGAAAACCCTTTACGAAACAGAATTAATAACAAAAACAAAACATTATTAGCCTTAATTTCGATGAATTTCGTATATAACGAAACTCCAGCTAAAATCATACAATAATGCTAATCATTGTGGTATAAACGAACTGAATGTATGAGACAACACATGGTTAATGTTGGTATTGGAAGTAAAAATCGAATCGATTTTAATGCAAGTCATTATTGGATTACGACTCAAGTAAAGTGAATGAATGAAACATATTTCAATGTATTTTTCAGTCGTTAATACAAAAGGATCTCTTGAGATTTTATTCAGCTGACGCGCGGACGATCTTTTAAAAATTGTCCAGTGAACATGACAATTCAAAAAAAAAAAACAAAAACCTTCTTGAAAACAGAAAAACACTAAATTTTAATAGGGCGTTTACCAGAATAAAATGTTTTCCAAAATTATATGCAGGTATTCTAGGAATCTGGGGTTAAAAGTGAAACATTAAATGACTGCCAGAGTTTGTCTGAATGACGCTGAAAAGTATTTGAATGGGCTTATTTACGTGCTTGCCAGTAAAAGCCAAAACAATATAACTCCAGCAAAGGTTTGACATGCTAATTAGAAGGTTATTTATATTTGAAAGCCGCCATTACTTAACGTTTTTTTTTTGTTGTTGTTTCTTTCTTACTTTCTTTTTGTAATTCATTTTGGGAATGGTAACAGCTTGTTGATATTGAAAATAATTGAATAGAGTTAACTAAAAAATTGCTGAACACACCTTGGTAATTTGTCACCTGTATTTGAATAATCAAATAACATCCCACACACACATGTTATTGACAAATGAAATTCCGAAAATAATACGAAAATAAAAGACAATTATATTAAATGTTTGCCAGTATCAATTTAAGCGTGATTTAATAATTATAAATTAACTTTGACTTGTTGTTTGTTATGATTATTTTTATTTTTTTTTTTGTTAAGATGCCCCAAAAATAGGAATGTTTTTTTTTCCCCCTAAGAAATATTGATTAATCTTTACTAATCCTACAAAACAATATCATACAAACTTATGTTACTCATGATCATTGATCAACAAATAATCAAATTTTCAATGACAATTCTGTCGATTGTGGGCGATAATATGGTGAAACAAAATGTAATTTCAAATTAAAGATCTTCCCTTCATGGCCATACTTGTAGGATGGCAGAGGTGTTGTTCTGTAGTTTAAATAAACTTTAACACTCAAACATACATACATACTTACTATGATAGTTAAGTCACACAAAACCAATATTAATACACATATACATATATATATATATATATATATAGTTAGCATAAAAGTTTCCACACACACAGAATTACCATGAAATTAATAAACGAATTTCAGTTTGATTAAGTTTACAATTCTGTTGTATTAACAGTAGATATTGTATCATCAGTCAGTTATAAGGCTCACAAGTCCTCCGATTACGATAGTACGATATTTTGTCTATAGCCAATGATTAGCGTAAATATATAGTAAGATAAGAGAAAATAAGTTGTTAGCTGCTAGTGAATTTCTGTTAATATGATCGATCTTTATATCAATTCGGTTTGTGATACAAACGTGGAATTTGAGATATTTTCAAAGAAAAACTTCTCGATATTTAAAATTATTTTAGTTGAAACTAAATGTAAGAAAATTTTTATCAACTCATTAGGTTTTTTTATAGCAGAACTTCCTAACAGTCCGAGTCATTAGAAATGTCCTCTTTTGATAAAATATCTGAAATATCCATTACATTTTGTTTTCATTTGCTCTAATCTTTTGACTGCAAATGCAGATATTGCGATAGAATCCATGGATTTTTCTATAAAGTAATAATAAAAATAATTTGGAAAATACAAGGATTCTGTAGGAAAAAAATAATCTAAAATTTACTTTTCTAGTACATAACCAACATGTGTTTTGCATATATAAATAGTTCGATCAATTTCCGGGAAAAATATCTGATTTTTGGAAGCAGGACAAACGAAAATACTTATTAACGTCTTTCTGTTAATAGTACTGACACATCATCTTTACGAGGAAGCAATATTTTAAGGCAGGTTGTTTGAAATCGACAAAAATAGAGAGTCTAAAAGGGATCCGGCCATATAAAAATCGAGCGTTATATAAGCAGATTTGTTGTACTTAATTTTTTTCCCTTACAAACGTACCCTTGAAAGTTCCATTTTTACTGGGTTACTTCTGTGAACAAAGAGGGATACGAAGAATGAAATTTTGGAGATAATGTCGAACATAAATTTACTATCGAGAGAATTTAAATATTTATTTAGGATTAATAAAAAGTATATCGACCTCGAGATTTTAGCCATTTATTGAATATTTATTGCTAAGGAAGGAGATCGAAAAAATCGTAACACACATAAGATGTAATAATAAGGAAACAATTGAACCTAGAGTTTTTTTTTTTATTTAATAAAATTATATTACAGTTTACAAAAAAATGATGTGCGTCCGATCACAGGGGACATGTGTAAACATCTAGTAATTAAAGATTTTTATGACCCTTTTTTAAAATCAAACCAAAAGCGTGATCTATTAATCACTTATAGTAATCAACTGCAGGGGTCGTGCTCATATAAAAATATTTATTATTTCAACTGGGTTAGTTTTCATTTTTCGTTTTTCACATTTTATTTTTCATTTCTCATTTTTAATTTTTAATTTCTCATTTTTAATTTTAATTTTTTCATTTTTAATTTTTATTTTTCATTTTTAATTTCTCATTTTTTATTTCTCATTTTTCATTTTTCATATTTCATTTTTTATTTTTAATTTTTATTTTTCATTTTTAATTTCTCATTTTTCATTTTTAATTTTTCACTTTTCATTTTTCATTTTTTATTTTTCATTTTTTGTTTTTCATTCGTAATTTTTTATTTTTGATCTTTCATTTTGTATTTTGTATTTGTATTTTTCATTTTTTATTTTTCATTTTTAATTTTTTATTTTTAATTTTTTAGTTTTCATTTTTCATTATTTATTTTAAATTTTTCATTTTTTATTTTTCGTTTTTCATTTTTAATTTTTTATTTTTAATTTTTATTTTTTTTTTTCATTCTTCATATTTCGATTTTCATTTTTCATATTCCTTTTTTAATTTTTTAATAATTTTTACAGTTCTAATTACCACTAGTTAACCTATGGAGCCCTTCCGGAAAGGTGTTCCACATTTTGGAACACAATAGTAACAGAATACCAATTCCGGTCAAAAAATATTTGAACACATTTCGTTGGCTTAATAAAGGAAGGAGTCATTTTGCAAACATGCCTTAATATAAACTAGCATATTCCAGCCCTCGAAATTCGAGTGCAAATTCTAGGAAATTTTATTTTTTCATTAAATAAAGACCCTGAAGGTATTATAAATAAAACACTTTTATTTATTTGAATAAATGGTTTTATTTATTAACTTTGCTGAGCTGAACAATTTAGCTCTTAGAATGGTCAAAGCAAAAGTGTGTCGATTGAACAAAATCGAACACTATTTATACTTAAAATAAACTTACAAAGTTGCTTAAATTAACGTAAAGAAATGTAGCATTGGACAGAACATCTTTGGTCAATTTTATATGTATATCTCAACAATCGTTGTACAACACCAAAAGGGTTGACTGTTACAGTAGGTACCGTAGCAGCTTAATTGCACACAGCACTACTTGAGTACTCTAAATCTAGAGCACTTGAATTATTGTATAAGCAGTGCTGATCGTGTTGGTAGCTTTAATTATTTTGTGTGTAACATGATCACTCTTTATATTTTATTACCCAAAAATGTTCTTGTTGGTAATGATGACTTATAGTTTATGCTACAGTATGCTAATCGATTATAGCCAATTCACAAATCAACACAAAAAAACAAACTCATTTTTATTACAAACACATTAACAAATTTAATAAACACACACATAGCATTGTATAATTTTATGTATGTGTTAATAACAACTTTAAATGCAATTTACTCAAAATAAAGGAAAAGATTTAAAAATCTGTAAATCTGCAAAACGGCTAAAAAGAAATACCTTTGAAATAATATACTTTTGTCAAAATCGAGATAAAACAATAGAAGAAAACATCGGTCACAAGAAATCGCCTAGCATATTAATATTAAAGATGTCGGTATTTATAAAGCCCGTTGCAACAAATCACTTACTACTTTTACCACAACTGCATACTGCGTGCCATACCAGGCATTTTTTTTTTTTTTTTGCAAATTCGTCTACTCTTGAGTCCGAAAATTACCTACGAAATTTACTCGAACATTAGCAACATACAAATTTTGATTCAAAAGCTGCGAGAAATCTGCCAGTCCATACGTTTGCTTCGTCGTCTATTATGCAGCATGCGTATATTTTATGAAACATGATATCAAGTTGAGAGCTCTAATTATTCCCTCAACATTTTTTGCAACGTTCCTGTCTTGAACTTTTTTGAAACCTGTATTGTTTGAAACCTGTATTGACTAATTTTTCCAACCAAATAGTATGGGCACTGAGCTAACCGGGATGTTTTTAACCAGATATGTTTGGAGCTATTTTCAATATGCTTTCTATTTTCTTTGCCTAATAATAATCATGTGTGCCTTTCTTTTGTCCGAACCAGGTCAAATGCTCCTGATAATTTCTAATAACATTAGAAGCAGTTATATGGCAGACCTTTCATTCTTTGGGCAACTTTCCCATGTTGGAATTTATTCAAATTTGTTAATAATGTTAGCACGTACTTTTATTTCATTACTCATTACAATCAAACTAACAACAAATAAATAGGTTTGTCATTATACATAATAACTGACACATTTCTCGAAGATGACTTATATATGTTATGGTGTTATGGTTCCTATAAGTAACAAAGGGCCGCAACAAAGTTTCTCCATCGGGGTCAATTTGATGATAGATTTTTTATCTCTCTCCAGCTCATGATCATGCTTAAGTTTAGCTACCATATGGCGCACAGTGGACCATATTTTGAGAAGGTGGCCAAAAATCAGTTTTTTTTTGTTACCGATTTTAAAGTTATGTTATTCATTTGAAAGTAAATACCAGTGAACATCGGGAGCCAAAAAATTGCGACTCTATCTCAACTATATCACAGCGAACAGGGTCTTCGAAAATGGGCTTTCTCAGAATTTTGCTAAAATTAAAAATTTGTTTGTAAATTTTTATTTTTGAATGACTGTGACTTCTTTGATTTAAAAGATTTTGAAGTGAAATAAATTTTGTATAATTTTGTAGCATCCATACTATTAATGTTAAAAACGTAAAATCACTGAGTCATTCCGAAATTTAAAAAAAAAATTTTAAAAAAGGTCACAATTTTCCGAAAATCTCCTACTTAATAGAGCATAACTCCTGCCAGTCAAAACCAGTCAGAAAAAATCTTGCACTCTTCTATAGTCCGAACCCTCCCTTATACTCCTATAGCCCATTATACAGCCGCCAGTTTCCGCCCGTGTGCACCAGAACAATTTTTCTGACCCAAGGTTAGAAATTTTCTGCAAAATTTATGAATACAAAAGTTGTCCACTATGTGGTTAGGATATATTAAGTTTGAGGTGATGTTTGTAACTGCAAAAAATATTGGACCTTTATCCATCTTTTATTATACGGATCGACTCAAAAACACTTTCTGAGTCGATTAAACGATGTCCGTCCGTCCGTCTGAGTGTTATGAATACAAAAGTTGGTCGTACCGGTGCACCGCGGTGTATTTTTTTGCGTGTCGGTAGAGTTGTCAGGAGTTGTTATATACTTATAAAAAAGGGTTGAGATATAATGCGCTTAATTGTTACAGGTACATTTACATAGGTATCTTTCAAAAACATTAATAGTCTGAATTAGAGTTATATAGTTTATTCAACCAGTAATATTTAAATTTGATGACCAAGACATTGAAGTACATTTTAAAATGTGTCTCACAATGATTGATGGAAAAGTTGCACAAGTTTTTACTGGAACAAAGTCAACGTCAAGCTGCATTATATGCCAAAAGACGTCAATTAAGCCAACCCCCACCAGAAGACGATAGTTTTAAGAAAGCCTACGAATTTGGAATGTCCTCTCTTCATGCTAGAATACGTTTCATGGAGCATATTCTTAAATTGGGTTATGATTTGGAATTGGGTCCGTTAGGCGAAACAGTGAGAAAAACAAAGAAAATGAAGAAAAAAGAAAGAAAAAAAAACAAATTCAACAAAAATATCTACAGCTAGGCCTCGTAATCGACCAACCAAAACAAGGGGAAGAAAACACAAATGATGGAAATACTGCAAGGAGATTTTTTTCCGATCCGGAAACTGCAGCATCTATCACATGTGTAGATCATGAATTAATAAGACGATTCAAAATCATATTACAAGTTCTAGCATTCAGCAGAAAGATTTGGAGAGTACGTCAATAAAACAGCTATATTTTATAATGAAAAATACTCTTGGAGATATATGCCATCCACAGTTCATAAAATGTTGTACCATGGGGAACAAATAATTCAAAACAATATGCTACCAATAAGAGATCTATCTGAAGAAGCGCAAGAAAAAAGGAACAAAGACTACAGATTCTTTCGCGAGCACAACACAAGGAAAATGTCCAGATGTTGTACTAATGAAGACCTTATCACTATTTTGTTGTGCACTTCAGATCCATACATTCGTCAAAAATGGAAAACTACCTATATTGAATTAGACGAAGAAGCTAAACAACTTCTAGAAGATGAAAATCAAGGCTATTTAGAAGAAATTTTTACTAAAATTGGTTGATTTAAAGTACTTTTTCATTACACTAACAATAAGTTACAATTTTTTTTATATAGTTAAAAAATTTTCTTGATATATATATTTATATATATTTATATATTTTGTAAATTTACAATAAAAATTGATATAGAAATATTTAAAAAGACAATAAAAAAAAATTTAACTAAAGCAAAAACATACGAGTTTTTCATTGAAACTTCTCTATCTTGAACCAATATAAGGTAACTTTTACGTTCACTGCTTAATAAATTATATTTTAACTCGGGATCTTTCAAAAAAAAAAAAACAACCTTTGGCCCTTGTGCACATTAGGACTAAAAAGTTTACGGGGCCAAAGTTTGGCATTTTTTGAAAAATTAACTTAAAAATTTTTTAAAAAGTATTAGTTGTAAAATTAACTGAAAAAATAAGATTTACAATAAAAACTTTTTTACCTTTTAACACTTCACTTTTGTACTATAATTCAACTACAAATGAAAATGTATTTTAAACCCTCCGTAACTTTTTTTATTTTCTGTCGAGAATTATGTTTTGTAGCAAAACCTAAAGGCTAAAGTCTCACCTACCAAACAAAAAAACCGCATATCAAAATTCCAATCCAATCAAAAGTTATAGATTTTTGACCGCCTTCTCGTCTATTGGTCCACTGTGTGGCGGTAACTGTGAGATAAAAGGCAGATATCGTCTGCGTATTCCAGGCTCTAGAGTAGCTGGTTGAGTCCCCATCTTACACCTCTGTCCACACGAGTAACATTGTGCACTGTAACACCTAGAACGATGTTAAAAAGTAAGGGGGATAGTATGCATCCCTGACGAACAGCAGTTACCACGTCAAAGCTGTTGCTCAGTGTGTTGTCATGGACTACGCGACATTTAACTTCCCTATAGACGGCTTGAATTAATGTGATAATTTTGGAAGGAATGCCCTTGCAAGCTAGAGCGCTCCATATTGCATTGTGGTTGAGGGTGTCGAACGCCTTTTCGAAGTCTATAAAGATCACATAGTGGATGTATTGCTACTCGGCAGACTGTTTTGTAATTATCCGAAGGCTATTGATATGGTCAACGCATGATTTCTGTGGGCGAAAACCAGACTGCTCTGTTCTTAGGTCACCCATAATAGCCTCTGATATTCTCCTGTTGATAATATGGGCAATTTTTTTTATTTTCTGCACTAAGGATTGTAATACCTCTCTCTGCACTCGGTAAGATTGCCTCTTTTGGGGATATTGACGATGATACCTTCCTTTAAATGCGAATCGGGTTCTAAGGTGATCCAAAAGTTCTCGATAAGAGGTAGCAGTAAATTCGCTGTTGTTTGTCAGTTGAATCTGAGCATCTCAGAGGCTATACCGTCAACTCCAGGAGCTTTCTTTGCCTTAAGGACCATGACAGCACTTAGAACATCTGGAAAATCAGAAACCTGTATGGAGATATCTGGTTTTACTGTATGGACTGTTCATCAGCAGATATTAAGAGGATTTGCGGGAGGGTTTAAAAGCATCAAAGATGACTTGATTATACAAAATTTCAAATAATGACTGTGATAAAAAGTAGTATGAAAAACTCGTGTTAAGATTTTTTCGATCTCACTTTACTATTCCATGTTTTCCAGGGGAAAAAAATCTTCTGAACTGTCCAGCACGAAATTATAGAGATAATTAATTCGTTCTAATATATCGCCTATGTTCGCAGTACTTCTATTTTTTCCAGAAAGTCGGTCTCGACAATGTAAAGACAATTCTCTCCAAAATTACACAGTATATGTTTTATCAAAAAATTAGTTTGGGATCTAGAGATAATAAGCTTTCATTTAGTACCTGTGTAATTGACATCTCTGAAATAATGTTGGACAGAATTGTCAATGCAAATGTTTAAATAACATTTTCTTCAAAACAGCTCCACATTCAGATTGTTAGCTTTCTTTTGTTATCATTTCTTTTGATATTCCACGAACCCAATCATAGAAGATGAGACAAAAAAAACTTCTTTTCCTTTTTGTACCCTATAAAAAGTTTGTGCTGATATTTGTAACTAGTAAAAACATTTGACCTAGACCCATCTTTTATTATACCGATCGACTCAGAGTCACTTACCGAGTCGATTTAGTATGAACTGTTGGTTCGTCCGTCTGTCCGACTTACTGGTCTATAGAAAAGCTGCTATTTTTGGCGGGGGGAAGGGGGGTGAAAATATTTGATTTAATTTATTTGTCTTTTATATCATAACTTACCCTAAATAACAAATTTGGCTATAGTGTAAAGAGTATTTTGTTTGTGTTTATGTACAACAGTAGAAAAACAATGTAAATGCATTGATGCAAGGTTACAAAATTATACATACGCTTTTGATTTTGATGTGATGAACCGTTATTAAAACAGCTGTCAAATAGCTAAAATCGTATGTAGTTTTTATGAAATAATACAGCTTCCCAAATTTCATACTAACGACAGAAAAAAATTACAAAATATCTAAGATGAAATAAATTTCCGAAGAAAGTTGGTGATTAAGTTAAGAAATGAAGGAAAACCTTTTCAATTAATTGGTCAAAGATTAATTTTAAAAAAATCGGGAGTACCGACAGTTGTAAGGAATTAAAAAAGGTAAGTATGCAAATAAACCGCGCTATGGCCGCCCCCCAAAACTCAATCAAAAGATGCAGACGGCAATAATTGGGTACGTGAAGGAAAATCCAATCCAGTTCGCAGGTGTATTAAACAAAATGTATTTATAAAGAGAGTGGCGAGCAAAAACCCCTGTTGAGAGCCATCAACATAACTAAATGCTTGGATTGCGCAAAAAAAAAAAATACGAAACATTCATTTAAGTGATCCTAAATTCTGGAAACGGGTTATATTTACAAAAGAATGGTTTTTGAGGACATAATCGATCAAAAGTTTGGAGAAACCCGAATACGGAGTTTTTGTCACAAAATCTCATTCCTAGAGTAACTCATGGAAGCGGCTCTGTAATGGTCCTGGGGGTGCATGGCTGCAAATGGTGTTGGTAACCTAAGACTCATGGATTAAATTATGGATAAGACCATATATTGACATGTTAAAGGTAAACCGGAAAGGATAACGATCTAAAATATTCCTTAAAGCTGGGAAGGAATGGTTGCTCCTTAATATCAGAACACAATTAGAGCATCCTCGTCAGTCTCCAGATTTGAATGTAATTCCATATTTATAGGATCACCTTAGGCGTACAGTAAAAAAAAAAGAAATATAAACTTTATTCCGTCTTTGTAAGAAGCTTTGATCCAAGAATGGAATGTTATTATGCCATCTAGATTTGTCATAGGATCCAGATTATCATATATACGTATATCGCTCATTTGCGAGAAGACCGGCATAACTCAAAAAAGTGATACTATTTATATTTCGGGAACTGGCAACACTAATGTCAATAGCTAAAATCTGGCAACACCATAATAAAGTTTGAAATTTTTTAGCATGAACGTACTCACAACGTTTTGATGTACAATCGCTATTTGTATTGTTTACAGTGAGTTAAGAAAATCAATTTGGCCAAAAAACTTATCTCAATAAGAATGTGTCGATGAACTCACTTCTTTGCATGGCGATAAAGCACCATCATAAACCACAGTATATCGCTGGCATAGTGATTTCAATTCTGGTCGTAGTTCGGTCGGCGACGAGATTCCGTAAAGGTCGCCCAAAATCGGTTGTTGTGCCACAAAATATCGATGCAGTGCGTGAACTGATAAATAACGCAAGATCGTCATGTGACATATTGTGCGATAGAGGCGTCCCTGCATATTAGTTCCATTTCTATAAATTCGATTTTGTACGAACACTTAGTTGTAAAAAAATATTTGTTCTCGTTGGATACCCCATAGTTTATCAATCGTTAAAAAAAGGCTCGCGTCAGTTGGTGTATGGGAGTGATTAAAAAGTTCGAACGTGGTGCTTTAATAGACGTGATGTGTATAAAATCGTGACAGGTGAAGAGTCATGGATATATGCGTATGAGCCGAAAACATAACAGCAATCGACCGTGTGGATATTTCAATAGAAATTCAATAGAAATTGTTCGTGGAAAAAGCACAGCGAAGCAAATGGTCGCTTGTTTTTTCGGCCGAATGGGTCATGTGGTCACTAGAGTGGTCCTTAAAAATGAAAATGCGATTTTGGGGATAGGCGGGGTCCAGTTTGTTACCTTTCAATATAAAACCAATAAATGTGAAGTTTGGGGACAATCGGATAAAGAAAAGTCGAGCCGGAAATCAATTGAAAATCTCAAGTGTGTTTATGTGGGTTAATTCTGAGTGGTTCACGACCATCTTTTTGCTCTCATACATCTCGTCAGGTAGGTGAACTTTTGAGCAGTCAAAACATGGAATTGATGACTCGTCCTACGTTCAATGTTTTTTTCTTGTTCCCGAATATCCCGTCGTCAACGATTTACGAGCACCGAAGCAGCAGTTGAAGTGTTCAAAAACCATGTGTCTCAAGAGGAATGGAAAAACTGCTATGACAAATGGTTTGAACGAATGCAAAAGTGATCATCTAGGGGAATATTTCGAAAGACAATAAAGCCATTTTCATTTAAAAATGTTTCTTATTATTTTCTATTCCCGAAATATAAATAATACCCCTCGTACCGAAATTAAGTTTTCAATTGTGCCTAATTGCTGAGAAAAACATAAAATACTCTTGGTCGCCATTCTATGTGTTAAAAGATATTAATACCATTTTTTGTTATGTTCTAGATTACGGTGTGACCCATATTTTGCATCATTAACTCCAAAATCGCGTTTTTTTTAGTTATGCCGGTCTTGTCGGAAAATAAGCAATGTAAAGGGTGATGTATTTCGAGATTCCCTACTTTTTAAAAGGAAAAAAACACAGAAAGTTCAAATTTAATGGGGAATGTTTATTATCATTTGAAAGAAAATCTTTGGCATTTATTTTTTGAAGATTATGTCTATCAAATGTTGGCCACGGCTACGTCTCAGATGGTCCATCCGTTGAGTCCAATTTTCGGGCATTTCGACCGGTAACTGGCAAATGACACGCGGAATGTTTTGCTCCAAGGCCTGAATCGAAGCGGGATTGTCCGCATAAACTTTAGACTTTACATATCCCCACAGGAAAAAGTCTAACGGTTTGATATCACACGATCTTGGTGGCCAATCGACCGGCCCAAAACGTGAAATTATCTGCTCACCGAAGTGTTCTCTCAATAAATCCATTGATTGATGCGCTGTGGGAAGGGGCGCCGTCTTGTTGAAACCAAACGTCGCCGAGATCACGAGCTTCAAATTCAGGCATCAAATAGTCAGTTATCATGGCACGATAACGGCCGCCATTGACGGTTACGTTCTCACCGGCCGAATCGACTCTCCACGGTTTTCGTGTACACTCTCAGCTCGGTCGAATATTATCCAATAATGAATGCTGGTTCTCAAGATGGGTGATGGTGTTGCGAATAACACTCACAGTAGGCCGATTATGTTGACCATAAGTTGAGCGAAGTGCACGAAACACATTCTTCACAGAACGTGAATTTTCGTAAAAAATTTGAACGATTTGTAAACGTTGTTCAGGCGTAAGTCTTTCCATGATGAAATGCCAAACAATACTAAACAAAAATAACATGACAGCATGACACGACTGACACGTTATCTGTCAAAAAAAAGGCTATTGAAAAAAGTATCTCTCCTTATCGCTATAATTTGGTATATATCGATAAAATTTGGTGTATGTGTGTATTATACTCACTAATCAGTTCAAAATGAACCTCACTCAAATCTATCAAAACACAAAAATTTTGCTCACATTTTTCTCAAATTTCGTTTTTATATATTTTTGCAAAAAATAAGTGACCTTATCAAATATGGTCAGGATCGGTCCATTTTTCGACCTAGTCCCCATAAAAAATACGATACGGACATTTTCGTATCTGCAAGCCGCAAATTAAGAACAATTGCAATAAATGTTGGTTTATGCTTATTTTCTGTACCCAGTTGGATGCAATACCCTCTCTCCAAACACATAGTATAGGGTATTATATCTGTGGTCACAAGCGATAACCGCCTAAGTCGACTGAGGAATGATTTGAGTTATGTATACTATCATATTCTACTAAAAACGCTTTATATTTACGTGAAATCCCCATTTCCCGAACACTGTTTATTAAAAAGTTATTAAAGAAAACATTCTAACCTAAGACGTAATGAGGCCCCATTACATTTATATAAAAAGTTATTTTTCTCAAAAGCATGATTTGCGACTTAGGCGGTTAATGCTTGTGACCACAGATATAGTCGGTCTACACCGACAATGATTTGCTTAATTTTTTTTGACTTCCCAAAAAATTTAAATTCAATAAATTCCTTTAAAATACCATAAAACGAGACAAAAATTAGTAGAAATAAGTATGACTTAAAAGCGGGATAATCCTACCAAATATGGTAAGGTTCCTCAAGTTATGTTATATCAATTAATACTAAAATTATTCATTGAATAAAATTAATTTAAATAATTACATATTAATACAGCCGCCACTCAGAGCGATAATTTATTCTGAATAAATAACCGCCATTATTTCGAGTAAGTTCCTGTGGCACCATACGCCAACAAACTAATTAACTACATTCCACTCAAATACATTCATACATAATCAATATGCTCGCACAATTATGATGATATTCATACTCTTGACATTTTTTTATTCTTCAGCTCCCGTGGGATATCAATAAATATTTATATGAATACATATGTACTCGAACATGAAGCATCACATCTTCGATAAATCTACAAAAGCACACTTTTGTACCAGCCATGATTATTTAGTTTTAACGAGAAAAGGTGTTTTTTGATCGATTGATCGTTCAGTTGTGATAGGACGACGACACCATACAAAGAAAATAAATATATTTATTTATGAGATTATTTTTGGTTTGTGTAGAACATTTGGTTTCGTGGCAACAAACAAATGAGTAGTTAAAAGTAACATTGAATTTTATTATGTTTTTTTTTTTTTTTTTTTAACAATTTACAGAAAAAATGCGACAAATGACATAAGAATAATTACAAATGTCAAATCATTTTGAAAAAGTTCATAAATCAAATTATTTTTTCTTTTATTTGCGCTGATGATGACTACGACAAAGATGACAGAGATGATTTTGATTTGAAATTAACTCAAAATATGGTTAATGTAATAATAAATTTTATTATATCATTTGCATTCAATTTGTTTGTGTTTTTCTTTTCCGTTAGTGTAATTCAAACTGTTCAGACTGTTTTTTAACTGATTTAGCGTTTCATGAATATTACTATAAAGGATTTAGAATTTATTACATTTAAAGTTTCATTTACCTAATATTTAAAATGAATATTTGGCAAAGGTAGATGTTTTTCAGTACAAAAATTAACGTTTTAGAAAAACAACAAATACTCGGCTTAACGAATTCGCGATTTAACGAACAGCCAAATATTTTACATTGAGTGGCTTATATTACGAATGAAAACATAATTTAGTACTCGAAACAATGGAAAACCAAGGTTCAGAAAATACACACATGAAACACACAATGTTCTGTTCAAAAGCAGCCAACACATATCTTTATTTTCATATCAATTATGTGCGTTTCTAAATTTTCTACGGTGCCCAACACAACCATGACTGTGTTCGTTTTAATATTTCGTTATTTACACGAACATTTTTGTATCACATACTTTTTGTTTCAATCACACATAAAGCACACATTTCTGAGTGTTGCTTTATTTGAAGTTCATGTTCTGGTACGTGTACTGAAAAAAAACACAGAACATGTACAATAAACAGGTTCGAGTTCAGTTATATTTTAAGTCGTGTTGTGGCTCGTGTAGTGAGAAAAAACAGAACATGTACAATAAACAGGTTCGAGTTCAGTTATATTTTAAACACGACTTAAAATCTAACTGAACTCGAACCTCCCTACAAGAACAGTGACGGTCATTTGACCGGTGATATGACCGGCACTACTGACTAAAGTGTCGGTCATCGCGTAGAACAAAGTTTCTATCATTTTATTAAGGCAAATATGCCAAAACTGACCGAAACTTTTGTGTACATGTGATTTTGCATCTTACTCTAACCTATGAAAGTATGTAAACCATATAATATATATCTGAACTGCTCACTCTACCGCTGTTTAGTAGTCAACGATGATAGATATATCCATCATCGCTGACCGGTCATACTTGATGGCTATATACATCATCATTGACCGGTCACGCTTGATTATAATGAAACACGACTTATTATTTTTTATTTATATTTATTTATTGTATTAAAAATCAAAAATTCAAAAATAGAAATAAACATTAATATATTAAAAACACAACAATATCACCAATTCCGAAACGTGTCGATAACTGTGAGACAATGTTTGCTGACTTTTCACTCGAACCATCCCTCAAGGCGGTTCGTAACTTAGCACTGAATAAATTGACTAAACTCAATAGAAATTTCCGGTAATGGGCCTTAGTGCAATCAGTAGGTTCTTAAAGAAAACAATATATTATAACACATATATATCAACAATTTATATTAAAGCTCACCTTTTGTGTGTTGTGAATTAACAATTTCGGCCAAAACTGATACACTCCATTTGGAAAATTGTTTGTACAGAACGGTGTGTAAGATATTGTGATAATACCTCCATAAATCAATTTGTTCAATATTTTTAGATCTTTATTCTTTTGAAAATTAATTTCATTGTGGACGAATTTATGGATACTGCACATTCCTTAATATTCATATTATCAACATTATATTCCACACTATATTCCAGAATGGCATAAATTAAAACATTCGAGCCAAATATTAAAAAAAACATATCCATGTTATGGCAACAGACTGAAAGATAGATATAAGGATTAATGTAAAATTCTGCAAGGAAGATTTACTTTGTTTCTAGCTAGACTTTTTAATAAAATGTCAGTACATTACCTTAATAAGTTCATTTGGTGATTGCGCATCTATTAACAATATATTTATGCGATTCCTAAGAGGTATAAAAGTTCTAGATTGAAAGTTTGTGAAGATTCTACAGCAATATCTTAAGTTAACGATCCAACAGGAATAGGCCACAAGCGAGCAAAAAATATATTGTGGAAGGGTATAATGGAGGGACGTGCCACCACAATTGAGAATTGCACTAACGAATCCACTGACATATTTTGAAGAATCCTAAAGAAACAACAAAAATTAACTTGAACTTTTTAATTTAATTTTAATTTAATTAATTACTTACCTTTCCTAAACCTTAACAACAGCAACAATGACAGTCATATGTTTTTAAATAGAAAAAAACTGCAAATGTGTTAGTACAAAAATTGTTTATGTGTTAGTTTCAGTCATTCATTTCTTGTAGGGCTATTTATTGTACATGTTCTGTGTTTTTTTTCAGTACACGTACCAGAACATGAACTTCAAATAAAGCAACACTCAAAAATGTGTGCTTTATGTGTGATTGAAACAAAAAGTATGTGATACAAAAATGTTCGTGTAAATAACGAAATATTAAAACGAACACAGTCATGGTTGTGTTGGGCACCGAAGAAAATTTAAAAACAAACATAATTGGTATGAAAATAAAAATATGTGTGTGTTGGTCTAAGTTATGTTTGTTTACATATATGTACGAGTTTTTTATTGAGTGTGTTTTTTTCTGAACTCTGTGGAAAACATAAACAACTTCGCTTAAAATAAGTAAAAAAAAAATTAAATAAACAGGGAAGGGTTTATTCGTTCAATTCATTTAAAAGAAGAGAGGTGAAAAAAAAATATGTTAATATATCTGTTTTATTTTAATTTTTAAAATTCCTTGGTTTATAAAAAATTCAGTAAATAAAAGCAAACTCAAACCAAAAGAAGAAAAAAATATATTACAAATCAAGTGATTTTAGAAGAATTCTCTTTTCTTCAACTTTTGTTGTCATCAACTTGTCAGATGATGAGTCATTCTTGTTTGTTTTTCTGCTATGCGAACATCACAA
The DNA here is from genome assembly GCA_963682025.1 of Cordilura impudica. NCBI lineage: Eukaryota > Metazoa > Arthropoda > Insecta > Diptera > Scathophagidae > Cordilura > Cordilura impudica. The sequence goes on from OY821517.1 coordinate 34,186,969, forward strand.
TTATGCACAATTATAAAATTTAAAGGAAAACTTTTAAAAAATATGGAAAAAAGCAGTTTTGGGTTGAAAAATAGACGACCTGAGACAAAGGGTTAGTTTCCAAAAAAGATATCAAGATTGTTTTAATAATTCCAGATGGAAATAAAGAAATTGGTCTCAAGAAGTGGGCCTATTTTAAAATAAAAGCCATCTAATAATATAAACAATTTTATGGTGGCCAATTTAATGCAAGCCATGGTTGGTTTCTCGCTTTAAAAAAAGATATGGATAGCGACTAAGGAAAGAAAGTGGTGAGAGACTCTCCTCCCAAACAGAGTTAGTGAAACCTTTTATTAACAAATTTAAAGAAATAGTTGATCAGCATAACATATCTTAACTTCATATATTCAACGCAGATGAAACAGGGGTCTTATGGAAAATGATTACTGACAAAACCTATGTCCTTTCCGGTGAAAATACTACAACAGGTAGAATAATTACAAAACAGAGAGTAGCTACACTTTTGTGTGAAAATGCCAGCGGATCAAAAAAAATTTAATCCCTTATGATAGGGAAATCGAAACAGCCTCGAGGTTTTCGAAGTGAAGTGTTGCCTATAGAGTACGCTCATTCCAAAAACGCATGGATGACCACATACATATTTCATACCCTGTACCACTATGTGGTCAGGGTATAATAATTTTGTGTTGATGTTTGTAACTACCAAAAATATTTTACTTAGATCCACCTTTTATTTTACCGATCGTCTTAGAATCACTTTCCGAGTCGATTTAGCGATGTCGGTCTGTCCGTTTTTGTGTGTCCATGTAAACTTTGTATTCAAACTAGAGTTCGCAAATGTGAACATACTTTGATAAAATTTGGTAAGTAAGCTTCTATCAGCCATAGGATGAATGCAATTCAAATAGGCGAAAATCGGTGCATGTTCAAACATAGTCCCCATAAAAATGACACCTACGAAATCGACTTAAACTGCCACATGATCCAAATTATCATATAGATCTCGGTCAAATTGGGTTTGCGTGTGTTTATTACACCCTTTAATCAGTAGACCAAAAATAAACCCTATGGGACAATTCCTAGTCATAGCCTCCAATTAAACATCTTCCCGATCTTCACTTAAATCTTAAAAAAAAAAAACAAAAATATTTCATCAGATTTTTCTCAAATCTGGTTTGTATATGTTTTTGAAAAAAATAAGTAACCTTACCAAACATGGTCAGGATCGGTCCATTTTTCGACCTAGTCCCCATATAAATATAGCATTCGATATGAACTTTTTCATAATCACAGGAAAATAAATCAATAACAGTGCCACTCAAATTTGGTTTATGCTTATTTTCTATATCCAATTAGTTGGGCCTAAGAGATAGGGTCTCTAAACGCATGGTATAGGGTATCGTATAGTCGTTGTAAACCGGCTGTAATATTCTTACATATTAATATTCTTACAAGTTACATTTTAAAATCGTATTTTTTATTAAGATTAATTTTTTATATATATTTAGATGGTAAAATAATTTTTAAAAAGGAACAACTTACCCCAAAATGCTGTTCTTTCTGATTTAGGACAACGCGCCTTCCCATCCGCCAGCAGAAGAGTTGATAAAAGAAATAGTTCTGGAAAGATATGGGCTCTATATACGAAGTTTTCCTAAACCTAAACATTTTTTTAAGCGTTTTATTTAACTTTGATATACATATGTATATGGCTCACATGTTAACAATTTCAGAATGCACTAACTGCAGACAATCTATAATATTAATAGGCTAGGCGATTTTTTGTGACTGATGTTTTGTTCTACCGTTTTATCCCGATTTTGACCAAACGTATATTATTTGAAAAGTATTTCTTTTTAGCTGTTCACCAGATTTACATATTTTTAAATTTTTTCCTTTATTTTGATTAAATTGCATTTAAAGTTGCTACTAACACATACATAAAATTATACACATGCTATGTGTGTTTTTATTAGATTTGTTATGTGTTTGTAATAAAAATGAGTTTGTTTTTTGTATTGATTTGTGGATTGGCTATAATTGATTAGCATACCTTTAGGATCTTTATTTATTGAAAAAATAAAATTTTCTAGAATTTGCACTCGAATTTCGAGGGCTGGAATCTGCTAGTATAAATGAATGGGTTGACGATAACGGAGAAAATGATGAAGGTGATGAAGACGATGAAGAAAGTAAGGTTAAGCACACGGCAGTAATAAAATATTTTAAATCGGTGCAACAAAACAATATAGAGGTTTCAAAAACATTGGTTCTTCGAGAGCTCCAGGAGGAGGCTAACAATCATTAAAGATATCACAAGGGAACAAAATTAAACTTTTTTGGTGTTGCCTGGGACTTTATAGCAATTTTTTACTAATTTGAGGGCGCTGATTTCAAATCTGCACTTGGTTTTTGTAGTGTCCATCACTACATTTGTTTTATTATTTATACACTTGTTAAAACTTGTTTGTTTGCTCAAAATATTCTTATATAATTTAATTACCTTTGAGTTTTCTTTATGTCAATAATTTTCATTTTGTTCATTCTAATTTTGAATTTTGAAATAAATGTTAAGTTTTTTGTTACAATTTTCTTATAATCTGGTTCACAAATTACTGAAGGATATTCTGATAGAAGAGTTGACCATTTGCAATCAATATTATTCATTTTTAAAGAAAATGTATTAGAAAATCCTAAGTGTGCTGCAGATATTACTTTATTTGATGAGTTAATTAATTTTCTATTTTTGATATCTACTAATATACCAAATTTTTCTAAAAAATTTGCTCCAATGATTGGGATATTAATGTTAGCCAAAATAAAAGGAAAAGTAAAATTTGCTTTGAAACCCAAATCAATATTAAAATTTTGATAGCCAAAGGTACGAATTGGTGTACCATTTGCAGCCGAGAGAAATATGTTACATTTTTTCTTTTCACCCTTGAATTCTTTGACTGGAAATACGGAAACTTCTGCTCCAGTATCTATCAGAAATTTTAACCTGCTATTTTTATCAGTGACAAACAGACGACGTGAATTAAGTAACGAATTTCCATTATGAGTCGCCGGAAAAATGGATCGATTTAGTTTAAAAGTTTCGACTGTAAGTTCCTAAAAAATGAACATGATTCTTCGCATTTGAGAGCTTTTTTACCAAAACGAGAATGATACCAACAAACATATTCGTTTTTTTTATTATGAAAAGAACGATTAGGATTTTTAGAAAAATTTTTTGAATTAGAATTAGTGGTATTTATCTTATTTAACGCGTCAATATTTAAAGTTAATTTGTCTATGTTTTCATTTAATTTTGAGGTCAATTCTGTAAAATTCTGAAGAAGATTAACTTGTGAAATTTCAGTTGAGTTAATAATTGATGTACTTGGATTAGATAACTGAAAAATTTTATCTGCTAAAATAACTTTTTCATCAATTGATGGTATACGAGAAGATGTTAAATGAAGTTGAACATTTTGAGGTAATTTTCGTAGCCAAAATTTAAAAATCAATTCACGAGAAACGAATGAAAGTGGTCCCGCTAATATTGTTAGTTCACGAAATAAATCTGATGGTTTTCTATCACCTAATTGGGAATCTGACAATATTGCTTCTAGTCTACTTTCTTCACTAAGAGAAAATCTTTTGCAAAGTGCTTCTTTAACAGCATCATATTTTTGAGTTACAGGAGGATTTTGAACTATATCTAATATTTTTAAGATAGCATCTTGAGACAAAGATGTAATAATGAACTGATACTTAGTATCATCATTTGTAATGTTATGGAATTGAAATTGTAAATCAACTTGAAGAAACCATGCTTCTGGAACTGAAGACCAAAATTGAGTAATTTTTAAATTTGATATTGGACTAAAAGTACGTGGACCTGAATTAACAGTTGTTTGATTTTCATTGTCATTATTTATTGTTGCGTTAGTTGGAGGATTTTGTGCTGGAAGAGCATCAAGAAAATTATCATCTTGAGAGCGTGTAAGAACCATTTTTGGTAGGTAATTTAAGAAGAAATTAATATGTTTCAGAGGGAAGTTACATAAGTTAAAAGTTAAAAATAAGTAATGCGAAAATTAAACGACGAAAAACGTAATAACAATAGTTAGAAAGTTAAATAACAAGAAGTAAAGTTACTTATCAATTTTGACAGCCAGATGTAGATTAGATGATTGACCAAAACAGGGTTAAGTTGATTGTAGATGGTTGGATGATTGACCAATATAGGATTGAGTTGATTGCAGATGGTTGAATGATTGACCAATATAGGGTTAGGTTGATTATAGATGACTTGATGTATTAAAGATGGATTGAATTTGATATCATTTGTATTAGATGTCTCCAAAACATAGTTTGATAATAAATTTGCGTATATTGAGTATTTGTCGTTGCGTATAAGGTGCTGTATTCGCACTATTAATAAATATATCTTTAGTTTTTTCCATCAGCTCGACTTTTCACGATAAACCGTTATGTCCAAACTTAAGGCATTTCCACTACATGTATTGGAATAACTTGAAAACGGTTCACCATTTTTTGGCGATTTTTAAAATGTTTTTTTTTTTTAATGAAGTAATTGTTACCTTTAGAAAACAAGCAAATTTAAAAAAAAAACAGCAAAAACTGGCTGAGTAATTGAGTAAAAAAAAAAGATAAAATAAAAAAAAAAATTTAATTTTCTATATTTAAAAATCATGGAAAAATTCAAAACTGAAAAAAGTGTAAAGTTTTATTCCTTTCGCGTAATGTCACATAACCTGTGAACCAAATGAGACAGAGATCATAGAAATCGATGAACGCATAAATAGAACAGCAGCAAACACACGGATATTAAAAAATGTTACTTTTGTCTGGAAATAGCGATTTTTATCAATTGAGTTTTCTCAGTAAATTGCGAACAAAATCAAAAGTTGTCCACCGATTACAATGAAATAAAGCTCATTTCATTCGAAATATGTTTAACTAAATGCTTTTAGAACAAACCTGTGATCCATGTCGCATTTTTATTTTTTTTTTTATGAATTTTTTTTTTAATTGTTCTTTTTTTTCAAAACTTCCACGATATGTCTGAAACTGCTGGGCAAATTTAAAACTAATGTTTGAAGATAATATTGTTGACGAGTTTTGGTGTTTTTTTTAACTGAATATGATGAAGTTATTCAAATTCAAATATATATGTAGTGAATGTGCCTTAATTTTGGACATAACGGTATATCGCGAAAAGTCGAGCTGATAGAAAAAGTGCAAGTGCAGATTTGTATTCAGAGTCCCAAATAACTTCAAAAACAATATTCAGTTCTCAATCAACAAAAACCTTGTTCCCTGGTGTATTCCATAAACAAACAACTCTCAAAAGTTATTTTAAATAATTTAACAATAAGTTTTTAATTTTTATTTACACTTTGTACACTGAATTGTTATTTTTTTTTTTTTTTTTGTATGAATTGTTGGTTGTTTGAAAATCTAAGATATGTAATTAAATAAATACTAGCCTGTAAAAAATAGTACTCGTTTTAATGAATTTTTCGATTTAATGAAAAGCCTGACATTATATCGTTCGTTAAACTGGGAAACCACTGTATATATTTTTGAAAAAAAATCCGTGACTTTTATGAACTCAAATGTCACTCAAATTTAGCTTATATTTATTTTCTATATCCAGTTAGTTCGATAAGACCATTTATCGAAACTCTTGGGTGTCATATAGTTTCCCTACACCGACTATAGTTTTCTTTCTTTTTTTAATCTTTTAAAATTTTTTCTAATTTATTTTTTCTATTTATTTATTTGACTAACAAATATACTTGACCTAGACCCATTTATTATACCGATCGACTCATAATCACTTTCTGAGTCAATTTAGCGATGTCCGTCCGTCCATTCGTCCGTCTGTCCGTAACCTTTTAATCAAACTACAGGTTGCAAATGTGAATATATTTTGATGAAATTTGGTACATAGGCTTTTAGCAGTTATATGACGAACGATATTAACATTGGTAAAAATCGGTGCATGTTTAGACCTAGTCCCCATAAAAATAACCTCTATGAGATCGACTTGAATTGTCATAAGACCCAAATTTTCATATATGTCTTGGTTAAATTTACTTTGTATATGTCTATTACACCCAAAAATTAACGCAGTAGAATAATTTTGAGTCACAGCCCCTATAAAAGTTGCATTCCGATCTTCACTTAAATCTATCAAAAACAAAAATATTGCACAGATTTTACTCAAATGTATGTTTTTGCAATAGAAATAAGAGACTTTAACAAATATGGTCAGGAGCGGTCCATTTTTCGACTTTATCATATCTGAAGGCAAAAAAAATTAATAACAAGGCCGCTCAAATTTGAATTATTTTCTATATTTAACTAGTTGGTCCTAACCGAAAAGGTCTCTAAACGCATGGTATAGGGTATTGTATATTCTATCTAGACCGAATATAATTTTCTTACTTGTTTATTTTGCCATGGCTTTGCCATAGCTTTAGACAAAACAGGCACGAATGTATATATGTCTATGTCATCATTTTGGTGCTAGCAAAGCATTTTAGAATACAAAAGTGCTTCTAAGTGCTTTGCCAATGCTTTGCCGATCATATCTTTCCAACTTGTTTAGTGTCAGATATGATACTTTTTCGATTATATTTTATACTAGATGTAACCCGGTGTGCTTCGCTACACCCTCCCCCTCCCCCCCCCTCCGAATCGTTATGAAAGGTCTCACGCAAAGTCCCAAGGCTCTCACTAATACAGTAATTCAGATATATCACATTTAATATTAAGTTTGTATAGGGGTGCCATGCGCATTTGTCCAATCCCGCCCATTTTTTTGTCTGACAACTCACGTTGATAATAGATGAGGTGAAATAAATTTTCAAATCTCTCTCTATCATAGTACTTAATATATATGATATTAAACACTTACTTTGTATGGGAGGTGCCACGCCCACCAAAAATATTTAAAAAAATACAGCCTGTAGCACTTCCGATATCCGCAGTAAGAATCAGCGAAAATTTCAGGACGATCAGATAAGTCGTTACGGAGATTACCTCCTACAAACAAACAAACACATTACCTCTATATTATGCAAAGTATAGATTATTAATATAGATTCCTTTATTTTGATACTTGCTGATATAAAATGTTTTTTGTTTTTTTAATTCGGTACAACAATTATCAGATTTTTCGGCGTTCCTGCCCTGGAGGTCCATGTAGCTGCCCATGAGAAGAACATGGATTTTCCAAATTAGATCTGGCACTACTCAAATATTGGCTTTGAACTTAAAATATCACTTGACAATTTTTATTTTTAGCGATTTTTGATTTTGCCCATTTTTGATTTTTGTTTTTAGGGCGATTTTTATTTTTTCGCGATTTTTGGGTTTGGCGATTTTTGATTTTGACGATATATTTTCCACGTCAAATCACATTGATAACTAATGAACTTATCAAAAGACTGTCGCTTTCGTACTGCTTTATGTTTTTTACATAGGAGGTGCCACGCCCACTAATCCCATCCCGCCCAATTTTTATTGGACTACTCACATTAATATCTGATGGACTCATGCAAAATGTCGAGTCTTTCCCAGTTATATGATATTAGATATCTACCCACTGCTTCGATCACGCCCATTTTTTTGTTCGACTAATCACACAAAGAACCTATGGCCTCACGCAAAGCCACAAAGCTCTCTATTTTACAGTACTCCAGATATATGACATTAAATAGTTACTTTGCATGGGGAGTTCTACGCCCATTGCTGTGAACTCGCCAATTTTTTGTCTGACTACCCATACTAAGATCTGATGGTGTCGTGCAAAGTGCCAAAGCATCCGTCTTATAGTACACTAGTTATATGATATCATATATTTACTTTGTACGGATGGTGCCACGCCCACTGCTCCGATCACGCCCATTTTTTGTCTAACTAATCATATGAATAAGTTATGGGTTCACACAAAGTCCCAAGACTCTCACTATAACAGTACTCCAGATATAAGGCATTTTATATTTTATTTGTATGGCAGGTGCCACGCCTATTGGTCCGATACTGCCCATTTTTTGTCAGACTGCTCACATTAATAATTGGTGCCATCAGACAAATTTGAAAAGCTCTCTCTATCATAGTACTCGAGATATATAACATTGAATTATTACTTGTATGGGAGGTACCACGCCCACTTCTCCGAACGCGCCCATTTCCGGCGTGGCTACTAATATTAACAATAGGTGATCTCACACAAATTTGCAAAGCTCTCCCTGTCATAGTACTCAATATATGTATATGATATTAAAAATTTACTTTGTGTGGGAGGTGCCACGCCCACTCAAAATATTAAAAAGCTTATAGCCTATAGCACTTCCCATATCCGCAGTAAGACTCTGTGAAAATTTCAGGAAGATCAGATGGCTAGTTACGTAGATTACCTCCTACAAACAAACAAACAAACAAACACACATTACCTCTTTATAATATTAGATAACACTCTGAATTGAATCAAAAAGGAATCTTACCGAACAACATTAATTCGAATTCTAATTAAAGATGGGTTTTGGTCGAGTATTTTTGGTATTTAAAAATATTAACCTACGCCATATAGTGATATAGTGGTAGCAGATTCCAGCCCTCGAAATTCGAGCGCAAATTCTAGGAAATTTTATTTTTATTACAAACACATTAACAAATTTGATAAACACACACATAGAATTGTATTATTTTATGTATGTGTTAGTAGCAATTTATCAAAATAAATTAAAAATTAAAAAATCTGTAAATCTGGTGAACAGCTAAAAAGAAATACCTTTCAAATAATATACGTTTGGTCAAAATCGGGATAAAACGGTAGAACAAAACATCAGTCACAAGAAATCGCCTAGCCTATTAATATTATGGATTTGACCCCGCATAAGAAAACCCACCTAGTACGTCAAAACAAGTTGTTGAGTAAAACGCAATTAAATTTTCTCCCTCTGAATTGCATTTTCTTTAAGGTTTTTTGCATACAAAAAAATGTGAATTCATGAAATTTAACACAGTAGGTGGGTTTTCTTAAGCAGGGTCACATATATTTTCGAGTCCTTTTTAGTTGCATAAAAAAGCTCAAAAGAAGGGAACATCTTCAATGGGAAGTTGCCTCTTAAAGCTAGTTTTTTCACCTACTTATTTGTTGAATCTTCAATAAATATTAATTCCATCCCAGTGCCAGGAAAAATTTCGCTGAAATGTTTTTATAGAAATAATTTATAAGTGAAAAATCAAATCCGGGGCAAATCGATCTACAGTTGGCTCCTACGATAAATCCCTTAAAACAAATTGTAAATATTTATCACGCATATCTTTGACAACTACCCACTAAATCATGCCACAGGGATCTCTCTATCTTTCTCAAAAAATAAAAATGAAACAAATAATACTCATAAATTATGTCTTTCAAAATGCAATCGCGAAATATGCGATACTTAAATTGTACATAAATAAAATATACATATAATTCGTACGTACTTAAACAGAAAAAAAAATTGGACGTCAGAATGAACCAGCGAGCACACATGAACAAAATTTCATTTCTGTCTTTTTATTAACCCTCTAAAGTTAGCTTTAAGAATTTTCCCAAAATAAAGAAAAAATTTCACAAAAACCCAGATTTATTATGGCTACCGTGTCTACTTTAGTAGTATTAATAGTGGTTGTATTTCTTTATTTTGCATAAAAAAAAACAAAATAATTTTACTTATTTTACTTATTTTAAAGCACAAGAGTATTACTGTAAAGAAGAAAAGAACAAATTTGTCGACAATGTTATATAAAACGTCTGTCTATTCAGCAAAGAACATAAAACTGTGAGTTGAATTAATCAAAAGTATAACAAAAATAAATTCTTGTACCATGAGGTGTCTGTATTGTATCGTTTTATTCAATTATTGAGCCTGGGAAAATTTGGCTCAATAACACTAGTCAACAAGGTTTTGGACTAGAGCAACCAAATATCTTTCCTGGGGTAATTTGGTGGGCTGAATTCGAATCTGTAATTGGATTTTCTCTATCACGTCAGGTTATCGAGATACAAAAAAAATTATTTTATTAATTTTTTACATAAAAAATCATTCGTTAATTTAAAAATCAATGAATTTCCAAAAGTGAATTTCGTTATTTGAACGTCGTTTGTATTTTGTTGGTTCGGTTTCACGTATTAGAATCAAGCAATAGTCTCCCAGCATGCTTTTGTCCAAAAATCCTTGATAATTCCTTTCAATTTTCATTAAATCTTGGTGAGCATGCTCCCCTTGTTCGTCGCTCACCGCACCTTCGTTTTGTGGAATAAATCTAAATCAAGGTTCAGAAAATGCACACGCGAAACACACAATGTTCTGTTCTAAAGTAGCCAACACACATTTTAATTTTCATACCAATTATGTGTGTTTCTAAATTTTGTACGGTGCCCAACAAAATCATGACTGTGTTTCGTTTTAATATTTCGTTATTTACACGAACATTTTTCTATCACGTATTTTTTGTTTCGAACACACATAAACCACATAGATTCGAGTGTAGCTTTATTTTAAGTTCGTTTTCTTGCACGTGTACTGCTAAAAAAAAACAGAACATGTTCTTCAATGCGTGCATCTAAACATTAAAACATTATCCACTCGCGATGAAAAAAAAAATAAAACGAAATTAAGTCATAAACAACTTATAAAATTTTTCTCTTTTCTATTTTTATTTTATTTTTTATTATTTTTATTTATTTTTATTTTTATAATTGTCTTTTTATTTTTATTTATAACTGCTAAGGAAGTATTTAAGATTTTTTTAAATAAATTTGGTTCAAACAATTGGTGTCGTTATTATAGGGGTGATCCAGATTTTTCCGATTGCAAGTGGATAATGCTTTAAGAACATGTTCTGATTTACTAGCAGTACACGTGCAAGAAAACGAACTTAAAATAAAGCTACATTCGTATTTTATGTGTGTTCGAAACAAAAAATACGTGATAGAAAAATAACGGAATATTAAAACGAAACACAGTCATGATTATGTTCGGCACCATATAAAATTTAGAAACACACATAATTGATATCAAAATAAAAATATGTGTTTGTTGGTCTGAGATATGCTTGTTTACATATATGTACGAGTTTTTTATTCAGTGTGTGTTTTTTCTGAATTCTGATCTAAATGCGAATGCAGAAAATGCATTTTGAGTGACATTCGTGTACCTAATTCGTGAAAACTTTTCAATAATTCAGCAACAATTTGTCTGTAGTTTTCACTCGTATTGTGTTCAAGAAAACTGTTCACGATGCTCTTGAAAGATTTCCAGGCTGCATATTCATTCTCCAGGAAACATTGCGTCATCATTTAATAGCTTCCTGATCTGAGGACCAAAAAATATGACTTCTTTAATTTTAGCATATGAAATTTTAGGAAAAACCGCTTGCAAATATTTAAATGCTGCACCATCTTTGTCCAGAGCCTTGACAAAGTTCTTAAAAAGGCCCAATTTTATGTGAAGTGGCGGAAGAAGAACGTCATTTGGATCAATTAATGATTTATTTGAAATGTTTTATTTTCCTGGTGAATACCCAGTTCTTTTTGGCCACTCTGTTCTGACGTAACGATGACATGTAGCGCGAATATCCCGTAGACAAAGCAAACAACAATATTTTGTGAAACCTCCTTGCATACCTGTCAACAAACCAATGACGTGAAACAGATTAATTTACAGTTATTTGCGATGGTCTATACTATATATATACAAAGAAATTTAAGTCACACACCTTAAGATTTCCACAGATCTTCCATCTTCCATTTATGATTTGAATAATGTCGAAATTGCAGTCATTGATTCGTAATTTTCCTTTGTATTAATGGCATGAGCAATTTGTATGAATGGTTTTTCATTCCCATTATGCAAAAGAAGAGCCTTTAAACTGTACTTAGAGCCATCATCAATAAATAATCTCCATTCAATTTTGTCATTTTTTTAAATAAACCATCAACATCAGTACAGTATAGAATAGAGTGTTTCTTTTCAAAATATGCAGCCAATTCAAAGCTTCTATCCTTATAGATTGTTACTTTTGTGTCAACTGCAAAATGTTTCCACTGCTGCATGCGTGAAGCCGGTAATTCTGCGTCTTGTTTCATTAAATGTAAATCCCGAATTAGATCATTCAGCTCAGCTTGGGTCACCAAATGGCGTTCATCATCAGCCTTGTAGCACTGGGAATGACTGGTAATGGATCATTTGGTGGACGTAAGCTGGTTCGTAGGTTAGGTTAGGTTAGGTTGGAAGTGGCTGCTAAACCAAAGGAAAAGCACACTTAGACTCTGGGGTCCATTGTGATACCACGGGACGAATAGGTGTTCCCCTCAGTCCCACCGTAGAACCAGTTTGAGCTCCTGGTGAAGCCCCTGATATGTGAAATGTCCACATTTGAGAGATCAGAGAGATCGTGAAGAAACGGCGAGCCCAATGTTCGAAGTCTCGTTCTGGAGAGCGCCGGGCAATAGCAAAGGAAGTGTTCTATGCTCTCCACCTCCTCCACATCCATGCAGCTATGACAGAAGTCATTTGACGAGACCCTGAGGCGTTCAGCGTGTCTCCCTATAAGTCAGTGCCCAGTGATAACATCAACTACTGTTGAAATCTCCCCACGGTGGAGCGATAGTAGCGCGCTAGTGCGCTTATGATTTAGAGCTGGCCAGATCTGTCTCGTGATCCTGCACGTTGATCCATTAGCCCATCTGTTGTCGGTTATGCCGGCGGTTTGAAGCCGAAGCTCTAGCTTGCAAGATTCCAGGGGTATACCAACACATTCCAAGTCCGCTGGAACCCGTTAGGTAGTGCCCTGTCTTGCCAACTCGTCAGCTTTACAGTTTCCCGGTATATTCCTGTGCCCTGGGACCCATATGAGTCTGATGTCGAACTGCTTGGCCATCTCATTTAAGGACGTGCGGCAGCTAAGGGTGGTTCTAAGTTTTCAGGAACATTGATTCCAAGGATTTTACCGCGGCCTGACTATCAGTGTAGATGTTGACTGCGGTTGTAGACAGAATATTCCGACCCAACCAGTCAGCAACTTCCTTTATTGCCAGTACCTCTGCCTGATAATCACTGCAGTGGTCTGGCAACCTGCGAGCCAGATTTAGTCCAAGCTCCTTTGAATAGGCTCCGAAACCAACTTGATCACACAATTTCGATCCGTCAGTATAGAAATTTATCGAAAGCCTGCTACCTGGAATCCCCCTGACCAAGATTCCCTGGTCGGTATCAGAGTTTTCTAGTGTCGTTCGAATACACTCCTCGGAGTAGTGTAATCTACGTGCAATGATAAATTCCTGTTATTCAGGATCACTCCATGGCCACAATTATGACCACGCCATTGTATGGTGCCTCTTAGGGCACCAGTGATACACATGAAAGCCATTCTCTGTACCCTTGCAAGAAGGTTGGTATTAGAGGCCTTCTCTAGAGCAGGCCACCAGACGATGACCCCATACAGCAGTATTGGGCGAAGCACCGCTGTGTAGATCCAGCTATAGTCGCCTTCTTCAAAAGTAACTCACCTCTTTCATTCAAATTGGTACTTCCCCAGATCGGATGATGTGCATTGACATCACAGCACAGCACTAATTAGTGTGTAGTCCTTTCGGCTTCCCGGATTAGCTTTGCCACATTGACTGGCAGGATAGGCCCAGGATCACAAAAATAGGCGGAGGAGAGCCAGATTAATTTCCCATCTAACTCCAGGCTGGCCGCTATTACATCCCTGTCACTGGAATTAGATAACAAGAAAAAATTAAGGCTGTTCCTCGCCAAAATGCAGATCCTTGGTGTACCTTTATCTTTAGCAACGGACAGATTGTTATCAGGAGTCTTCAGTCGGCAAACCCTGCCTCCATAAACCCAGGGCTCCTGGATGAAGACTATGTCTACTCCACCTGTCGTCAGACGAAGTAGAAGTGCAGCCGTGGCGGCTTTACAGTGATGGACATTTATCTGTAGGAGCCGCATCATCTGTAGCTGCCTGCACGTCCATCTCTCTTACCGTGATTTCGGCCTCGTCCTCCGTGCTATCAAGGAGGTCATCTTCGCCACCAAATAGGCCAGAAGCGTCCCCCAGTAGTTCGGAGTCGGATGTTAAGTATCCTTCCTCCATGGCTGTTTGGGAGCTCTAATCAACCTGGACTTCACCTGTGGTCCCCTCCCCAGCAGATTTTTCTACTGGTTTGGCGATCTCCGTGATTGGTCCTTGGTCGCCCTTGTAGACTTTTATTTGGATCTGCCCAAAGCCGTAGGAAACTATGCCGTTTGTCCCGGTTAAATGCTGGAGGGATTCGACATTGAGTAGTAGTACTACCTGTCTCCGGTTCCCCTCCGCATCACCAAATCCACCAATCTTCCAATTGTGTGTTTGAAGGTTAGGATTGCAGACCTTCAGCATCTTTAACACGGATTCAGCGTCCCCCGGAGTTGCCGGAATCCAAGCATGCGCTCTAGGTCGGGACGGGATGTCATGCTTTTGCACGACATCCAGTTTTGTTCCGGCCATAGCTCTCCAAGTTTGCTGACGGCAGCCTTATATAAGTCTAAAATCATGTAAATATGCATATTTTAATGATTCCGATATTGCATATCCTTTTTTTTCCAACGAAATACTCACCACACACAAAGCAAAAATAGCTTGAATCAGTAACACACGATCTCCCTGACATGCTTAAACGCTACTATTATGAAGATTTAGAATGAATGTGGGGCTTCTGTCAAATTAATAATTGTGAAATTGTAGTGTCAGTATTGACTGTTTTACAGTATTGCCAGCATGCGATACGTTATGTACGGTGGGCGTCATTGGTAGCCAAGGGTACATCTTTTGTAGCACTTCAGCTGTGGCAAAGCAAAATGCTTGAAATTTATCCGAATCGACTGGAAACTGACTTGATAAACAAATTAAAATGGTTGTGAACCGTAAAATGAAGTTCTGGTCGACGCCAGTAATTTCGGAAAAAACTTCATAGTTCGTGAAAGCTCGACACGCTGTGTTGCCATCATTTGTGCTGCCGACGCCTCCAGTTTCGTCATTCTACCCGAAGCCTTAGTTCCTTCCACAAAGCGCTCTGAATTTTTTGTTTCCTTTTTGCTGCTTCCCTTTTGTCTTCCTCTGTTCTTATCTGCCATTTTTGAACTTCCAATTTGTAGCCCGAATGCAAAATAAATTCGAGAAATCGAATCCAGGAGTGCAAATAACTTATTTCTTACTGAAAATTTGACTGCTTTCCCCAAAATTTTTCGCTAGTAGAAAGTCTTTTGGTGTAGCACCGCATATAGGACAAGCTTGACTTGAAGAAGTTCCTGTCAATATGTTCAACACCTTACCATCAATAAGTGTTAAGCACAATTTAATGGAGATTTTGATAGTTCCTTTTCTGTTAAAATTTGGTGCCGAAACCAGGGAACTATAAAACTGGTGACGTGTTTTTAAAATTCTTAGTGTTAAATTTTAGATAAAATATTTTTTATTTAACTTTCACGTTCAAACTATAAAAAATCTTGAATATAAAACCTCTAGCTGAAGTCATTCAAGCTAAACGTCATAAAATATTCCCATTACAAAAAAAAAACATTATTTCTTGGCAACTAGATAAGCCACTGTGTAATTAAAATCTAAATGAGATGAGTGCTTTGGACAAAATAATTGAAAAGTAACGTGGTTACTTACATCATCTTACCACAGCGATTTATGTCTAAGGACAGTTCGGGTAAAACGCGTGGCTATCTTAATAGCATCCTACAAGAAATTGATAATTTAAACGTTCAGTTTAAAGAAAATCATGAGAAAATTTATAAAATTATCCGCGATACTTCCTTGAATACTGAAGATGTTCCATACATGAAAGAAGAGTGCATTTACGCATTTTCAGATTTCTTTCTAAAAGGCATAATTCTTGATGCATTGCCTGAAAGGGCAACATCCTCTCCTGTTTATGCCAGCACATTTGCACTACCTTCTGGCCATGCAGATATTTCTGCGAGCATAGATGCAAAGTTACCCAAAATTTCTTTAGCTAAATTCTAAAGTGAATATATGGAATGGATTTCATTCCAAAACATTTACGTTTCTCTTGACCATTGCAACCTATCGCTTTCTAAAAATCAACAGTTTTATTATTTAAAAGGCACACTTTCGGGCGAAGCTGCTAGCCTTATTAAAACCATTTCGGCTACGGAAGCAAATTATGATTCTGCGTGGTCTATTTTGAAAACAAGATATCATAATAAGCGCATAATTGTGGATTCGTTGGCGAAGAAACTTTTTAACATTCCGAAATCAGCTGGTTCTTTTCAAACGATAAAGACACTTCTTGATACAACACAAGAGTGTGTTACTTCACTTAAAAACCTAGGGATTGATACTTCTACATGGGATCCTCTTTTGATCTATATCATTGGACAAAAGCTTGATCTTCAGACACGTAGAGATTGGGAGCAGTCTGATAAGTCTTCAGCTGACGTCCCAACATTCGTAGAAATGTTTGATTTCCTTGATAGAACTTTTAGAACTCTCGAATCTTTACATGAAGATTTACCTTCTTCAAGCAACTATAATCGTTTCAATAAATCTAATAATTCAAAGTCTAGAAAAAACATTTTTCATACAAATCAGGTCTCACAAAGGCAACATGCTTTGTGCTCACTATGTAAAAAACCTCATTCATTATGCTACAAATTTATTTCATTTTCACCAAAAACAAAAGATGATTTCGTATCTAACAATAATATTTGTCGTAATTGCTTATCATGTGGTCATAACCACAATAATTGTCCATCTACATATCGTTGTAACATTTGCCAACAACCACATCATACGGTCTTACATATTCTTGATGACTCTTGTGTCAGAAATACAGCTCCATCTTCATCTAAAGCGAATTATAATAATAGTAATATTACTTCTTCATCCAGCTCTAGTATGCATGTTTCTTCTAATAATGTACATTTATTTAGTAACGTGATTCTTTCAACTATACAAATGATAATAAATACCGAAAGTGGCAATTGTTATTTTAAGGCGCTGTTGGACCCAGGGTCCCAAGGTACATTGATAACGGAAAGAGCAGTACAACTATTACGTCTAAAGAGAAATAAATCTAATTGCACAGTACAAGGTGTAGGTGAGTTTAAAGTTGTAAATCTTGGGTGGTACTTGATCTTTGGTCAATAAAGCACAAACCTATAATTTCATGTGCAGCATTAGTTCTTCCGAGACTAACAAAATATACACCCTGACATCGTTAAGCATATGCTCATTACCAGATTATGTAATAGAATCATTGGCTGATCCAAATTTTGACCATTCTGAGCAAATTGATATCATTCTTGGTTCAGATATTCTCAGTTCTATTGTTATACCTGGTAGCTCATTTAAATTTAAAAATCTATTTTTCCAAGAAACACTTTTCGGTTGGGTATTTTCTGTACCCATAAAAACCCATTCTACCTTTAATATATCTGTTCATATGGTTAACTTGGAAAATACTTTAAAACTATTCAATTTTTGGACATCAGAGGAAGCGGTAATTTTATAATAGTTATAATAAATTTAATACTTTAGTAAAGAAACTCTTCGTTTAGTTTATTTTCCCTTGCGAATTCTTGTAACAATAGCGTGTTAAATGATGTTTTGATGTTTTGGTCTAGTAAATTTTCTTCCTGAATACATAGTGTGGGATCACCTATTAAAAAATAAGCTGGTGTCAGTGCATCATTGTCTGTAGGATCCGTTGAAAGAGGCCATAGTGGACGCGAGTTCAGACAGCCTTTTATTTGACATAATAATGTTGATAGTTCTTCGTAACTCAAAACCCGTTCCGAAATTATGCGCTTCAAATGATATTTCACCGATTTGACACCGGCTTCCCGAACCAAAGGTTCGAGAGCGTCAATCTGATTTTTCAATTCTTCGTGTTCATTGAGAACAGTATCTTTCGTTTCTTTTAAATATTCCAGATCTATTGGTCGGCAAAATCGTACAGACTGCGGCGCACAATTATTCCACAGAGGCAATTCACATAGCAACATAATTCTCAAAGTTTCTCGATTTACTTTCGCGACGAATCGCATTGTATTGGTCCTTCGTAAATTATTTTCCAACAAAAAACCTAAGGCCTCATCCGCTGAAAGTGGAATTGGCGTCTTATTGTCTTCATTGCATTTTTTTTTTTAATTTTGAGGGTCTGTTTGGGCTTGCCCGGCTTTCTTTTAAAATTGCTGCCATATCAATATTCCCTCGTTTCCGATGTTGCTACTGCACTTACTAGTAAATTCGTTTCGTGATTCGTTGACTTTGAAAGCTGTGCTGCCACTTTACATTTCCCAAACTCACTTTTGTTGCAAAACGGAACTTTTGGGCGACCGACAGCTACAGAAAGAGCTTCCACGACTGGCTTTTTAAATTCAAATTTAAATTCTTCTCTTAGCCAAACGCTGTTTTCTGGTCTGAAAGTTTCAACTTTTTTTCCAAACTGTTTTGCATATTTTTCATGCTTTCTTGCAAGAGATTTGCAAAAAAGGTGCGTTTTTTCTCGCAATAAATTCAAGTAGTCTTCGGAAATATCCTGAGGACCAATTTTATTTACTACGTAATCCATAATTGCAGCAATTTTCTTGATTTGCGAATATTACTGTAGCCAAACGTCGAACAAATCACTTTTCGTTACAGCAAAGTAATCTGAGAAAAAACGCTATTCATTAAAAACGGCTGAAAACGGCGGGTCAAGTAAGCTTAATTACACTAACTACATCCTAATTTATTTATGTTTGTTCACATTTGGTTGGCCGAACTGAGCCGAAATTTTAAATGCTTACATGAAGGCAAAGCTTCAAATCAAAAAAAAAAAAATTTAAGGTTATGAAAAGAAGTCGGCATTCCTTGTAAACAAACAATGAAAAGTCACTTTTTTTTAACAAGAACATAGATTCTCAACCATATTTTGGATATCCATTTCGAACTTTCCTTGATTTAATTGCGAAAGGATAAAAAAACAACACTTGATCCGATAGAAAAAAAGCTGGCTGCGCACACAGCTTTCTAAACACGTGTAAGAAGTTTGACTTTGCTTGGCTGCTGTCAAACGCTGGGTTGCATTTTAAAACAAGTAAGAAAATTATAGTCGGTCTATACCATGCGTTTAGAAACCCTATCTCTTAGGCCCAACTAACTGGACATTGAAAATAAGCAAAAACCAAATTTGAGTGCGATTTTTATTAATTTTTTTGGCTGCAGATATGAAAAAGTTCATATCGGATGCTATATCTATAAAGGGACTAGGTCCAAAAATGGACCGATCCTGATCATGTTTGGTAAAGTCTCTCGTATTTTGCAAAAATATGTACAAACAAAATTTGAGAAGAATCAGTGCAATATTTTTGTTTTTTAATAGATTTAAGTGAAGATCGGGAAGCAGCTCTATATGGGGTCAAAGGGATCATTTTTGGACTACTCATTAGTGGATGTAATGAACGCATACAAACCCAATTTGAGTAAGATCTATATGACAATTTGGATCTTATGGCAATTTATGTCGATTTCATATGGGTAATTTGTATGGGGGCTAGGTCTCAACATGGACCGATTCTCACCAATCTCAATAGCGTTCATCCCATGGCCGGTAAAAGCTTATATACCAAATTTCGTCAAAATATATTCATATTTGCGACCTGCAGTTTGATTACAAGCTTTACATGGACACACAGACGGACGGACGGACGGACGGACGGACATTGTTAAATCAACTCAGAAAGTGATTCTGATTCGATCGGTATAATTAAAGATGGGTCTAGGTCAAATATTTTTGGTTGTTACAAACAGCAGCACAAAGTCATTATACCCAAACCACATAGTGGTATAGGGTATAAAAACAAAGTGACGTCTCTATTATTTTGAAGTATTCTCTACATGCTGGCATTTAAAAAAAAAAATTAAAAATTGACTTTTCGAAATTTGAGGGAAAAGGAATCATTTAACCTAATGTGCAATATAGAAAAGTTGTTACTGTTTTGGACTTACTTTTTAAGCACTGAAAAATAAACTATCAATTGCGGACTCTTCGCGCCAAGAAGAGGGAGACTTCAGCTTTAATCAGCTACAATATAAAAACCAGGACAGGAATCGAGTATGAAGTTTTCGCCGCATTTTGACACCAGATTTTGATGACATGATTTTGAAAAAACACTTTTATAGTTTACGAGAAATGTTAGAAATGCAATTTAGTACCTAAGAATATGTTTTTGTAGAGCGTTTTGACTATTTTTCTGAAAGTCAATTGATACTTTCTGAAATTCAATTGATTTTCTGAAATTATTATTTCTGAAATAAAATAAGTAAAGGTGTAGTTAAATTTTTGTAAAGTACAGTAGGGAGATGTGGGACGGGTTGTGTCTATACTGTAAGATTTTTTCAAAGTAAAATGTTTTTCTTGCTGGCCCAAAAGACTGGGTTTCAGCATTATCAAAAACCCGGAAAGTTGTGGAATACAGCTCAAAATGGATATTTAGATGAAACATTAAGTTTTTTTTTTCAAATCCACTAAAGAAAATCATTACATAAAACAGCCGAATTATGCATGGATAAAGCGAAAAAAATATAAAAATGTAAACAGAAGTCAAATATGGCTTATTCCACAGCCTCCGATGAAGGTTGTTCCATTTGCCTAATTCTACAAATGGGCAAAAAGGTTTTTGAAAAATTAGCCCACTAAGACTGCGTATTGGAGCTAGGATTTCTAATTAGAAAGTAAGATCTTAGCGAGAATAATAATATTTGACAGTAGTTGAATCCTAACGAAACTATTGCCATGTGACAATGATAACCTCTCCTTAACATTTTCTATTAACAGAATTTAATTTCCTTAACTTTATAAAAAAAAAAAATTATGTCTCTTTTTAACAACTTTTTTATCATCAAATTATCATGCCCCTCCATAAGAGATCCTTTTCAATTTAATCCCTCTATTTGGTCTTAAATAAGAAGAACTTATTAATATTAGTGATGACTGCACTCTTAACGGGTTAAATTGGAGTACTTTACAATACAAACATATATTTGCCAAAAACTTTCTCTACTCGTATATATTTTATATATGTATGTCTTTGTTTAGTTTTATTTGATGATACTTAGCAAGAAGCGTTTCATAGATAAGCACCTCCATCCTTTTGAGAAAAAAAATAAATAAAAAAATTTCGTGGATATGTTTAGTTTAGTTTGGTTTACTTAGTTTAGTTTAGCTGGTTAGATGACTGGTTGCTTGGATGGTTGCATCGTTTCCTTGGGTAAAAAAAAAAAAAGATTTCCTACTTGTATATATATTATTGACGAGCATACACACACATACATATACACATAAGCCATAATAAACAACATCTATTTATTAGACATACTCGTACTTACCGAACAACCCACCAACCAGCCATTTAGCCAACCAACCATTTATTCATCTCGTCGTCTCGCCCCCTTGTTGAGTTAAAGGAGTTTTGTACTCGTACCAGGCAGTATTTATTTTTCCAACTAATCGTCATGTATTTTAGATGTTCATATGAAAACTTTATTTGCAGCTTGTTTTTCTCTAATATAAGATCTGAGCTGAGTTAACGTACATGTACTCATATGTATGTATGTTTATGTGAATGTGTCAGTGTCTATGTTTTTCAATGTGCTCGTATGTGTGTGTGTGTGTGTTATTTTTATATGGGGAAATTGGGTTGTTGGTAGTAGATAGCCCCAAATAAAAACCGAATAAAATATATAAAATAAAAATGAAATCAAAATGGTTGAGGGTAAGCAAATAAACAAAAAAATATGAAATGGCGCACAGTGTTGTTATTTTTGCGAATTATATAAAAAGTTTAGAAGAAGAGTTTTGCAAAACTAACTGCAAGTCCATAGGGATTTAGTTTGAAGCATTCTTTGGCTTATATTTGGTTGAGAAAAACAGTGTTGCTAGTAATTTTTTTAGAATCTTCATGTTTTAAATCTTAAATTTTTTGCAAAAATTCACTAAATTGTTTCTTTCGCGAAAATTCTCTCAAAACCTAAATATTTTAGTTTCGAAATTTAAAAAATTTGGATAATTTTCCTAGTAAAGGGTGTTCTTTTTAGAGGTTCACAACTTTGAGTTGATAACAGTGCTTTATTTAAAAACCCGATTTAAAACTGATAATTGCTTCTTGGTTAGCTTGGTTCGCCATTTCATCACAGATAGATTTAGCAGTGCTTGAAAATTGTTGAAATTTTCAAAGAAAGTAACGATACAATGTATTTCGAATGCAGTTATTAGTTCAACAGCAGAAATCAAAAGGAAACCATACCTTAAATATCAAATAACCCCTTGGATCAACAGAAATTTGCAGGCTCTAATAGAATATAAAAAGAAGCTCCTTAAACTACGAAAAAGAAAATGTTATAAAGCTGATATTGAAATGAGTTTAAAGAGCATTAGTAAAACTAGCAGATTCCAGCCCTCGAAATTCGAGCGCAAATTCTAGGAAATTTTATTTTTTCATTAAATAAAGAGCCTAAAAGTATGCTAATCAATTATAGTCAATTCACAAATCAACAAAAAAACAAACTCATATTTATTACCACCACATTTACAAATTTAGTAGCAACTTTAAATGCAATTTACTTAAAATAAAGAAAAAAAATTCAAAAATTTGTAAATCTGCAAATCGGCTAAAAAATATACGTTTGGTCAAAATCGGGATAAAACGGTAGAACAAAACATCAGTCACAAGAAACCGCCTAGCCTATTAATATTATAGATTATTAATATTGCTAGTAGGGATGCTATGATAAACTGTTATCATGAAAATTTAAGTAAAATGCAACAGGAGCAAGAAAATATTGGAAATTTTTAAATCATAACATGGTTAAATCTCAAATCCCAAATGAGCTGTTGAAGTTCAAACAACACGCTTATTTAAAGGGACGCTCAGTAGAAACTGCGCTTCTTGAAGTAGTTCACCACATAGAAAGATCTTTCGATCTAAAAATCTTTACTCTAGCCATATTCATTGATATAGAAGGAGCTTTTAACAATGTATCAACAAATACGCTACTCCACTCCCTAGAACGATTCGACATCGACCGGGATATCAAAGCCTGGATCAGTCACATGCTAGGCAATAGATGGATAAGTTGCGAGGTTGGTGGCATTAAAATAAGAGACAAGGTTTGCTGTGGGACACCTCAAGGGGGAATTCTATCCCCCCTTCTCTGGGTGACCACTATAAACAGTCTTCTAAGGATTCTAACCGATAAGGGTTTCCAACCTGTCTGCTACGCAGACGATGTAGCGATACTGTTAAGGGGGAAAGATCCTAGAAATTTATGTAGGAGGGCATCGGATGCACTCGAAATAGCATACGATTGGGCACAACCAAGGGGATTAAATGTGAACCCGGAAAAGACTGAAATATGCCTCTTTACTAGGAAGACGAAAATAGTCGAATTCGATGAACCCCGCTTCCAGGGCAAAACGATTAGAATCACACAAACGGTGAAATACCTTGGGGTGATTCTCGACAAAAAGCTCACTTGGAAGGACCATATTGAGAGCAAAGTCGCGAAGGCTCATCGGATATGGGCTATTTGCAGAAGAGCTATAAGTTCAAAATGGGGTTTAAACCCGAGGATGACTCATTGGCTTTACACAAGCGTCGTTAGACCAATTCTAACCTACGCATCCGTAGTCACATGGACATCAATGGACAGGAAATGCTATATTAAACCATTCCAAAAAATACAACGCCTCTGCTGCATAGGAATCAGCGGCGCAATACGGACTATATCTACGAGGGCTTTAGAGACGATTCTATCTATACACCCGATCGAGATTAGAATTAAATATGAGGCAGCTCTGGCCATGTTACGACTAAGAGTAACAGGGGAATACATCACCGACCATATGATCATACACCAAACAATATTGGACCAGATACCGGAATTCAACACAGTGGATTTTAGCTGTGATAGAATCGCGGAAGTGTCGACAAACATACCCTGCAGTATAAGGATACCTGACAGGGAAAGCTGGTTGAACGAAAATTTTCTACGAAACCTTCCAGGGTCACACTACTACACAGACGGATCTAGTCTGCATGGTAGGACTGGTATAGGTTTCTATGATGAGGACCGTTCCAATGGCATACACCTACGCATTATGGACCACAACTCTGTCTTTCAGGCCGAAGTGGTCGCGATAACGGAATGCATAAGATCTATTGACGTACGGGCAATCCCAAGCCCCGGAGACGTGAAAATATTTTCGGACAGTCTAGCGGCTATCAGGGCGATATCCTCGGACAAAACTAGATCAAGGACTGTCCTCAGATGTAAGGAAGAAATTGCAAACTTCACTACAAGAGGCAGACTTGAAATCATTTGGATCCCAGGACACAGTGGTATAATGGGAAACGAGATTGCAGATGAACTGGCCAGGAAGGGTTCTTTCCTGGAGGGTGTCAATTTGGAAAACCCAATACCTTTCCAGGCTCTCAAATTGAAACTATCGGAGTGGGCAACTAATTCACATACTTCAATTTGGGAGGAAACTGACGTGGGTAAGACTACGAAGATACTATGGGGCTCTCCAAACACTTCGAAGACTAAGGAAATCCTTAGTCTAAATAGAAAGGAACTGAGTAGGATTATTGGCATCCTCACTGGACACTCTGAACTGAGGGCTCATCTATACCGTATAGGACAGGCAGAATCGGCCACATGCAGAGCTTGTGGAGAGGATGACGAGACCCTAGAACACTACCTTTGTTACTGTCCTGCATTTGCCGGAACAAGGGTCAGAAATTTATCCAACGAAATCATACCAGGCCTAGCGGCTCTTAGGGGGATACGCTGGAAAGCACTCAGGAGATTTGCTATCGAGACCGAACTCCTAAGTTAAATAAGGAGTAGATTAACGGATGGGCACGAGGATGTAGAGCGCACAACAAGCCGACTTTCTGGCTTAAGTGTATATCCGGGTTAAACGGATATGAGCTATGTGTATACATGGCTCCTCTTTTTCAACCTAAACTAACCTAACCTAAATCAAACTCTTGGCAGGGGTTCTAAATCTGTTAAGAATCTAAAAAATGAAGATCGTGTACTAATTGATGATGACACTATTAAAGCTGAAGTTTTTAATCAGTATTTCCTGAATTCTGTTAGAAGTTTAAAAAGCCAAATTGAATCAAACCCTGAATACAGTTGTAACTCTTCAAGAACTCTGCGAAATCACCACAACCGATTTAGGTTCTTTTCACCAGCACAGATGAAATTTATGATTTACTATCACATTCGGAAATTAATAAAACTCCAGGAAGTGACAACGTAACATTTATATGAATGTAAAGATGTAGTGGCTCCTGTTCTTGCGAATATTTTAAACTCTTCAATTACCACCTCAGTTTTCCAGATATATTTAAAGTTAATTAATGCCAGTTCTATGAAAAAGCTTAGACCGGTTGTTGTTTTGTCGGTAATTTATAAAGTTTTTGAAAAAATTTTAAAAAAGAGAATCTCTTATATTCCCTAATCAATATAGTTTTAGGAAGGGTTGTGGTACCGATGAAGCTGTGACTGTTTGGATAGAGGTTTTACTTGCGTTGGGGGCCTTTTCTACGATTTTTCTAGGGCATTTGATCTTGTCGATCACAAGATTTTAATATAAAAGTTAAAATTTTATGGCATAAGAGGTACAGAATTGGCTCTAATAGAAAACTATTTAGAAGGGAGAAAGCTATATGTTCATATTAATGCGTCTAAGAGCTCAATGAATGTTGTCGAACACGGTGTTCCGCAGGGCAGTGTTTTGGGTCCTTTATTGTTTACTATCTACTTAAGCGATATTAACAATCTAGGTCTTGATGGGAAGATGTTTATGTAATTTCAGAGTTTGCTAATTTAACAAAACTCATAAGATTTAGACTTCATCCGAATCGCAATAATAACAATAATTTTATATACTAGCAGATTCCAGCCCTCGAAATTCGAGAGCAAATTCTAGGAAATTTTATTTTTTCATTAAACAAAGAGCCTAAAAGTATGCTAATCAATTATAGCCAATTCACAAATCAACGCAAAAAACAAACTCATTTTTCTTACATTAACAAATTTAATAAACACACACATACCATTATATAATTTTATGTACGTGTTAATAGCAACTTTAAATGCAATTTACTCTAAATAAAGGAAAAAATTAAAAACTCTGTAATTCTGCAAATCGGCTAAAAAGAAATACTTTTCAAATAATATACGTTTGGTCAAAATCGGGATAAAATGGTAGAACAAAAAATCAGTCACAAAAAATCGCCTATTAATTTTATAGATAGATATTGATGGCAAGGAGGCAGAGGAAGTACAAGCCGTAAAATATCTCGGAGTATTTATACAAAACAATTTATCATGGCATCGCCATGTACAACATCTGCAGGACCAGATATCACCGGCTCTGGGAGTTTTATTTAAATAAAAACAAACTTGATGAAAAGACTAAATATATTATTTTTCAATCACTTATTCAGAGCCGTTTGAATTATTTGACTTTGATATATGGCTATAATAAAAATTATGGTTTAAAAATCATATTTAATCTTCCCGGACTGTATCCAGCTATATCTCTATATAGGGATGTCGCCAAAAATGTTTTACCTCTACATGGAACGTACAAAATGCAATTATTAATATCTATAATATTAAGAGGCTAGGCGATTTTTTGTTACCGATGTAAGTTTTACAGTTTTACACCGATTTTGACAAGAAATTTATCATTCAAAAGGTATTTCTTTTTAGCTGTTACCCAGACTTAGAGATTTTCATCACCTGGAATATTTTTTTGGAGTTATGGTCGTTTAAAGTTGCTCCTAACACATACATAAAATTACACAATGCTGTGTGTTTATTTGATGTGTTTGTGTTAATGTGTTGAGTTTGTTTTCTTAATTTAAAATGAGTTGAATTGTGAAGCATAACTTTAGGGCCTTAATTAATTGAAAAAATAAAATTTCCCAGAATTTGCACTCGAATTTCGAGTGCTGGAATCTGCTAGTATGTTTTTAAAGTGCTTCATAATATCGGTCACCATACTATTTGTTTTTCAGTTAATCAACAAGCTTTCAATACAAGAAAAAATTCAAACCTTAGAGTTTCAAGATGTCGTTTAGGAACTACGAAACAGCGAGTAAAATATATCGGTAGTCTGGAATTTAATAGTTTACCGTAAAGTCTAAAAGAATGTTTTACTATTTCTTTATTTAAAAATAAATTAAAAGAATATTTTTTGAATAATATTGTAATGTTTGTGATATAATTTTAAAGTTTTTGTTAGTACAAATTAAATTTTTCCTATTTTGTATAACAAATAATTTTCATTTAAATATTTTTTAATTTTATTAAAATAAGTTGATTTGCCAACTTGCCTCAAAAAAGCCTTAATGGCGCTGAGGCTCAATTATGTATGAATTGATTTTCTGAAATAAAGTTTATATAATATTTAAAAAAAAAGTTTGTCTATTTGATGGTAGTCATAATTATCCACAAGAGCGGTTAATTGGAATAACTGTGGATCGTTTTCGAACCACGTTTACACTTAATGATAATTTACATCCCATAGGATGCCAAACAGTGCACACTGAAAAAGCTGTAGTCGCTGTACAGCAAAGCATTAAAGAAGATCAATTCATCGATCAATTTGGCGCCATTCTCAATTAATGGGAATATGCCCATCCCTCTTACAGAAAATTTTATGAAAGGATCTTGTTTTACGAGCTTTTAAGATTCAACTTGTACTAGAATTAAGGCAAACGACCATCATGTGCCCCGCTTATTCGGTCAATAGGCTGAACTTCAAATTGATATTGATTTTGATTTTCCATACAAAGTTTTGTTCATCGGAGGAGCTCGCAACCACAATTTTCGCATTTCGAGTGAAAATAATCCACAAGCTTTTGCTCAAACACCATTACATATACAGAAAATTACTGTCTAGTGTGCTTTACAGGCTGCCGGAGTCATTGGTTCATCTGTCTTCAAAAACGATAATGGGCAGAATGTTACTGTCAACGGTGAACGCTGATTACAATTTTTTCGTTCCTCAGTTAGCTGGCATTAATCTTGCTGACATGTGGTTCCAATATGCCACACACTTTTGGTGGACAAATAATGGTCTTGTTTAATTCCACGGCTTGAACCACTGCACACGTGAGGTATAACCATACATACACACTTATGAAGCAAATCCTACGAGCACAACAACCACAACAACAACAACAACAATTATAGCTATGATACACAAATTTAAAAAATTAGAATAACATCAATAACGAGAACAACATAGAAAAATCATGTCACATATTCGTTGATATCTCGAGACCTATTGAGTCAATTTTGATAATTTTAAAAAATTTAACCGCTCATGATGTCAGTTAACCGTTTTCACTAAGGATTTGCAACCCAGTTGACCTGTTGAGGGCGTGATCGCGATTTCTGCACACGGACAGATGGACATCGCTATATCAACTCTGCTTGTTTTATAAACATCAAGTTATACATATGTATACTTGTGAACACAATTAAGTCACTATAGTAACTCTTCTTTCTGTGTGTAATAGTAATGGTTTGTTGTTTTTCTAAGCATTGGAATTATTCCAGGAATATAGCTTAATTGTGTGTTTTTGTATATATAATAAATGCAAATTCTTTTATGTTTCACTATGTAAACGATCGGCGATTGCTTCGCACTGTATTGAATGGTAAGTGGACATATAATTAAATCATTTATATAATAATAGGTTAATATATAAATCAGTTGGTTTAATTGATAATAAAAATTACTATAAAAGATATGTTAAATGTTTTGACAACTTATAAATTGATTTTAGTGACCTTTTAAAAGAATGGGTAAAAGTAAAAGCTCTACCCGCGCAGAAAGGGAGATTATTTGGAAGTGCTACCAAAATTTAGGAAGTGAAGCCAAAGTGATCAAGGCACTGTCATTAACGCAAGGCAAAATTGTCAACGCAATTATTCATTTTAAAAAATATAATACTTTCAATAATTTACCGCGAAACAAACCACGGAAAACAATCCCGCAGAACAAAGACTTATGACCAGGATGAGTACAGCTGACCTCTTCCTCTTCCGGCAAGAACAGTGAGAAGGCAGCTGAGTGAAAATAATCTGTATGGAAGAATAGCAAGACGGAAGCGGAATGAGTCAAAAAAAAACATTGTGCAGCGTTTGCGGTTGGCCAACAAATGTATCCTTCGTGACCAAAATTTTTGGAAAGTGGTAGTCTGGAGCGACGAATCCAAATTTAACGTGTTTGGAAGTGATGGTAGACCATACTTCAGACGACCAGAAAACACTCATTTGTATCCAAAATACACAAAGTAAACTGTTAAGCATGGTGGGTCATCAGTTATGGTTTGGGGATGCTTTACTTCATCCGGAATCGGTCCAATAGTAAAAGTCGATGGCAAAATGACAGGTCAAATGTGTAAAGGCATCTTGGAAAATAATCTTGTCCAAGAATATGCCGAAGATTTGCCACTCGCCTGGATATTTCAACACGACCCAACCCAAAGCACATATCTCGTGTGGTTCAGTCTTGGCTGGCCAGCCCAAAGTCCTGATTTGAACCCTATAGAAAATTCATGGGGAATCATAAAACGGGCAGTAGCAGCAAGAAACCGCTCAAGCAAGAATGCTCTGGAGCAGATTATTGAACAGGAATGGAGAAATATCAGTCCGGACCAGTGTTCTGAACTTATTAAAACAATGCCAAACAGGTGCACGGAAATAATACGCCAAAAAGGATATCCCACCAAATATTAAATTTACATGATGCAATGAGTAAAGATTTTCTTATTTAAATCATATTAACGAATTTGATTTCAGCTGACTTAATTATATGTCCACAAAATATACAGGAGCCGTATAAAAATTTGAAAAAAAAAAATGTTACCATAACCCAGAATTTCTTAAGTTTTAGTTCTAAATTAAGTTTATAGTATAATATCTATAATATTAATAGGCTAGGCGATTTCTTGTGATCGAAGTTTTGATCTACCATTCTATCCCGATTTTGACCAAACGTATTTTATTTGAAAGGTATTTCTTTTTAGCCATTTTGCAGATTTATAGATTTTTAAATTTTTTCCTTTATTTTGAGTAAATTGCACCAAATTGAACCAAAATTTTTTAAATGTTTTATTTAAAAAAAAACTGATGAAGAAAATATTTATAGATTTACGTAAAGAGTCAATTTGACATCAGAATTTACTAAAATATAGAATATAAAATTATTAAAATATTATCAACAAGATTTATCGAAATCCTTCCGCAAATATATATTATTTTCATATTTTGTTTTATAAAAATCTAAATCTCCTTAAATTTGACCTTGAAGAGGGGCAGTTTATAGTGTTTCAATTTAACCTTAATTTAAAAAATTGAGAACTTATATCAAGTAGTATAATATTTTGACAAAAGATGTGTGAAATATGAAAACACCAAAAAGATGTAGCCTTAAAGTTGAAAAAGTATAAAAAATTACATTTTTCTTCAAATCCGCTGAAATAAAAACACAGCCCCCGCCAAATTAAGAATAGCATGCCTACAATTTTTGGCATTCTTAATTATATATATTTTGCTAATAAGACCGTACAATCCAAGCTTTGTTTTCGGTAAATTTCTTGAACAAAATTTTTTAAAAATAAAATTGGAGATTTTGAAATAGTGCTAAAAAAAATACGTACAGTTACGATATTAATTTAGAACGGCATAACAATACACGAGATGCAAAATACTTTAAATAAGATCATCAGGAGAATGCAAAAATTTTGTTGTTGTAGAATATGTCAATGTCTTTAAAAATTTGGGCACGATTGTCTTAATCAAGTGGTCTCGATGCATTTATTGACTGGGGAACTTGATAAAACTTGGATGTTTTTAAGCCGATAATAGCTTTTTTTTATTAGAAAGTTAATTTACTCTAGATTATGGTTTATTAATTTATTTAGTTGAAAAGCAATTATTAATATCGAAATTTTTCTGAAACATTAATTTTTTTTTTTTTTGATAGAAAGCATTGTACGATTTGGCTCAAATTTTGCGCACTAAAGTATAAGGTCCGGTGTCACAATAACCCGACCCGCACACCTCAAAATTCGACCAAAAATTTGTTTTCATACAAAGCGCTGTCACCCTAATGTATATATCTGTGGGCACAAGCGATAACCGCCTAAGTCGACTTAAGAACGATTTGAGTATGCTATCATGTTCTACTAAAAACGCTTTATATATCTGTGAAATCCCCACTCTTTATTAAAAAGTTATAAATGAAAACATACTGACCTAAGTCGTAATAAGCCCCATTGTATTTATATAAAAAGTTAGTTTTCTCGAAAGCATGATTTTCGACTTAGGCGGTTAATGCTTCTGACCACAGATATGTTATGGGTATACAAAAACCTAGATAAGACTTGAGAAAGTACTTGATCATCACTTGCAGCAATTTATAGTCTGTCTAGGGCGCACATGCAAGACTCTACACCATAAGTTTTCGGGAGACGAACCAGGAAGATAGAAAAATGACTAAACCAAATTTGAAGGAGCTTGTCATGTAATCATAAAGTTGTATTAAGTGTGGGAAAAGTTCCAAAAATGGTTTATAAATGCATGTCGGAAAGGAGTTTTGAATGGAGACTGCGATCTGTTTTTTTTTTTTTTTTTTATAAAACTTGAGGAAATGTTCATATTTATGAACAGATCTATGGTTTTCTACAATAACCGCGTATGCCATAAAATCAAAATGTTCAGGGGAGCAAAAAAAAAAACGTTATATTTGAAATTATGTGCTCGATATAAAGTTTGTAGAACATTTTATTTAACAGTCCTGCAGATATGGGCAATAAATACTTTATATAAAATTTTGAGTCAAAAATCTTCAGAGGAAAAGATCCTAGAGAAGGACGAAAAAAACAATATGTAAATTACACTTAAAGTGTGTGCAAATAAAACAACTTATGTCGACAAACGTCGTTTTCTTTGAAAAGGAAAACTACCACCATGTAGACATAAGTTGTTGTTGCTTGAAAAATTGATTTTTTTGTTCGTCAACAAAAAGTTAACGGGACTTTGGATGAGAATATAACAACGTATCAAGAATAATAGTGACAAAAAATAACAGAAATAAACGTATATAAATAAACTAATCCAAAATTATTTTGCATTTTTTTTCATTAATAACAACGTATGTCGCTATGTGTCGTTTTCTGAGAAAATAATTTATCAGCGATCAATAGGTTAACATACGTCGTTAGTGCTGCAAATTAATTTAATAAACATTTAAGTTACGTTGTTATTTAAAGAAGAACCTCAGAAATGGTCAACATTAAAAAAAAAAATAAATTGAACACATGTAAAGAGCGTTAAAAATTAATATATTTGGTATCATTAACTCAAAACTGACAAAAATGGACATACGTGGTTATTCCAGAAAACCACAGAGATATCATTTGATTCTTAGTTAATTTAAATAAAACAGCAACAACCACTCGTTCTCAAGTGAGCTGAGGAACAAATTCACAGCAAAAAACCTCCAAAATTTCACAAAAAAACCTATTTATTTTTAAAACACTGTGATATTCACAGTGAACGAAAACAGCGCCATTTGAAAAAAACCCCCCCAACATCCATTACATACAAACAGAAATATCCTTGCATACATACAAATATATCTCTGAATGTATGTGTAGGTATTTTTTTAACGGAGAAAACTCGTTTATTATCATAAAACAAGGGATGCGCAAAAGTCGGGTCGTAAATCTTAGCGATAACATTTTATACGAAACATTTTCTTTTCATGTTTATGTTTTATTTTATTCTTAATATTTATTTTTTATTTATTTTTTTTTTTTTTTGTATTTTTTTTTATTTCAGGGATTCAAAATTAAAGTTGTTGCAGTATAATTTTTTAGAGCTTTAACAAAATGTAAAGGTGAGTTATGTTTTCATTTGTCTAATTTTATTTTTATTAAATTAGAGTTAATTTAATGTGAACATTTTATTTTCTTTGCCGAAAGTAGTTTTACTCATCGCAAGTTTCTTGAGTTTATTGTGATTATCATTTGAATCTTTCTAATTCTATTACATAAATTTGTGGCAACCATATCTCATCTTGTTTTTCTCCCCTTTTGAAATCTTAAATCATTTTGTAAATTATGAAAATTAACACACATTTACCACCAGCTGGATTAACGAAAGGGAGAATATCTATTTTGTATTGTATTGTGTTTTTTATTTTTTCAAATTTAAAATTAAACGAATTGTATTTTCTTTTCGAAATATTTATTACACAAGTGTTAGGGTGGCCTGCAAGAAAACGTTTGAAAAATTTAGGTACTTACAAATTACAAATTAAATTCTATTAATTTATATAAAAAAAATATATAACTATCGTTAAGAAAAACAAAATAATTCCATGTTCTTGTCATTCTAATATTTGGGTTAAATTGTTGATTAAGCAGGAATAATAGGCTGGAGAATGAAGGCCATGAACCAGTCGTTTAGTTCTAAGTAGCTATCCCATCTAGCGCTGTCTTTAATTTTTTTTTTCTATATTTCTCTTATATTGCAAAAATTGATCTCTTCTATTGTTCGAAATTATATATGTATGATCTGTAACCGATCAAAAAACTAATTACTTGTAAATTTTTTTTTTACTAACTACACTGTTCAATATATTCGGGGCCATTGTCGGGGGGTGAAAAAATCCAAAAAGTCAGGGCGAAAGTACTTGGCCGCCAAACCTTTTTTAAGACCTTTTAAATTTTTTTCCTTATCTTATATATTTTCTATAGTATTTCAGCTATATCTGAAGAACCATTGATGATTTTTTATTTCATTCTTCAGCAAATTAACTTAGACTATTTTATCTAAATAAATCCTCAAAATATTGTAATTTTTCTAACTTTGGACTGAGAAAGCTAAGGCCTTTGGAGGTTTTACTATACTGGCTCAGAACTTTCACCCTGACTTGGAATTTCTCACTCCCCAGAATAGCTGTTGAACTACATACGTTATTATAAAGTTTTTTTTTTAAATAAATTAAAAACGATATCAAAGAATTGTATAAATATTTTGGAGAAATTTTACTCAATTTAAAATATTAAAAAAAAAATTGTTATCTCTTTCAAAAATTTAAAATAATTTATATTAAATAATTTTATAATTATTTTAACCTCCACACCAATTGCAGAGGATACATATATTTGTCATAATTAGAAAAACATATGTAACTTCATAAAATATATATACTTCTACATACACTTGATATAGCGATGTTCATGTGTCCATCTGTGGATTATTATGATCATGCCCTGAATATGTTAGCAGGGTTGCTCATTTTTATCCCAAATGATTCATTGACATCCTAAACAGGTCGGTATCTAAAATCATTAAAATCGGTTCGATAGGTTACGAGATTTCATTGAAAAATTAACAAAAAAAACTTTTTAAAAATTATGAGTTCTTCTATGTACTTCTTATTAATATTGTTGTTATACTTTTTTCTAATTTGTGTGTGGTGCCTGTAATTGTTGATGTCATAAGCTAATAATAAAAAATTATTTCTCGTGGACTTGATAAAAAAATTCACTAGGTCTGGCAACCCTTGCCTTAAACCAGTATACATATATAGCGTCGAAATGTCGATGGGAACCCTAAAATGTATTAATATTTTTTTTTTTTTTTGTTTATAAAAAACGGATTCAATCAAACTGTGGAACATTTTTTTTTTTTGGTGAGATATTCCTAGCCAGGGTGAAAATACTTCGCCACTACAGTAAAACCTCTAAAGGGTTTGGCGTTCTTAGACCAAATTATGATAATAATGATAATTATCACACACACGTTTTAATACCGGGTGATCCAAGTAGAGATACTTTTTTCAATAGCCCTTTTTGACAGATCACGTGTGGGTCGTGTCATTCTGTCATGTTATTTTTGTTTAGTATTGTTTGGCATTTCATGATGGAAAGACTTACACCTGAACAACGTTTACAAATCGTTCAACTTTGTTACGAAAATTCACGTTCTGTGAAGAATGTGTTTCGTGCATTTCGCTCAACTTATGGTCAACATAATCGGCGTACTGAGCGTACTATTCGCAACACCATCACCCATCTTGAGACCCAGCATTCATTATTGGATAACTTCGACCGAATAGACCACGTGCAGCATGCAGTGAAGAAGAAAATATAGTGGCCGTAGCTGAGAGTGTACACGAAAACCGTGAAGAGTCGATTCGGCGCCGTTCGCAACTCGGACTGACGTATGGAACTACTTGGCGCATTTTACATCGAGATCTTAAATTGAAAGCGTACAAAATACAGCTTGTGCAAGAACTGAAGCCGCCCGACCTTCCCAAGCGACGTCGCTTTGCTCTATGGGCTCTTGAAAAGTTCCAAGAAGATCCGACGTTTTCGAGCCAAATTTTGTTCAGCGATGAGGCCCATTTCTGGCTCAATGGGTATGTAAACAAGCAAAATTGTCGCATTTGGGACGAAGAGCAACCTGAAGAGGTTCAAGAGCTGCCACTACATCCAGAAAAAAAACGGGGTGGTTTGTGGGCCGGTGGAATCATCGGTCCATATTCCTTCAAAAATAATCCCGGTGAGAACATAACCGTCAATGGCGACCGTTATCGTGCCATGATAACCGACTATTTGATGCCTGAAATTGAAACTCGTGATCTCGGCGACATTTGGTTTCAACAAGACGGCGCCACTTTCCACACAGCGCATCAGTCAATGGATTTATGGAGAGAACACTTCGGTGAGCAGAGAATTTCACGTTTTGGGCCGGTCGATTGGCTACCAAGATCGTGTGATATCACACCGTTAGACTTTTTCCTGTGGTGATATGTAAAGTCTAAAGTTTATGCGGACAATCCCGCTTCAATTCAGGCCTTGGAGCAAAACATCACGCGTGCCATTCGCCAGTTACCAGTCGAAATGCTCGGAAATTGGACTCTACGGATGGACATCTGAGACGTAACCGCGGCCAACATTTGATAGACATAATCTTCAAAAAATAAATGCCAAAGAATGTTCTTTCAAATGATAATAAACATTCCCCATTTAATTTGAACTTTCTGTGTTGTTTTTCTTTAAAAAAGTAGGGAACCTCGAAATGGATCTCCCGTTACTAATAAATAGGGGGTGATATTTCTAAGCAAATGCATGTTTTTGTCGACAGTCTAAGAACGATGTCGACCAATTATCTTTCTGAATCAATTAATTTGCGTTAAAATGGCATCGATTTGTATTTGCATATTTTTGGTAATAATGCATATTTTTTACACATTTTAAGTTTATAAATGCATATTTTTGGATATTTTGGCATTTTTGAGTGATTTAAAAAAAAATTCCATATGAACAAAAAAAAAGTTTTTCAAGAAATTTCCAAATACACAAAAAAAATTCTTCAAAAAAAATTTAAAAATCAATAAATATACGAGGGCGGATCTGCTGGTCTCCGGAGCGTTATAATGGATCCATGTTTCAGCCACAGTTACAAAATGCTGCAAAAATTCATTCGAATTGCGGTTAAACAACTCCAAGCAATCGTTTGAAGTTGCCACACGATTACGTTTATGGTCAATTGAGAGCAAACGCGGCAACCATCTTGCAGACAGCTTTCTTAAACCCAACTGATCATTTATCTTGCTCAAAATTTTACAGTTACATTTCATATAACTACGAGGGAAGTTCGAAAAGTCACAGACTTATTGAACCGCCCTCGTATACTCTTGGAGCTCTGCTTCAAATACAACTTAACATTAGAAAGAGACGCATATACTATATAACTTGATGTCGCAAGCTAACACATTAATTCACATTCAATTTTCAAATAAAAATATATATATTTTTTCATTGTTTTGCAACGTATTAAAAAAAACTGGATTCTGCAGGAAATTTTAACGTGAATTAGTAATTTTTTAACATTCAAAACAATAATTTAAATGAAATTTGTCTATTAATTGTTCAAAATTTAATTGTGAGTATATTTTACAGTTTAACACGTATTGTTTTACGAGATTTATTTTTCCTGGAAATATGACGAAGATAAAGCCATCAAATTCTTCCATCATAATGAAATACGTTAACGAATTTAACAATGCTTTTAAATCCGATGGTCGAATACTTTATTGAAAAGTTTGCAATAAATCCGTGAGTCACGAAAGGAAATTTTTCATTGCTTAAAAATACAGGACTTATGTGAAGCATTTATTTCTGCAGACATGCCCTTAAAAAAATTTAGTAACGAAAATTTAAGAAATTTCTTTAAAACTTACATGGTGGGTGGGACTTAGGGGGGGGGGACTTAGGGGGGTGGGACTTTTCGCAGAGGTGGAAAGTTTCTGATTTGCCACTCACTTGGTAGTGGCCAGGACGATTCCTTTGTTGAACTGTCCAAGCAGCTAACTACTTCCGGTCTTAGACCGAGTACCCCCCGGGCAATGGCTTTGTAGCATCCGCTTTAAGGCTAGCCAGAGTTCGAAGGCGACACAACCATGCATCCTGATGGTCGAAAGGACGTCTGAGGAAAGTAGGCGACAACCGCTGAAACATGGTTGCATCGTGGGATTGGACACGTAGATAGCAGCCCTATCACCAATCTAGGGGACGAGGGTTAGCAGCCCACATTCCCGAATCATAATTGCTAACGAATCGCTAATTAAACAGCCTCTAAATGGAAAACCGAAACCTTCGTTGACGACCTTTGCATATCGAACAAGGACTATGATTGGATACTGGAACGTAAGAACGCTAAGAGATACTGACAACATCAACTCAGGTATGAATGCCAAGTACATGCAAGTTGAACGTGAAATGCAGCGATACAACCTTGCCATCTTAGGCTTGAGTGAGATACGCTGGACAGGCTCTGGAGAATACTCGTCAACTACATCCCAGACTGCTATGATTTATTCCGGGAGGGAAACGGGCAGCAGCCACGAATCCGGAGTGGGAATAATGATGACAACAAATGCGCATAAAAGCTTAGTTATCTGGAAACCAGTCTCGGACAGACTTATTCTTGCTCGCTTTGCATCCAGAATAAGAAATATATCTTTGATACAATGCTATGCTCCCACAGAAAGAGCCACAGACGAGGTTAAAAACACGTTTTACAGCCAGCTTAATAAAACTTATGATTCCATTCCACGGGGTGATATTGTTATCGTGATATTGTTATTGTTATATCGAATCACTGAAGCACGTAATGGGAAGGCATGGCCTTGGTACTCGAAACGACAACGGCGAACGCTT
Organism: Cordilura impudica; assembly: GCA_963682025.1. NCBI lineage: Eukaryota > Metazoa > Arthropoda > Insecta > Diptera > Scathophagidae > Cordilura > Cordilura impudica. The sequence goes on from OY821517.1 coordinate 34,225,380, forward strand.
CATTGGTTTTTGCAATGCTAGAAAACTTGTGATCGGAGGCACCCTTTTTGAACACAAAGATTGTCATAAGGTAACTTGGATGTCACACGATAGGTATAGCACCGCAAACCAAATCGACCATTGTGCTATCAGCCATCGCTTTAGGAAATTTCTTCTCGTTGTAAGGAGCAAAAGAGGGGCTGACGGGACCACTACTTAGTGGTGGTCAAAATTCGTTTACGTACTGCCGCAATTCAACAGAAAAGGCAAAACATCCGGCCTAGGAAGTACGATATCGGGCGCTTAAAAAACATCAATGTCCGAAACAACTTTAGCGCCCAGCTACGCAATGCTATGACACAAAACAATGATGCACCTCCGTATGCGTCTATCAATTTTAAATGGGACCACGTCAAAAACACCATCAGATCCTGCGCAGATCACACCATTGGCCCAGCTCCCAAAGGAGGACAAGTATGGATGTTGGAGAGCACTTGGAACTTAATTTATGAACGTAAAGCTTTAAAAGAGGAAATGAATGCTTCCAAGGACTGTGATGAAAAAAGTAGTTTAGAAGCCAAATATCGTAAATATCACAAGACGGTACAGCGAGCAGTGCGACGAGATAAAAGAAAGCACATAGACACCCTAGCAGAAGAGGCCGAAAATGCAGCAAACTCTGGCGATACGCGAACTGTTTTTGAGATTACGAAAAAACTTGCAGAGCAAAGAATACGTACCGAACACCCAGTACGTGACATGAGAGGAAATATGCTCATCACTGACCAGGAACAACTCCAAAGATGGAAAGAACATTTTTCCACGGTGTTAAACAACATGATTGATCCTGCAGCTCAACCACCTATTCCCACAAGTCCTATCACTGCAACAAACCCTAAGATTCGAATCTCGCTCCCAAGCCTTGCAGAAACCATAGCAGCTATAAAACAGCTCCCAAATGACAAAGCTGCGGGTACCGATGGTATCCCAGCTGAAATATATAAATGCGATCCAAACCTTACGGCTGAACTATTACACCCCCTTATATGTGAATCGTGGGAAATGGAGTCCTTTCCAGACGAATGGAAGGATGGTATAATAGTCAAGATAGCAAAGAAAGGAGATCTGAAGAACTGCAGCAATTGGCGGGGCATATGTGTGTTACCAACTATAGCAAAAATAATTGCAAAAATAATCCTTAATCGCGTTAAAGAGCACCTAGAAAAGACCATCAGCTCATGCCAAGCCGGTTTTCGTAGGGGATATTCCTGTGCGGATCATATCAACACCTTACGAATAATTACAGAGCAGTGTGTGGAGTTAAACTCCAAGCTACATCTTTTTATTGATTTTGAAAAAGCTTTCGATAGTATTAACCGGGAGTTCATATGGTTAGCTTTGCAAAGAAGAGGTATACCGGAAAAACTTATATCACTGATCAAGGAAAGTTATAACCAAGCCAGATGTTTCGTTCTTCACAAGGAGAAGCTATCTGACCCATTTATGGTGGAAAGTGGAGTTCGCCAGGGATGTTTATTGTCGCCTTTGTTATTCCTTGTTGTGATAGAAGATGTTCTAAGTTCCATAGAAAATAGCAGCCATGGTATACAGTGGCAAATCAACAACAAATACCTTAACTACTTGGCATACGCAGATGACATATGCTTACTTTCGCACAGACTTTGTGATCTAAAACAGACAACATTAAATTTGCAAGACAAACTGCGCTGTACAGGTCTTAAAATAAATACCGGAAAAACAAAGGCACTGAGTGTAGGAGTTGACTCACCATCACCACTCTATATAGAGGCGACCAAATTTACGACTACACTCCAACTTCTGCTACCTGGGTTGTGAGATTGACGAAAATGGAGGTGCCGACTTAGATGTAGAGAGTAGAATAAATAAGGCAAGATCATCCTTTGGCATATTAGCCCCAATATGGCAAAATAACAAAATAAGTCCTCGCACTAAGCTTAGAATTTTCGAAGCAAATGTCAAATCGGTACTCTTCTATGGATGCACAACCTAGAAAGTTACGAATACCATCACCCACCGTCTACAAACATTTGTCAACCGCTGCCTCAGAAGAATTCTTCGCATTTTCTGGCCTCGGACAATCTCTAATGCTGACCTGTTAGTGCAGTCAAGACAGATTCCGATAGAAATTGAAATACGGAAGCGCAAGTGGCAATGGATTGGTCATACACTACGACGAAACGACGACAACGTGGCCAAACAGGCATTTCGATGGAACCCATTTCAACAAACTAGCCGGCAACCTGGCAGACCACGTACAACGTGGCGACGGTCCACAGAAACTGAGATGAACAGCCTTGGACTATCTTGGAACGAGCTAAGAACAACGGCACAAAATCGGGTCCGCTGGCGATCAGCTGTTATTGGCGCCCTATGCTCCAGTGGGAGTTAGAGGAACATATATATATATATATATTACATGAATGAGAGTATCCATTGCCAGTCTACTCTTAAAAAAATTATGTGGACAAGATATATGACTCCGAACTAGAAAAAATCTGTTCTTTTTTGAAAATCAAATATTTATGGGTGTCATTGTCATTGGCGTTACATTGCAAATGTTATTGTCGGAGTTGTAGATAAAAATTAAGAAGTTTGCAAAAAATAAATCCTTGCTTAACGTTGTTGAATTGGCCATGCTATGATAGCTCGTGCTTTCAATGACTCAATAAATTTCTTGGTTCAAGATTTCGACACATACATCTTCCTTGCTTGACACATGGTTTACACCGCGGTGCAGAGGAAATTAGAAGCCAATTCGATAATGTTAATTTATTGGCTTCATCTTGGGAAAAAATATTTTTAAAGGCTCCTTCACGAGGTGCAATTTTTAATGAAATTTATTCCTTGGTTCCCCTTCCACCGCAGCCAGTATTAACAAGATGGGAAACCTGGCTAGATGCTGTAGAATACTATTCAAAAAATTTTCAGCAATTTAAGAATGTTATTGGAGAGCTTGTTGATACCGATGCTTATGCAATTAAAAAAGTAAAAGAAATATTAAATTTCAATAACGTCAAAAGTCAATTAGCATTTGTATTTTCCAAACAATAACTAAATGGTAGAGATTTAGTTCACTCAATACCCAAGTCAAATTAATTGATATTGCAGAAAGTAAAATTAACAATGTGGAAAGAAGAATAGCCCAACAAATTGAGAAAAAGGTCCAAAATTTTTTGAAAAAAAATTAAGGATTTCAAAAATTAAAACAAATTTAAAATATTTTTGATCTGGAACCAAATGTGGGATCTGAATTCGAAAATGAATATTCTCCAAATGAATTGGGATCCTTCAAGAATGCTCCTATAACTTCGGTTGACGTTGCGATGTCATTCTCCATATACAAATATTTTTTGCGTCCAAACAGTGAAAGTTTTACTTTTGATAATATAAAAAAATATTAATTTGTTTAAACAAACAAAAATTTAAATTAGTTATTTAAGTTTTTTAAAGATATTGTACTTTTGAATAACGATACACTGAATTATTTCTTTCTTTTTGTTTTAAATATAATTAAAAAATAAAAGATATTTTATTGAAATCTTTTTAGTTTTCAGTGCATATTACTTTTTTTTAGTACATATTTTAAGCGCATATTTTCGATTTTTTAGTTCATGAAAATCCCACCCCTATTAAAAAGTATCTATAATATTAATAGGCTAGGCGATTTCTTGTGACCGATGTTTTGTTCTACCGTTTTATCCCGATTTTGACCAAACGTGTATTACTTGAAAGGAATTTCTTCTTAGCTGTTCACCATATTTACAGATTTTTAAATTTTGTCCTTCATTTTGAATAAATCGCATTTAAAGTTGCTACTAACACATACATAAAATTATACAATGCTATGTGTGGGTTTATTAAATTTGTTAATGTGTTCGTAATAAAAATGAGTTTGTTTTTTGTGTTGATTTGTGAATTGGCTAAAATTGATTAGCATATCTTTAGGGCCTTCATTTAAAGAAAAAATAAAATTTCCTAGAATATGCACTCGAATTTTGAGGGCTGGAATCTGCTAGTTTATATTATTATATTAATTAATATTATTCTATTAATTATATTAGCAAGTATTAATATAATACGTAAAAATAAAAAATAATAAATTTAATATCATAGGATAATAAGCATTATTGTAGCTTTGCTCAAGAACAAGATGAGAAATCATCAATTGTTCTTGAGTTATAGCTAAAAAACTAAGCAAACAAAAATCAAGATAGGGAAAAAATATGAAAAGTCATAATAAAAAGTTTGGCCTGAGAACTCCAAACCCTTCGGATATTTTAATGTACTATGGATTTATCATGTCTTCCTTAATTCAAGAGTACAGCCAAAATCATTTCTAGAATGATACACTTGCAAAAATCTCTCTATTCCTTCCTTCAAAGTCATCAGAAAATATTTCGAATTTACGTGACACCCTAATATAGTGAGTAGTAAGTAACAAGCAATTCCAATACTACCCTGCAGCTTAAGACACCCTTGATTGTGACAAATCCCAAGTATTAAAGGGGGTTTATTGCACGCACGCACTCTTAACATAGTTGCCACTGCTGATGATTTTTTATTTTTTTTTTTGCTTTTTGACGTCTGACAACGTTCTATTAAATTATAGCTATTTTTTTGTGAAAAGGACAGGGGGAGAATGGATTCAGATTCAAAACGAATGACAAAAACAACAAAATCGTAAACTAATGTCGGTAATAAAGTTGTGTGTATGACTGTGTGCGTGTGTGACTGTGTGTGTTTGCATCCATACTCAGAGTATCATCAAGTTGGAAATTTATAAACGTATGTGTATCTTCTGAGCGCTTCAGTTCGTGTGTGAGTGTTAGCGTAGGCGAAGGGGGATGGGGCCAATGAAATAGTAAAGTTTGTTGCCAAAGTTGTATTTCGTTGTCAGGAATAATCTGCCGTACATAAATGAAAGTTAAACTAAACAATTGAGATAAGATGGAAAAGATATGGTGTACAAAAAAAAAAACAAAAAAAAAAGAAAAACCCAAAAATGAACGAATGAATCTGAAGGAGAAAAACATCACATGAACAAAAAATCAAATCTAACCAAAAAAGACAATCTAATCTTATGGATATCAGACAATATTCAACCTAAACACTTACATATGTACACATACAATAACTAAATACAGAAGTAAATTCAGAAATAGCAGTGTGAATGGATTTTCAGAAAAAAAAGTATAACTTTTTTGCAATTAAACGACATAAGAATAGCTGATCGCCAAAGACTGTATGATATCTTGATATAACCTCCATTATGTTATCTGAAACCATAAGAGGTCACACGTATATACTCAATGGTCTGATAATTAATGATGTTCAGTTCCCATCGATTGGTTATAGTGCCGGGCAGAAACCAAACAATAATAAAAATATGGTCTTTTTGATGTGTTTTACTTAGAAATTTAAGAGAATTTGGAGCTTTTAAAATTTAAAATGTATATTCCAGCATGGTTTCCCGATACATTATGCCATGAGTATCGGAAAATCAAGCTGGAATATAAAAAAATAATAATTTGGTTGAATGTGAATATGGGAACAAAGTCTGAAAATTGTACCTTTGTTATCATATACCAACAAAATAAAAAACCATGTTGTTTAAATATCTCTAAATAGGTTTGGTTCAGGGGTCTGGAACTAAAAATGGCACAACACAGTTTATTTTTGGACAAACGACTCTTTACAACAGCCATTCTGGGGGTGAGAAACTGCAGGTCAAGGTGAAAGTACTAGGCCGGTACATTAAAACCACCAAAGGATTAGGCATTCTCAGACCATGACCTTTTATAGTTTTGATGTGTAAATACGCTCGGGGTGGTAAAAATCTATTTCACAATACAATCACAAAAACAGAGTAAGACAAAAACGTTGTGAGGTATGATTGTATCGGTGAAAAGATTATTAAATGTTTGGAGATAAAAATGAAGGCACGATTTCATTAGGAAGTGTTTGGAGATAAAATGAGGGAGCGAATAGCGTTATAAAAACCTTTTGAAAAATGAAAAAGAACAAATTAAAAATAAAAATGGACAAGGGAAAACGGTCTGGGGTCAACCCTTCTAAAACCGAGTTGGTTTTCTTTACTAGAAGGACGAAGTTACTGGAGTTCAATCTTCCAAAATTGGACGGGAGGACACTGGTTCTGTCAAAAGAGGCGAAGTATTTGGGTGTTATTCTGGACTCTAAACTCACTTGGTCGAGGAACGTAGAGGAAAGGACTAAGAAGGCGTTATGTGCTTTCTACACCTCCAGGACGACGTTTGGGAGAAGATGGGGTCTCAAACCGCAGATCATCCACTGTGTGGTGGGAAGCTGTGAACGCAAGGGCCAGACTTTCTGGACTCGTGAAGGTACAAAGACTGGCCTGTCTGGGCACCACCGGAGCCATTAGATCGACACCACAGGCGGGACTGGAGGTAATGCTGAACATCATGCCGATTGATATTTTCATCAAGAGCACGGCAGCGAAAGAGGCTCTCCATTTAAGAGAGTCATATAAGCTGAAACAAAGCTCTTGGGGACACGGCACAATACTGCGGACAATGTGCGGGACACAAGTTTATCGGGAAACCGATTATATGTCACCGTTGATGAACTTTGGGGGTAATTTTACGATCCAAATACCGACTAGGGAAGAGTGGGCAGCAAACTCTGTCATAGACAGGACTGCGATCTCAGTGTATACCGACGGTTCAAAGATGAAAGAGGGTACAGGTTCAGGGGGTCTACTCCGAGCAACTTGACATTCAGGTAACTCGGAGAATCCCTGACAAATGTAGTGTTTTTCAGGCCGAGATTCACGCAATTCTCATTGCAACGAAAATAATTCTGGAACGGGATATGGATCCAACGACCATTAATATTTTCTTGGACAGTCTTGCTGGTCTCATAGCTCTGAAATCGAGGACAATTAGATCGAAGTGTGTGAGGGAATGTATCGAGTCGCTCGACCGAATCCGGAAGCACACCGTGAGGCTGATATGGGTTCCAGGACATAGTGGGGTCAAGGGAAACGAGCTGGCTGACGAGTGCGCGCGGCAAGGCTCAGCTTCTCTGAGCGGGACGATGGACACTGATATTAGAATCCCTCTATCAGAGCTGTCTAATCTGGTTCAAGAGGCAGCGGATCTTGAAATATGAACAAGGTGGACGCAACTGACCTCTTGCAGGATATGCCAAATCCTATGGCCCTTGCCTAATCCAAGGAGAACGAAATCACTTCTTGGTTTTGGTAAAAGGACAATCGGCCTACTTATAGGAGTACTCACTAGACACTGTGTAATAGGGCGGATGGCTGAACGCATAGGTTTCCCGAGAGCTGACTTCTATAGGAGCTGTATGGATGTGGACGAGGAGGAGTCAGTGCAACATTTGCTGTGTGAATGTCCAGGACTGAAGGAGCGGCGGTCTAGATATCTTGGGCAAAGATTCTACGATAACCTGGGCTGGATAGTAGACGTTCCACTTGGCGATCTTGCGGACTTCTTGAGAGAATCTGGATGGTTCAGGAGGGACTCACACGGGACAGAAAGGGTCTTTTTCACTTGTTCTTTTCTTTTCTTTTCTTTTCTTTTCTTTTCTTTTCTTTTCTTTTCTTTTCTTTTCTTTTCTTTTCTTTTCTTTTCTTTTCTTTTCTTTTCTTTTCTTTTCTTTTCTTTTAGTTTCTTTTCTTTTCTTTTCTTTTTTATTTTTGTTTTCCATACCCTATATAAATCTGTGCTCTTTCATCTCTATTCCTATCACTACTTTCCGGCACTTTCTAAAGGGTATCACAATGGGCCATATGGCCTCCGAGTGTACCCGCCTTCGGGCGGGCGACCCATCCAACCTAACCTAACTTAACCTAAAAAGAAAAAATTAAAAATGAAAAACAAAAAATTAAAAATAAAAAACTAAAAATAAAAAATAAAAAATTAAAAATGAAATATTAAAAATTAAAAATTAAAAATTAAAAATTAAAAATTAAAAATTAAAAATTAAAAATTAAAAATTAAAAATTAAAAAAGAAAAATGAAAAATAAAAAATTAAAAATGAAAAAGAAAAAAAATTAAAAATAAAATTAAAAATGAAAAATAAAAAAAAAATGAAAAATGAAAAAAAAAATGAAAAAGAAAAAATGGAAAGAAAAAATTAAAAATTAAAAATTAAAAATTAAAAATTAAAAATTAAAAAATAAAAATTAAAAATTAAAAATTAAAAATTAAAAATTAAAAATTAAAAATTAAAAATTAAAAATTAAAAATTAAAAATTAAAAATTAAAAATTAAAAATTAAAAATTAAAAATTAAAAATTAAAAATTAAAAATTAAAAATTAAAAATTAAAAATTAAAAATTAAAAATTAAAAATTAAAAATTAAAAATTAAAAATTAAAAATTAAAAATTAAAAATTAAAAATTAAAAATTAAAAATTAAAAATTAAAAATTAAAAATTAAAAATTAAAAATTAAAAATTAAAAATTAAAAATTAAAAATTAAAAATTAAAAATAAAAAATTAAAAATTAAAAATTAAAAATTAAAAATTAAAAATTAAAAATTAAAAATTAAAAATTAAAAATTAAAAATTAAAAATTAAAAATTAAAAATTAAAAATTAAAAATTAAAAATTAAAAATTAAAAATTAAAAATTAAAAATTAAAAATTAAAAATTAAAAATTAAAAATTAAAAATTAAAAATTAAAAATTAAAAATTAAAAATTAAAAAATTAAAAATTAAAAATTAAAAATTAAAAATTAAAAATTAAAAATTAAAAATTAAAAATTAAAAATTAAAAATTAAAAATTAAAAATTAAAAATTAATAATTAAAAATTAAAAATTAAAAATTAAAAATTAAAAATTAAAAATTAAAAATTAAAAATTAAAAATTAAAAATTAAAAATTAAAAATTAAAAATTAAAAATTAAAAATTAAAAATTAAAAATTAAAAATTAAAAATTAAAAATTAAAAATTAAAAATTAAAAATTAAAAATTAAAAATTAAAAATTAAAAATTAAAAATTAAAAATTAAAAATTAAAAATTAAAAATTAAAAATTAAAAATTAAAAATTAAAAATTAAAAATTAAAAATTAAAAATTAAAAATTAAAAATTAAAAATTAAAAATTAAAAATTAAAAATTAAAAATTAAAAATTAAAAATTAAAAATTAAAAATTAAAAATTAAAAATTAAAAATTAAAAATTAAAAATTAAAAATTAAAAATTAAAAATTAAAAATTAAAAATTAAAAATTAAAAATTAAAAATTAAAAATTAAAAATTAAAAATTAAAAATTAAAAATTAAAAATTAAAAATTAAAAATTAAAAATTAAAAATTAAAAATTAAAAATTAAAAATTAAAAATTAAAAATTAAAAATTAAAAATTAAAAATTAAAAATTAAAAATTAAAAATTAAAAATTAAAAATTAAAAATTAAAAATTAAAAATTAAAAATTAAAAATTAAAAATTAAAAATTAAAAATTAAAAATTAAAAATTAAAAATTAAAAATTAAAAATTAAAAATTAAAAATTAAAAATTAAAAATTAAAAATTAAAAATTAAAAATTAAAAATTAAAAATTAAAAATTAAAAATTAAAAATTAAAAATTAAAAATTAAAAATTAAAAATTAAAAATTAAAAATTAAAAATTAAAAATTAAAAATTAAAAATTAAAAATTAAAAATTAAAAATTAAAAATTAAAAATTAAAAATTAAAAATTAAAAATTAAAAATTAAAAATTAAAAATTAAAAATTAAAAATTAAAAATTAAAAATTAAAAATTAAAAATTAAAAATTAAAAATTAAAAATTAAAAATTAAAAATTAAAAATTAAAAATTAAAAATTAAAAATTAAAAATTAAAAATTAAAAATTAAAAATTAAAAATTAAAAATTAAAAATTAAAAATTAAAAATTAAAAATTAAAAATTAAAAATTAAAAATTAAAAATTAAAAATTAAAAATTAAAAATTAAAAATTAAAAATTAAAAATTAAAAATTAAAAATTAAAAATAAAAAATAAAAAATTAAAAATTAAAAATTAAAAATTAAAAATTAAAAATTAAAAATTAAAAATTAAAAATTAAAAATTAGAAATTAAAAATTAAAAATTAAAAATTAAAAATTAAAAATTAAAAATTAAAAATTAAAAATTAAAAATTAAAAATTAAAAATTAAAAATAAAAAACTAAAATAAAAAATTAAAAATGGAAAATGGAAAATGAAAAATAAAAAATAAGAAACGAAAAATAAAAAATTAAAAATGAAAAATAAAAAATTAAAAAAAATTAAAAATAAAATAAAAAATGAAAAATGAAAAATGGATAAAGAAAAATGAAAAATGAAAAATTAAAAATGAAAATTAAAAATTAAAAATCAAAAATCAAAAACGAAAAGTGAAATATGGAAAATGAAAAATGAAAAACGAAAAATTAAAAATCAAAAATTAAAAATGAACCAGTTGAAATAATAAATAATAATAAATATTTTTATATTAGCAGAGCCCCTGCAGTTGTTTGCTATAAGTGATACATAGGTGACGCTTTCTGTCTGATTTTAAAAAAGTGGCATAAAAAATCCTTTACTGGATGTTTACACATCTCCCCTGTGAGCGGGCTCACATCATTTTTATATAGTATTTCAGTTATATCTGAAGAACCATTGATGATTTTTTATTATATTCCTCAGCAAATAGCTTCAGCAAATCAAATTGAATTAATTTTATCGAATGAAATCTTCAAAAACTTGTAATATTTCCCATTTTTTTTATAAATTTTTTAGAATAACATAACTTATTCAGAGTGTCTGATTATTATTTATTAGTAGAGTAGAAGAGATGTAAACGTATGAGTGATATTTTTGATATTAAATCAAACAGGCATCAGTATTTCTTATTCTATTTTTTACATGGATATATTAAAAAAGAAATTTTATTTAAGCCTAAACAACAATTTTGTTGAGGAATGAAATGAGATATAATCAATGGTTTGGCCTGGGAATTCTAAACCCTTTGCAGGTTTTTGTATGCTAGCCCTAGTACTTTCACCGTGACTTGAAATTTTGTCACCCGCAAGACAATATCTCCGAAAATGATTTATAGATTAATACATGATTTATAGATGTAATAAAGACACAAACCAAATTTGAACAATTGGATCTTAGGGCATTTTAAGCCTATTTTTAAGAGGACATTTTTATGGGGCTAAGGCTGTACATTAACCAATTTTCTTCGCCCTTGAGTCAAGCAAAGCTTACGTACTGAAATTTATAAAACTCAAATCGACTGAAAAAGTGATTAAAAGTGAAAGTCATTACATATTTCGAAATTTTCTAGTTTCTGTCATCAACCAGGCCTTAGTTTGTTATAAAGGTCTCTGTATCTATCAGTCAAACTTAATTCTTCAAAATGACTTAGAAGCCGGAGTCAATAACACGTCTCCCACTCTTTATGTTTAAGTCTCCTTTATTTGTGGGAGAGTGTTATACATAGATTTATTAAATTTTTATAAATTTCTCGAAGTTTTAATATTCCACTTGGTTGGTTGCTTTAAGTGACCAGTACAGGACTTGTGAAACTTTAACGCGTCTCCAAAGTCAATGTATGGCTTTTAATGTAGCATATAGCGCGAAAAGTTTATTTACGAACAGCGGCTTCATGCTAAAGTTCTTTTTGCTCCTAGGGGCAGCAACAGATTTTGGTAATTTATTAAAAAAGAAAAGTAGTTCCGCTATCGCATCTTGATGAATAGCGATCAACTACTGCCCGAACTCGAAACGGTATCTTGTTCTATGCCAAAAATATTCTTCCGAGCTCGTGCATTTAAAAATATTCTTGCGGATCTCAACATAAATAAATAAATAGACTACCTAGCTCTTCGACGCTAGCGCTTCGTACCATGCAGAGGTCTTTTCTTCTTTCTGGAAGGTTGCCAATGTACAAACCAATTCCTAACCCTGAAATTTTATCCCATTGTAATCTGCAACCTGTTAGCTTTTTTTAGGGTCGATCCATTCACAATTTTGGTAAAAGTAAACAGCATGAGCTAGATATTTCCAAGGCGTTCGATCGTGTGTGGAACGGTGCATTAATAGCAAAGCTTATTGCATTTGGGGTCAGCATTAACTTCTCTCGATTTGTATCGAGTTTTTTCACAGACCGTAAAATACGTGTTATTTTTAATGAGATCTCATCCAATGAGTTTCAGCTTAATTCAGAAGTATCTCAAAGTTCTGTTCTTTCTCCCTCTCTTTTCTTTACCTTAGTCAAACCATCAATCCTATCTTTTGCAGATGACAGAAACATTTGTCATTCATTCTCCTTCAATTGTAGGGCAAGCCCTTTTGAGTTGGGGGGCAAAAGGCTGACAATGATTGACACAGTCAATCAAGACCTGTTGATAATCTTCGAGTGGGTAAAGAGAATAAGTTTGATTTTTTGCTCCGAAGACTCAATTTTGTTTATTGACTTGGCTTCAAAAAATCATCCATAATATTAATAAGCTAGGCGATTTCTTGTGACCGATGTTTTGTTCTAACGTTATATCCCGATTTTGACCAAACGTATATAATTTGAAATGTATTTCTTTTCAGCCGTTTTGCAGAATTACAGATTTTAAAATTTTTTCCTTTATTTTGAGTACATTGCATTTAAATTTGCTACTAACACATATATAAAATTATACATTTGCTATGTGTGTATTTATTAATTTTGTTAATGTGTTTGTTAATGAGTTTGTTATCTTCATTCATAATAATAACAAACCATAAAAGTGTTGGTTTGTGAATTGGCTAAATTGAAAAATAAAGCTGCCTAGAAATTGCACTCGAATTTCGAGCGCATCTGCTAGTCTATATAAATGGGTAATATAGGTATTGCGGAAGAGGATACTCTTGATGTTCTAGACATGAGAATTCAATACGATGTCCGTTGGAACGAACATGTTTTTCAAGTGTCGAAAGAAGCATTCAAGTGATTTAGGTTTCTAAAACGTTGCAAAATTTACTTCAATCCTCCTGATCTGTTAATAATATACCACTTATGTTCGACCGAGCTACTGCACAGTGTACAAAGGAGTGCGTTGATGCTCTTTAATGGCAGTAGGGTATCTAACTCTATTGATTCGTTTTAACATCGTTCTATAGATACTATCATGGGAAATGTTCTTGTCAGATTTGTGGACTCATTCCAAGTGCCCGCTTCTCATTAAATCACATCCCTTTGTAGTCTATTGTCCAGTTGACCGCACTACACATTACAGAGAAAATTCCTTTATCAATCGACGTGGCCGCATGTGGAATAAACTCCTCACACAAGTCTTTCCTGACACTTACAAATATCCACAAAAACTACTGCCTCTTTCCTTCTTCCCATAACCAAGTTTCAGTACAATGCACTGCATTTGTAGGAGTACCCTGGGTGTTGGCTTTGTCGAGTATTGCTTTTTAATATCAAACATTTTAAAATTTTTCAATTGCTTTATCAATTTCTTCCAGTGTAGCTTGTAGTTCACTGTTGACAAGTGTCTATCCTTTGTTTAACAACAGACACAATAACATTGATTTAACAAAACAAACACACAAACTTTGTTTGTTTGGTTGCTTGTTTTCTTTCCTTTTTCCAAACAAAAAATAAAACGAAATATTCTCTATTCATTCCTCAATCATAACAATTGCGCATTTTCATCAAATAAAATTTTTATGATTGTTTTGTTTTGATTTCTATATTATTTTTTTTTCTTTCTGAAATTTCAAAATATTAAAGAAGCTATTGATAAATCTTACTCTCTCGTTGTGATTTGTAAAACAAAAATAAAGTTGTTTTATTTTTTTTTTTGATGATTTTTATCTTCCATCTACAAAACTCTATCTCTGTCTGTCTGTCTGAATGGTTGACTGGTTGTAGAGGAGTTTGAAGGAACTAGTAAAAAATAAAATAATTGGTGGGTCAGAGAACAATTATATGATTTGTTGTATTTTTTTTTTTAAATAAATACTTGTGTAAGTTGTTATAATTTTTAAATGATAAGTAAAAAAGGTGCTATAGCGATGCTGTTAAGGAAATCTTAAATTACGGTTTTTGTTCTTGATTTTTAATCATAAATTGTTATCTTGTTTTTTTTTATTAATGCTACATTAGAAACTAAAAATTAAAATTAATTTAAAAATTTGGAAACTACATATCAGCAATTTAAGATTACGAGATTGTATCACTTATGTTAGTATAATGCCATGAGTGTGTTGACTTGTTTAAACTGTATTCAATAACTACTTAATCGATACCACTGTGAAACATTGTCGGGGTCATTGTCTGGGGGATGAGAAATTCCAAGTCAGGATGAAAGTACTAGGCTTCAAAGGATTTTTCTCATCGCAAACTTTTTTTTTATCGCCTTTTATATTATTTCCTCATCTTGATGTTGTTGTGCTTAGTTTTTCAATTATAACTCAAGAATCATTAATTAATTCTCATGTAATTCTTCAGCAAAATTGAAGCTACATAAAGTTTAAATTAATCATCTATAATATTAATAGGCTAAGCGATTTCTTGTGACCGATGTTTTGTTCTACCCTTTTATCCCGATTTTGACCAAACGAATATTATTTGAAAGTTATTTCTTTTAGCCGATTTGCAAATTTACAGATTTTTAAATTTTTTCCTTTATTTTGAGTAAATTGCATTTAAAGTTGCTACTAACACTTACCTAAAATTATACAATGCTATGTGTATGTTTATTAAGTTTGTTAATGTGTTTGTAATAAAAATGAGTTTGTTTTTTTGTGTTTAGGGTCTTTATTTAATGAAAAAATAAAATATCTTAGAATTTGCACCCGAATTTCGAGGGCTGGAATCAGCTAGTTTTTGTTAATGTATAAATTTAAAAAATAAAATAAAAATTAATGATGTATGTTTGACTTAATACTAAAAATATCACTCATAATTATAAATTCGGGTGGCCCTTATTAAAAAAAAAAAAGTTCAAACTCTCGGTCTCACCCCCTACAAATATGCGAATAGCAAAAAAAAAACTGAGAAATACAAAGTATTGGGTCAATCAAGAAAAAATTTAGGGGTGCCTCAACGCGACTGAAAATTTCAAGTGTGCTTATATGGGGAAAATACGAAATTTTTTCAGATTTTACGAAAATTTCATTCAATAGTTTATTTTTTTCGACAAGTTGTTACCTTAATTGATTTCAGTACTAAATTATCTCTTTAAAGAGCTATACAACTTCAAAATCGAATAAAAACTCGCCAAGAAAAAGCGAATGCCCCAGACCACTTTTGTGCCAAAAAAAAAAACTAGGTCGTGAAATTTGACGGAAATTTTTTCAACTTCAAGAAATTAA
Source organism: Cordilura impudica (assembly GCA_963682025.1). Lineage (NCBI taxonomy): Eukaryota > Metazoa > Arthropoda > Insecta > Diptera > Scathophagidae > Cordilura > Cordilura impudica. The sequence continues at coordinate 34,240,741 of OY821517.1, forward strand.
TTAAAGGAATAATTTTTTTTTATCTCTATACCTATGAGCACTCAGAATACTTCATGTATTGTTTTAGTACCACGATTTTAACCTATTGCGCAATGATACCAAAGATGTAAAATTTTTTTAATAAAATTTTGAAAACTGTTTTTTTAAATATGCCAAAATTCAAAGTTTGGTCTCAGCAAAGAATGAGTTAACGTTGTTCGATTTATTCCAAATTTGTAGCATGGAATACTTGTACATATGATTATTATATTTTAAGTGTCATATCTAAAAATTCAACAGCACTTACAAAATATTTGAATTTTTTTGAATCAATTGTGTTTTACTAGCTTGGGGTCACATGTTGCCCCAAGTCCAAAAGGGATGATGGGATCATATAATTTTTTTCCGAAACCTTAGGCTATTAAGATAAAATATAATATTTAAAAGAAGAAAACGGATTTTTGATACAAAATATTTAGAAAAATTACATATACTGAATATTTCACAAAAAACCCATTTTTCTCGAAATCCGCAAAAAAAAATCTTTTTGTAAAAAAAAATTCTGGCAGAGGAATTTATTTAAAAATTCACACAGTTAATCTCTAACATATCTTTAATAAAACTTTAAAGTGCCAGAAATTTTGTTTAAGAAAATTTTTTAAAACTTAAAAAAGGAGTTTTCAAAATTTTATCAAAAAAATTTCCATCTTTGGTCTTATTGCGCAATAGGTTAAAATCGTGGGACTAAGACAATACTTCATGTCTGAGTGCTCATAGGTATAGAGACCAAAAAAAAAAAAAAATTACGGCTTTATTTAATTTCTTAAAGTTGAAAGAATTTCCGTCAAATTTCACGATCTAGTTTTTTTGACACAAAAGTGGTCTGGGTCATTTGCTATTTCTTGGTGAGTTTTTACTCGACTTTGAAGTTATATAGCTCTTTAAATTGATAATTTAGTGCTGGAATCAATTTATATAACAACTTGTCGAAAAAGATAAACTATAGAACGAAATTTTCATAAAATCTAAAAAGGTCATATTTTCCCCATATAAACGCACTTGAAATTTTCAGTCGCGTTGGGACACCTCTAATTTTTTTTTCTGACTGATCCAAAACTTTGTATTTCTCAGTTTTTTTGCTATTCGCATATTTCTAAGGGGTGAGACTTTAAATTCGAACACTTTTTTCGCCCTCCATATAATGAAGTGCCACCCTAGTGTACATATACATATGTACATATAAGTTTGTCATTCCGTTTATAATAAATTGAAAAACAAATCTGGTATAGCGACATCCGTCTGCGAAAATCATGATCACGCCCTCAATAGGTCAACTGCTCATTTTTAAAATCATCAAAATCATTTCAATAGGTCTCGAGATATCAGTGGAAAAATAATAAAAACTCTTGAAAAAATTTTTCTATGTTGTTCTTGTTATTGGTGTTATTTTAAATTTCAAAATTTGTGTGTGGTAGTTGTAATATTTGTTGTAGTCATTGTGTTTGTAGCATTTGCATAACAAGTGTATATGTATGGTTATTAGGGCGGGTCGATTGAAAAATCGCCCAAGTTACAAGGAAAATCGTATTCTAGGAATCAAAATAAGAAACTTTGCCCGAGGAACAATACCTATAAAACGAATTCTGATGTCCCGACTTTTGACCTGTCTGTCTGTCTGTCTCACATTCACCCATTTAGAGTGCCCCAATCGAGTCCAAGTGTATGATCGACCCCCACTAACTTTGGAGGGCCGACCCACCCATTCCAGTGGCTACCCCACTTCCGTTTAGAATTCGGCTGACTATGTTTGATTTAATATTAAAATTAACACTCATACGTATACGTATCTTCTACTCTGCTAATAAATAATAATCATACGCCTTGACTATGTTATGTTATTCAAAATGATCGATCGGATGAGGGTTAATAACTTTTGGATCACTCCGTGACTATGCGTGACTCTGCGTGACTACACCAAAATTAATCTGTAGTCACAACAAGACTACGGGCCAAGTTTCAGATCAATTTCATGAGGGGGAATGGGGTTGCCCCATAGCAGACAGACGGACAGACAGGTCAAAAGTCGGGACATCAGAATTCGTTTGAGAGCTATGGTTCCTAGGGCAAAGTTTCTTATTTTGATCCCTAGAATACGATTTTCCTTGTCACTTGAGCGATTTTTTTGCTTCCCTACAAATCAACCCGCCCTAATGGTTATACTCCATACATGTATTGCCATATTTTTTAACGCTATTTCGAAATAAGTATAAAATCACCAATATGAAAGAAAAATAATAATAAAAAAGTAAATTTTATCCAAAAAGATCCTGCTTATTTACAAAAAAAATTAAACAACTGTTTATTGGTTTTAATAAAAATTAAAATTATCAGATTTACACAATTTTTTTACATTACCTAGTAAGCAGTTTTTCTTTTAGAAATTTTAAATTTGGACTCATCGAAAAATTTCCATTTTACAACTTTTTGTACTACGGTACAGAGGGTATACATATATCAGTTTGTCATTCCGTTTGCAAAGCATCAAAAAAACAATTCACGACTCCATAAATCATATATGAACATATATTATTGATCCTTATAACAACTCGAGTCTATATAACGAGTTGTCTGTCCGCCCTTTCGTCTGTCAGTCTGTTGAAATCGCGCTCACTCACAAAATAAACAAAATAAATAAGATACTATGGTTTGTCATTATTTCGGGCAGGTTATTATTTTAAATGGGGTAAATCGGGACTTTTAAAAGATGCTAAAAATGCAGTGTGTTTGTTGTAGTATTTTAGTAATAGGCTTACTAAATTGTTTACTATTTAAAATATTTGCTTGCATTTGTTATTGAGTCCAGATGTTGGTTGTATTAAATCTACATTTAAATTAACATAAGGCAAAACTAAAATTGCCAAGATTTTTAGTCAAGATTAATTTAATTTTTTTTTTGCAATATTGCACAATTTTTAAGCTCTCCAAACTTTGCAATGTGTGATTCCGTACTTTGTCTTTGGGTATTCTAACGACGCACAGTGGACCATTTCACGACAAGGCGGTCAAAAATCCATAAATTTTGATTGGATTTTAGCCTTTAATTTTTTCTATAAAACGTAAATATCGTTATGGAGGATTTGAAATATATTTTCATTTTTAGTTAAATTTTAGTACAAAAGTGAAGTATTAAAAGGTAAAAAAAAAGGTTTTTTAATATAATGTCTTATGTCACAAGGGCCAAAGGAGGGCTTTTTTAAAGAGCCCGAGTTAGAATATAACTTATTAAGCAGCGAACGTAAAAATTACTGATATTGGTTCAAGATAGAGAAGTTTCAATGAAAAAGTCGTATGATTTTACTCAAGTTAAAAATTTTTTATTGTTTTTTTTTATATATTTCTATATCAATTTTTATTGTAAACTTATAAAATATATAAATTTTTAAATCAAGAAAAATTGCTAACTATATAAAAAAAGAGTATACCTTATAGTCAGTGTATTGAAAAACTACTTTAAATCAAACAAATTGAGTAAATATTTCTTCTAAATAGCCTTGATTTTCATCTTCTAGCTTCTTCGTCTAATTCAATAGTGGTACTTTTCCATTTTTGTCGAATGTTGGACATATATGGATCTAAAGTGCACAACAAAATAGTGGTAAGGTCTTCATTGGCGCACCATCTGGACATTTTTCTTGTGTTGTGCTCGCGAAAGAATCTGTAATCTTTGTTCCTTTTTTCTTCCGCTTCTTCAGACAGATCGCCTATTGGTAGCATATTGTTTTGAATTATTTGTTTCCCAGGGTACAAAATTCTATGCACTGTGGATCTCCATAACAGTACTTAGCCATTGTTCAAACTGTAATGAATAATAATTGTGGAAACATTATTATAAATACTCTTTCTTGCAATTAAGTAAAATACAATTTTTTATTTTTTATTACCACTTGTTGAAGCATAAAAAACCCAGACCCTAACCCCTTTTAAATGGTGAAGCATACCTGCTCATATCGCAATAGTTTTTTTTTTACCATTTACCTGTTATTTCAATTTTTTCCCATTTTGTCAGGTACTTAAACTATATAACACAAGTTCCGACTATTAAAGTAGCTGTCAAAATAAAACAGATTTTACCCATTATTTTGTATTCATAAATTTTGCACAAAAAATCTGACCTTGGGTCAGAAAAATTGTTCTGGTGCACACGGGCGGAAACTGACGGGTATAAAATGGGGTACAGGAGTGTAGGGGAGGGTACGGACTACAGAAGGGTATACGATTTTTTTCATGGCTTTTGATGGCCAGGAGTTATGCTCTATTAAGTAGGAGATTTTCGGGAAATTTTTACATTTTTTAAAATTTTTTTTTTTAGTTTTTAAACGACTCAGTTATTATATTTCTCACATTAATAGCCTAGAAGTTACAAAATTATAAAAAATTTATTTTACTTTACAATCTTTTAAAACAAAAATGTTACAGTCATTTAAAAATTAAAATTTTCAAAGAAATTTTTAATTTTAACAAAATACTGAGAAAGACCCTGTTCGCTGTGATATTGTCGAAATAGTCACAATTTTTTGGCTCCCGATGTTCACTGGTATTTACTTTCAAATAATAACATAACTTTAAAATTGATAACCATAAAAAAATGATTTTTGCCCGCCTCAAAATATGGTCCACAGTGCGTCGGCTGCGTTAAAAAAGTATTTCTCATTGATCTCTTATAAAGGGATCTTAATAGTTTTTCTAATTTAAAAATAGAAAAACAATGCAATTTTTCAGATAGAAGTTGATTCTTTTATAAAAAAAAACAACAAATAAATAATAAATACTGGTCAAATAAGGAAAACAATTAACTGTATAAGAAGTTAAAGGTTAATTTTTGGCAACTATATTAAAATGGCAACCGTACCCAACACTGGTTGTAATATTGAGTTTGGGGCACAGGTGGAGGGTATCAAAGGTTCGGCACAGCCGAATTTAGCACTCGTCTTTGTTTTATTTAAAGTTAATTTAATTATTTATAAATTTTTTTTAAATAATATAATGATATAATGCATTTATTGTTTTTTTTATTGACTGAACATAATTTTTTAATAAAATCAGCCTCACGAGGACAAAGTAATTTTTTAATTTATATTTAAAACTGTCTTTAATATATTGTATAATTAAAAATTTTTACACAAATGTTTATGTTTTTTTTTTTTTTTTAAATAATTTGTTTACCAATACTAATTACTAATTCCTTATAAGTTTTAAAATATTTTTTTTAATCAAAAAATTTTCGTTAATTTTTATTTTAATTTTTTTTTATTTTATTACTTTCTTACTTAAAAATAATTTTTTCTACAAATCTATTATATTAATAAGCTAGTCGATTTCTTGTGACCGATATTTTGTTCTAGCGTTTTATCCCGATTTTGACCAAACGTATATTATTTGAAAGGTATTTCTTTTCAGCCATTTTGCAGATTTACAGATTTTTAAATTTTTTCCTTTATTTTGAGTAAATTGCATTTGAAGTTGCTACTAGCACATACATAAAATTATAGTTGTTTTCTATTCGACCTTTCCAAATTTATTTGTAAAATAAAATATTCGAGCTCGGGGCCTGGGTTTTTTTTTTAATTAAAATTCTTCTTTATTCTCCAATATTTCGATATTCATCGAATATCATCTTCAGGGAGTATTTTTAAATCAAATAAAGAACAATACAAAAAATAAGTATAAATTTATATGTAAGTGTATGAACAATAATATATTTAAGTGTAACAAGTAATTCGTATAAATAAACAACGCACACAATATTAAAAACAGTAACAAAATAACAATTTTTCACAGTATTTTAATGTAAATACACAACACTCACAGTGGATTTTAATATTGTGTGCGTTGTTTATTTATACGAATTAGTTGTTACACTTAAATATATTATTGTTCATACACTTACATATAAATTTATAATTATTTTTTTTTTTTTGTATTGTTCTTATATTTGATTTAAAGATACTCCCTGAAGATGATATTCGATGAATATCGAAATATTGGAGAATAAAGAAGAATTTTAATTAACAAAAACCCAGGCCTCGAGCTCGAATATTTTTTTTTACACATACATAAAATTATATATTGCTATGTGTGTGTTTATTAAATTTGTTAATGTGTTTGTAATAAAAATGAGTTTGTTTTTTTGTGGTGATTTGTGAATTGGCTATAATTGATTAGCATACCTTTAGGGTCTTTATTTAATAAAAAAATTTCCTACAATTTGCACTCGAATTTCGAAGGCTGGAATCTGCGAGTTTTTATCTAATATATATTTATAGTGTAATATATTTAAAAGCAAGTACAAGTGTACGTGAGATAGACCTCACGGCCGCCCTGAATAGGAAAATTTCAAGAAGAAACAATCTTATCAATTGTAACATAACAATTATTACTATGTTTAGTATAATCACTGATGTAGGCTCAATGCCAAAAACCTATCTGATTAAGAATACAGAATATGATTTTTAGAAATCTATAATTTTTTTCCTCTCTACCACGCACTATTAAAAAAATAAGGATTTTGTTTTCCATATTTTCTAACATCAAAGATAGAATCGTAATTGATTATAATGACAGATGACACTTGAAACTTTGGCCCAATTTTGTGTGCATCTCTAACAAAGAGCATAACACAAATATTTGTTGTTATTATCAGGTATTTCTATTGTAAAGTATAAAAACATTCTTTTACAAGCCATTGTGTAATACGAAACACTTGTTTTGCCAATGTTCGTTTTACACTTGTAAATAATTTTCATCTCCTTTTTTTTTTTTTTTTGGATGCCAGAAGAAAACATCAAAGTATAGATGCGCTTCTTGTTAGACAAAAGAGATGAAAAAGAAGAAGAGGGTGTATTGAGTTCGTAGATCAATTGTATAAAGGATGTCATAAAGATGACAAAATGAGGTGACAGTTTTTGTTTATAATCATATCATATTTGAAAAGATATTTCTCATATTATTGGGAAATGGAAATCCATTCATATTTTAATATTTTCAAGAATCCTTTTCTAGGAAAATTATAAATTTCCCACAATTAAATTATTCATTTCAATTGTTATGTTCCCACCACTGTTAAGGAAGCTACCCAAACAATTAAAAATTCATTGATTTTTTTGCCAACAACACCAAAATCGCAATAAAATTATATGCTCAATTTTTGCATAACAACATAAAATTGTATTTCTATGCAATTCAAATGGCAACAGCAAATATGGCATAACGCAATTAAGGCCCACTTTTGGGAGTTGGTTCTAGTTTTCGTTTGATGGTGGTGCAGCAATGCATTCCCACAATTAAAGTTGTCATAACAAATCAAAACATTAGCGATCCGCCAATTAGGAAGACTACTTAATTTAAAGAGCTGCATCGAAACATGAGTCAATAGACCACAACCAACAAGCAGTTTTCTTTTTATTTGGGCAACAACTTCACGTGCCGGTTTATGCTACAATGTTGCCGAGATACGTTGTTGTAATAAAATAATAATCATAAATCGATTTGTTCCATAACCAAACTGGTAAACGTTATATATTTTGTTGCACAAAATACCCAACATCACCACCATCTACTCTACTCTACTCGTATAGAGCCGTCAATGTAAACACCACCCCATTTTTTATGTTGTTTCAATATTTCTTCTTCTATAAATTCTTTTTCCTTCTTCATCTCCCTGACTGGTAACTGGTGTTTGGTACGTTATTGCAAACAGAAATGTTCAATTTAACTTCAAACCGTGAAAATATCTGAGTTAATGTTGTGAAATAATGAAGTTTATGATTTTATGTGTGTAGACACGTTTAAAACCTGTCTTATCATATTGATCTCTCTCTCTCTTTCTCTCTCTCTCTCTTTGAAAATTATTATTATTATCATAAATTGTACTTATTATATATTTTTAATTTTTATCAAGACAAGAAAAATAATGTTAGTAATTGTTTGATTCATATTAATTTGGTTGTTTTGATGGATGAAGGGAAACGAAATTGCAGATTAAACACCCTAAAGTGTTTGATTTAAGTTGTTTGCTGTTGCTGGCTGTATTGTACACATAATTTTCATAGAAAATAACAGCTTTCGCGGCATTTACAAAAAAAAGTATAAAATATATTTTTAATTTGAAATTAATTTTAATAAGTAAATAAGTTACAGAGATTTTTCCTAATACAGTTTTGCCTTGATTTTGTTTTAAAAAAATCAAACAAATGATGTTTAATTTATCGCCAACATTTCTCCAGTAGTAGGATTTTCATATACGATTTTTAAACGAAAATCTATTTTGTGTTATGTAAAGTAGTTTTTGCAATGAAATCATGGTGATTAAATCTGTCATTACCAAATATGGTCAGGATTGGTGCATTTTTCGACCTAGTCCCTATATAAATATAGCAGAAAAATTAATAACAATGCCACTGAAATTTGAGTAATACTTCTTTTCTCTATCCAATTAATTGGACCTAAGAGAAAGTTTATATGAAGGCATGGTATAGAGTATCGTGTAGATACTCCGACTATGATTTTTTTACTGTTTATTTGTTGGGATATGTTAAAGTTAATATCGAATATGATTCTAGGATCTTTTTCGAGATCTCACATTAAACCCTTTTTATAGAATTACCTATATATTTTTTCTGTTAGTAACTGGAAAATGGTGAACACTTGCAAGTTTTATTTTATTTATAATGGGGAATTTAAAATCTTTTAGAAAAAAAAATCATGTAAGTCCAATCACAAGAGAGATGTATAAACATCTAGTAATTAAAACTTTTTTATGACACTTTTTTTAATTTCAAACAGAAAGCGTCATCTTTAGCAATCAACTGCAGGGGCTCTGCTAATATAAAAATATTTATTGTTATTATTTCAACCGGTTAATTTTTAATTTTTCGTTTTTTATTTTTCATTTTTTATGTTTAATTTTTTAGTTTTTCATTTTTTATTTTTCTTTTTAATTATTTATTTTTTAATTTTTTTTATTTCTCATTTTTAATTTTTATTTTTTATTTTTTATTTTTCATTTTTTTTTCTTAATTTTTAATTTTTCGTTTTTCATTTTTACTTTGCATTTTTCATTTTTTATTCTTCAGTTTTCATTTTTATTTTTCATTTTTCGTTTTTAATTTTTTATTTTTCATATTTTATTTTTCATATTTTATTTTTCAATTTTCATTTTTTATTTTTCATTTATATTTTTCATTTTTTTTTTTTTTAAATTTTTCATTTTTAATTTTTTGTTTTTAATTTTTTATTTCTCATTTTTCATTTTTTATTTTTGATTTTTAATTTTTTATTTTTCATTTTTCAATTTTTATTTTTAATTTGTTTTTCATTTTTCATTTTTATTTTTAATTTTTCAACTTTAATTTTTCGTTTTTCATTTTTAATTTTTTATTTTTTATTTTACATTTTTATTTTCCATTATTTATTTTGAATTTTTTATGTTATTTTTCATTTTCAATTTTTCAGTTTTTATTTTTCATTTTTAATTTTTTTTATTTTTCATTTTTATTTTTCATTTTTTATTTTTCGTTTGTTATTTTTAATTTTTCATTTTTTATTTTTCATTTTTTACTTTTAATTTTCATTTTTTTTATTTTCATTTTTCACTTTTTATTTTTATTTTTGATTTCTCATTTTTTATTTTTCAGTTTTTATTTTTAATTTTTTATTTTTCATTTTTCATTTTCAAACATATCATAATTTTTTCATATTTTATTTTTCATTTTCCATTTTTTATTTTTAATTTTTATTTTTCATTTTCCATTTTTTAATTCTTCATTTTTTATTTTTCATTTTTAATTATTGATTTTTCATGTTTAATTTTTATTTTTCGTTATTTTTCATTTTTATTTTTCATTTTTCATGTTTATTTCTCATTTTTTATATTTCATTTTTTATTTTTAATTTTTTATTTTTCATTTTTCATTTTCCAACATATCATAATTTTTTAATTTTTCATATTTTATTTTTCATTTTCCATTTTTTATTTTTAATTTTTATTTTTCATTTTCCATTTTTGAATTTTTCATTTATCATTTTTAATTATTGATTTTTCATTTTTAATTTTTATTTTTCATTATTTTTCATTTTTTATTTTTCATTTCTTATTTTTAATTTTTCATTTTTTATTTTTAATTTTTTATTTTTCTATTTTTTTTTTTTATTTTTCATTTTTCATTTTTCATGTTTATTTATCATTTTTCGTTTTTAATTTTTTATTTTTCATATTTTATTTTTCATATTTTATTTTTCAATTTTCATTTTTTATTTTTCATTTATATTTTTCATTTTTTATTTTTCATTTTTAATTATTGATTTTTCATTTTTAATTTATATTTTTCATTATTTTTCATTTTTATTTTTCATTTTTTATTTTTAATTTTTCATTTTTTATTTTTCATTTTTCATTTTTTATTTTTCGTTTTTATTTTTTCGTTTTTATTTTTTTATTTTTCATTTTTCATGTTTATTTCTCATTTTTTATATTTCATTTTTTATTTTTCATATTTTATTTTTCATTTTTCATTTTCCAACATATCATAATTTTTTAATTTTTCATATTTTATTTTTCATTTTCGATTATTTATTTTTAATTTTTATTTTTCATTTTCCATTTTTAAATTTTTCATTTATCATTTTTAATTAATGATTTTTCATTTTTATTTTTTATTTTTCATTATTTTTCATTTTTATTTTTCATTTTTTATTTTTCATTTCTTATTTTTAATTTTTCATTTTTTATTTTTCATTTTTTATTTTTCGTTTTTATTTTTTTATTTTTCATTTTTCATTTTTCATGTTTATTTCTCATTTTTCGTTTTTAATTTTTTATTTTTCATATTTTATTTTTAATTTTTTGTTTTTCATATTTTATTTTTAAATTTTCATTTTTTATTTTTCAATTATATTTCTAATTTTTATTTTTAATTTTTTTGTTTTAATTTTTAATTTTTCATTTTTATTTTTCATTTTTCATTTTTTATTTTTCATTTTTTATTTTTCATTTTTCATTTTCAAACATATCATAATTTTTTTATTTTTTTTTTATTTTATTTTTCATTTTCCATTTTTTATTTTTAATTCTTATTTTTCATTTTCCATTTTTTAATTTTTCATTTTTCATTTTTAATTTTTTATTTTTAATTTTTTATTTTTCATTTTTAATTATTGATTTTTCATTTTTATTTTTAATTTTTTATTTTTCATTTTTTATTTTTAATTTTTCATTTTTTATTTTTCATTTTTTATTTTTCGTTTTTATTTTTTTATTTTTCAGTTTTCATTTTTATTTTTCATTTTTCGTTTTTAATTTTTTATTTTTCATATTTCATTTTTTATTTTTCATATTTTATTTTTGAATTTTCATTTTTTATTTTTCATTTATATTTTTAATTTTTATTTTTAATTTTTTTGTTTTAATTTTTAATTTTTATTTTTCATTTTTCATTTTTTATTTTTCATTTTTCATTTTCAAACAGGTTATTACATATGTATCTTAATTTTTTCACCAATACAATCATAAGTCACACCGATTTTGACTTACGGCTAACATGTTACGCTGCTTTTGTGATTCTATTGTAAAATAGAAATTTATCACCCTGCGCGTATAGATGTTTACACATCAAAAAATATTTTTAAGACGACTTAAAATCCTTGAATATCTATCTAAACTGGTTTAAACTTTGTACATAATTTAACCATTTTACGAGATCGAAATTTTATTATCAATTCCCAGTTTGTTTTAAAATTGCCTGCCTACTCATTAAATGGCATAACAAGCAGTTGCATGTCAAGCAGCCAGTTAGCAGATGTCATCACATCATCAACATCTCTCAGGTGGGTTGTGGTAGCTGCTCTCAAAGCTTGTCATGAGAAGAAGCTATTTAAATTTTTTGTCGTGTCTGGTAGTTTTTAAATATAATAAAAGTAACTGGCAAAAACAATTCAATTCCAATTGCATACTGCAGAGGGAGTTAGAGAAGAAGAAAAACCTCATGAATTTTGTGTATTGATGAATGAATACAATTATTTATTATGCCGCAGTGGTCAAACGCTAAAAATTATTGAGTTGAAATTGATATTGTTGTTCTATAATCCGCTTGAAAAGGAACAAACAAAAAAAAAAAAACTGCTGTTGCCGTTACTGTTGCTGCTGAGGCTGCTGTTGTTGATAAAACTGAAGCAGAAGCCTCATCATGCAAAATTGTAAACGATTGAATTGTTTGTTGTCAATGATTTTTAAGTTAAAAACAAATCAAACCAAAATCCAATTATCGCCATGAAACACAACAGCAATAAAGCAAAAAAAAATAAATAAATAAATAAAAAAGAAAATAAGGACAATTGAACATCAGTACAAAGCAATTATAATCATCTATTGAACACAAAAATTTTTTCGTGATTAATATGATGAAATGGACAAAAAGAATACTGCACATATGAATCAAACGAATCAGACTATTTTCAAAGAAATAAAGAAAAAAAAACTCTAGAGCTTATCAGCATTTGCCTGGAGTGAAGAATATGGTTACAATAATTCATTAAATGGCATATTCATATGAATAAACTTTCAGATTATATTTTAGGCAACCAAAGTGGTTGGGTTTCAAGCAGATTATATGTACAGGGAGAGCCATCTTTTATATCGGTATGTGAAAATTGAATATCTTAAAAGAAGCAACAGATTTTCTCCATATTTGTGATATTTTTTTTATTTAACTTGTTCCTTTTCGATTCATTTGGACTACTTTTTCAATAAACCAATCTATTAAATAGCCGCCTTTATTGGCTACAGCTATGCGCCCATAAACCATATAACTGTTTACAGAATTAACTTGTCGCGAAATATCGTGTGAGGCGTTTTTTAAGCCACTATTGGCATATTATGTATATTCGACTGTTCAATAAAATGGTCTCTGATGTCCTTTGCGTGACAATTAATTAAACACCAGTTGACATAGATGACAAATTTTAAACTTCTTCTAAAGCTGTTGATGCCTACAATCTGGACGTGATAGATACATGAATGGTCTTAATAAAACATGATATTAGTTTTGGTCCGATAAACAGTGAGTGACAATACAATGGAAACTTCTAACCAAATATATTTATGATGACTTGAACGGTCAATACCGAAAAATTGGATCATAAAATTAAAAACTCTTTTATTATTATTTGTATGTTATATTTATTTAAAAAAGAAAAATTATTAACATAAAATAGCTTAACTTCAGACAAAAAAAAATTAACAAATCTTAAAAGTATTAATTTTTATGCTGTTGACAAAAGATTGGAAACTTTTATTACACAATAATTGAAAACTTTCCCTCTATTTTTGGTTGGTTATCCATTATTCTTTAGCACTGCTTCACAACACTGTGGCATAGAATCAATAAAACCGTTGATGATATCCATTGAATTTTTTGGCCACTCTGAATTTACTGCCCCATTTCGATCGATGTTTTTCGATCTACAATTTCCCATAGAATTTCTATGGGATTGAGATCTTGTGAGATCTATTAGACTGTAGCCATTCGGTTACAACATTGGATGTGTGTTGTGCGTCATTGTCATGTTGGAACATCCAGACCAGGGGCATATTTTCCACCTCGAATGAATTTATTACATTGTTTAGAATTTCGTTGTATCCAGTTATAATTTTTTTACTAAATGAATTGTGGACCCATTCCTTGGCCCGAAAAGGAACCGTAAGAGTTTTTTTTTTATATTTTTGGTAAAGTCTTTTCCCTATGATCGTCGTACAAACGTTGCTCCATCATGGCCTCTTAAATTAAACTTGTACTCATATGAAAAGAGAACAGTATTCCAATTACGTCTTCACCAGTTCATGTGTTTTAGCAAAATTATCAGTGTTTCCTCACAGAACTATAAATACCAAGATCAGCCTCAATTGCTCTTCGTGAAACAACTCGAACACATATTTTTAGTTTCAGATTGTTAATAAGCATTTTTTAAACTCCTTGCGATTAAATAAATTATATTGTCTTTGACTCATTTTGCGGGGCCTGTCATCACCGCACCTCTTTCACGATAGTTATGGATAATTTTTAACTTATGGATTCCTTAAAAGAATATTTCTCACAAGTTGTCATTTGCTTAAGACCAGCAGTAAAATCATCTATTATTTTGATTTTTAACTCTTCACAAAACTTTATCCTTGCCATTATGTTATCTATAATATAAATGGGCTGGGCGATTTCTTGTGACCGATGTTTTGTTCTACTGTTTTATCCTGATTTTGACCAAATGTATATTATTTGAAAGGTATTTCTTTTCGGCCGTTTCGCAGACTTACAGATTTTTAATTGTTTTCCTTTATGTTGAGTAAATTGCATTTAATGTTGCTACTAACACATACATAAAACAAATAAGAAAATTACAGTCGGTCAACACCGACTATACGATACCCTATACCATGCGTTTAGAGACCCTATCTCTCAGGCCCAACTAACTGGATATAGAACTAACCAACTAACTGCAGATATGAAAAAGTTCATATCGGATGCTATATCTATATGGGGACAAGGCCCAAAATGGACCGATCCTGACCATGTTTGGTAAAGTCTCTTGCATTTTGCAAAAATATATACAAACAAAATTTGAGAAGAATCAGTGCAATATTTTTGTTTTTTGATAGATATAAGTGAAGATCGGGAAGCATCTCTATATGGGGCCTATGACTAAGAGTTGTCCAATAGGGATCATTTTTGGACTGTAATAAACGCATACAAACCCAATTCGAGTAAGATCTACATGACAATTTGGATCTTATGGCAATTTATGTCGATTTCATAGGGGTCATTTGTATGGGGGCTAGGTCTGAACATGGACCGATTCTCACCAATTTCAATAGCGTTCATCCCATGGCCGATAAAAGATTAAATACCAAATTTCATCAAAATATATTCATATTTGCGACCTGCAGTTTGATTACAAGCTTTACATGGACACACAGACGGACGGACGGACGGACGGACGGACATCGCTAAATCGAATCAGATAGTGATTCTGATTCGATCGGTATAATTAAAGATGGGTGTAGGTCAAATATTTTTGGTTGTTACAAACAGCAGCACAAAGTCATTATACCCAAACCACATAGTGGTATAGGGTATAATTATTCAATGCTGTGTGTGTTTATTAAATTTGCTAATGTGTTTGTAATAAAAATGAGTTGGTTTTTTTGTGTTGGTTTGTGAATTGGCTACAAATTATTAGCATACCTTTAGGGTCTTTATTTACAGAAGAAATAAAATTTCCTAGAATATGCACTCGAATTTCGAGAGCTGAAATCTGCTAGTAACAAATAATTGTAAGATAAAAACGTTGAAAAATATAATTGTGTTGAAAAAAAAGTTAAAAGAAAATTTCATAAACTATAAATATTTAAATAAAATTTAAGATTTAATACATTTTCATTCATAACATCTTCTATTTTTATTGTTTTTATCAGCTCTGGTACAGAACTTAAAAAGCTTCCATTATTTTTCCATCACTAAAAAGATACTTTTTTTCGCTTATCATAGTTTTTAATTTTATTGTTTTTCTTTTCTAATAAATTTGTTACCTTTTAAGAACTAACGCGAAATTTTGAAAAAACCAAATTGGCAAATTCGAAATTTTGTAAATGTTTCCAAAGTATTGCCAACCGCTGTATTTTATTATTTGGAGTCAATAGGAATAACTTCTAATTATGAAAAAAGATTTAGAATAAAAATTCACTTCAAGAGAAGAATAATTTAGATGTGACAATAAATTTAGGGGTCGAATCGTCGCATTCGTTATCGAAATTTTTCGATCGAATATATATATTTTTCATTTTCCAAAATAAAATACTTTCGTCATCTTATTTAAGGCCGTGCCCCATTGAAAATGTCACGAAAATGGGTCCTAGGACGCATAAATTTAAACAAATTTTTTTTATGTTTTTGGTAAGCTAAAGTTTAAAGTTTAAAGTAAATTCCCACAAAAAAAAAACATAATTTTAAGAATTAAAGCGAAATTATAAAAAAAAAAAAACAAATTGGCAAATTTAGAATTTTGCAAAAGTTTTCAATATATTGTCACCCCCTGTATATTGTAATCGAGAACTTATAACAAAATAGTTATCAGGCAATTATTTCAAATTACGAAGAAAGCTGACTTGTACCAGTGCAACTAAAAGAAAAAAGATTTAGAACAGAAATTCACTTAAGAGAAGAATAATTTCGATGTGACAATAAAACTTCGGAATTTAGAAGTGTGCGATGTTATCCCCCCATTTTTACAAAAAATACAATTTTTTGAAGATTGTTCTGAATTGTTCTAGGATTGTTCTACAATATTCCAAAACGATGAGTTTCTAAAATGTAATTTGTACGGGTAAATCGAAAAAAATGAATTTTAAGCTTTGCCCCCCCACTTTTGGAAAAAAAAAATTTGGCGGTTGTTCTAGGTTGTTCTAAACATTGTTCTAAAATAGATATGTCGCAAACCGTAACGTACGCACCTAATTAAACTTGTAGGCTCTAAGAAGAGACTCTTTGTAATCGTAATTTTTCTATTCTACTGATTCGCAAGCGACACATTGACATAGGAGTATTAAAGAGTGTAAATTTATTAGAAACCACAAAAATTTTTTCATGTCTGTGAGAAACGATTTAAAATTTCATTTCAATTTCTAAATTAGAAATGGAAAACCCCATTATTGGTGCCACTGTACAAAAACAGGCTATAGGAGAAAAATTGAGGCCCAATTTGATTATGAAGGAAGTGTAGAATCTATAGACGACCCAGAAAAGCGGTACATGTAGATTTTTATTACAGAGTTTTAAACATCACCATTAGTGCGTCAAGTGTAAGATTTCAACAAATTAAAAGCCTTAGTTACCTTTTTGGTTTTCTATATCATGTCAGCAAAATTAAAGACATGCCATCTGACATAAACTGTGTAATGCCCTAACTTGAAGTTCCTTCAACTATTGTTAAACTTTAAACAAGAAATTATGGGTTTGCGCCTAATGTTATGCTATGTTCAGACGGACAGGAAGATTCGAATCTCGCTCTCTCATTCACGGTTCGCGCCCCAATCATGATTAAACCTACATGATTCGCCATACAAAATTTTGAGAGAGAACCAACTTGGTTCATTTTGAATCTAGTTACGAACCACGAAAAATGTACTGACATCTCCAATTTGGATAAAAAAAATTATCGCTAGTTTGTCTGAACTAGCTGTCAAAAATATATAAACAAAGAAAAAACAAAAAAGTAATGTGTGCAATAAAATAAATAGAAACATTTAACAAATAAAAAGCATATATTTACATATACATATATATACCAATAAAAATGGAAAAAATTAAATAGTGAAACGTAAAGTATATAAGGATGTCTTCAAGTATTTGCAAAAAAAATATAAACGTCAAAATGAAACAAGAACACTCGTCTGAACACCAAGGTTCGCAATCGTGATTCAGAGAGCGAATCAAGTGGTTCATTTTGCCGTCTGAACATGCTATTAGTGTTGCTTTACGAATATTGTTGACACTATCTGTCAAAGTGGCCAGCGGGAAAGAAGTTTTTCGAAACTGACACTCAAAAAAAAGGAATCTAATGACGTTTTCTTTTCTGAAAAAAAAATGTCGCATTTTATTTGCACTTTTTTCGAAAAGTGTATATTTTAATATATTCTGAATTAAGAGCAACCTTATCTTATACCTCAATCGAATGGACTCGAAATCGAGACCTCGTATATCCCAGAAAATTGCAGTCATTGACTTCTTTCAGGCCATAGTGTGACAATATTTCGCCATTGTTCCCCTTTTTGAATATTTTACCCCGATGACTTCAAAGAGTATAATAATCAAAATTTTTTGCATTTTATGAACACAGCACTTTGAGACCTTTCGATAATATATAAAAAAATACACTTTTCGAAAAAAGTGCAAATAAAGTGCTACATTTTTTTTTAGAAAAGAAAACGGCATAAGATAAACGATGTCCGAATTATAAATATTTAATTGTAGTTCTGCTTATAACGTAATAAATCATAATAAGCATTCTAAAAAATTTAAAATTTTTAATCTTTGTCTTTTAAAAATATATTTGAAAAATTATTTGATGCTAGTCTGGGGGCGGCGAACGTAAATACCGCTCGTGGCGGCAGAACTATTGAAGCCGGACCTCCTATCATGTCTGATTGTAAAACTGTTTCGCCATCTCATTTTTTTTTAACAAAAAGTTGATTTTTAGATAGCCGTGCTTATCGACTAATAATAATAACTTAATTCAGCAGAATTTCTAACGATGGGACTTTTATTGTGTACCTACCGTTTCCACCAAACTTAACAAACTTAGGCGTCTTACATCTCCTCGAATAACCTCTATCACAAATTGGGTTTTCTCACAAATTTATTTTCAAAAATATTCGAGTATAACGATGATGTAAAGATTAATTTGAAAGACATTCGATTAAAATTGTACAAAATTTGTATCCAATTGTTGTAATCACCCTACGGAAAAAGTCACAGGAATGGGACCTAGGACCTATAAATTTAAACAAATTTTTTTTATGTTTTTAGTAAGTTAATCAATTAATAAGAAAACAAAATTTCTTTACAATTTCCTCCTACGACATCAAATGTGATGTGTCATTTCCAATGGGGTATAAGGCGACAAGCCTGACCCTTTGCATAAGATGTCTTTTTTAGCATACATAATTGTAATGTAAACGTTTATTTATTTTTGAGTGATAAAAACATAAAGAAATACTCTGTATGTTTTATGAAAATGTCATGATTGTGTTTGTATGCATTGGCTTGTCAAAAATTTGTCTCAGTAAACATCAAAAACAAAATCTTTTCATCTTGCAGAGATAAGTTAAACTTAAAATTGGATATGGTCGGTCGGTCGGTGCAACTTTCTACCATCTCTAGAGTTACAGTCGGAAGTAAACGATGCCAATGTAAGGTCCACATTTATCTCTATTGAAGCTGTGAAAATTCTCATTTTCCACAACAACAACAAAATATGTTTTAAATATAACACTCGCTGTTATGAAAGTCTCCCAATTAGACTTTTATCCTCTCATTCTACATACATTTACTTACTCCATCTCTTTCTGTCTTTGGCAAGCCGTAAGTTGAAGGCAGCGTTCACGAATAGAGATAGATAGCTGTTGTGTTTATTAGTGAGCAAGGCGAATTCATATTTAACATCTCTTATTACACTCGCCATTTTTTAAGGGTGGAGTTTAGTTTCAAATTCTCTGATTGGTGTACGGAGTGTGCGCTTTAAATACAAAAACACACAGCAGGTGTTTTGCTTGTTGTGTTCATATTCGTATGGCTGTGGCTGGATGGTTGAAAGGTTGGATGGGAGCATCTATTACAACATCTACATAAAATGGAGCATGTAAAAGAAACTATAGCGTGTTTATTGTATGGTGTTCTTCGTACGAATGCGTACGTATGTTTGTTTGTATGTTCAGTGGCAATTATATCTGTCTCTCTGGTACTATCAGTATTATGTTGTTGCTGGTATTGTTGTATATCTCTGTGTACATCTGTATGTATCATGTCCTTCATGGCTGCTTGTCGCTGTGCTGTGTTATATGTTGTTTCTGTGTGCTTGTGTGATTTATTTTATAAAACAGAGCCCGGTCGAGTGCCTTCCTGCCGTTTTTCTATGTGTGCTTTTTGTAATGCAAAAAAGTAGAAAATCTTTTTGACTGTAAAATTTTGTTTGTAAAATTTTTTAGTCACAGCTGTCAAAGGCATAAGAAAAAAAAAATGTATTTAAAATGCCAACCAGAATCACCGAAACAAAAAAGAAGCCCTCTCTCTATGATGCGATTGTTCGCTGATGTGATGTGATGGGATATGCTAGTCGTATAATTCGAGTATGAAATGTTATGATTTTATTGTGTACGCTTATAAGTATAAATTTTTTATTTTTTTTTTTGAGTTCACTGAACGTCAATATAATAACAAATTATATACAGTTATTTTTACTCACTCACCCCTCTCCACTAGAATGTGAACATCATCATCACACCAATCCACTTTAATTTCAAACGATTTGTTTTTTTTTTTTTTTGTTGTTGTTGTTGTGTTTTCTACATGAACTACATATTATTAAAAACGAAAAAAAAAAAAAATACAACAGCAACAACAACAAAAATGAAAACCATTTTACAATCTTGATAAAAAGCACATTCTTTTTGTGACACTCTTTGCCTTTGTATTATTTTGTAAATCACATTGTATAATTGCCATCGTACACACTACATGCACATTCACACACAAATATGTTTTTGCATTTAAATTATGCGGGATCATCCTTAACAACCTCTTTCACTTTAGTCATACATACATACTTAAGTATACACACACACACACACATTCATTTTAAGTATCTCTACCGCTGTGCTATTGTAATTACCACTGAAATATGTACTCACACTTGAATGCTTAAACATATGAGTGAATTTTCAATGAATATATGATCATACTTCCATACTGAATTGTTTTTTTTTTTTTTTTTTATTTAACTATTTTCATATATGGTCTTTTACATCTGTCTAGTTCAATTTTCTGTTTCTTTAATCAATTCCCTTTGGTATTTTGTGAAATATATTTCTGCTGACATTGGTAATTTTAATATTTACCGATTAACGATCAATCTAAACTAACTATAAGAATGGTCCAACCAAAATGTTGTCATAAATCGACGTAGAAAATAAGCATGAATATCAGGAAACAACTTTACATGGGGACTAAAACTGAACCCTCAGGGTTTATTTTTGGATTAAAGATTCATGTTTGTAATAAACAATTAAAAACCAATACACACAATATGCAGTTGGTCACAATACATTGGAAACTTTTACATAATTCTACATTTGCAATTTTTTTTTTAACAATTTCGCGTTAAGTTCCAAAATGATGAAATTTTTTTGCGAAATCACTTTGCTATCGGCTATGCCGACTCTTTGATACCCTCCACCTGGGTTTTACACTTACATTGACCTTTAACTGTGGAGGTGGCGGTAAATTTTACCCTTTCGTACTGTTTTTTTTTTTTTTGTACGAAAAAAAAGATTTGTGAAATACGTACCTTAGGGTGGCCCTTCATTATATGGAGGGAAAAAAGTGTTCAACCTCTCGGCCTCACCCCCTGGAAATATGGGAATAGCAAAAAAACTGAGAAATACAAAGTTTTGGGCCAATCAAAAAACATTTAGTCGTGCCTCAACGTGATTGAAAATTTCAAGTGTGTTTATATGGGGAAAATATGACTTTTTTCATACAAGTATTTATATAATTCGGGATCAGTATTAAATTATCCTTGCAAAAAGCTATAAAACTTCAAAATCGAATTAAACCTCGCCAAGAAATAACAAATGCCCCAGACCACTTTTGTGCTAAAAAAAAAAAACTAGCTCATTATTTGAAGGCATTTTTTTCAACTTTGAGAAATTGATTAAAGCCATAATTTTTTTTTGGTCTCTATACTTATAGGTACTCAGATATGAAGTATTGTTTTATTACCACCTTGTGAACCTGTTGCGCATTGAGACCGAAAATGGGAAATTTTTTTAATAAAATGTTGAAAACTCCTTTTTCAAGTTTTAAAAAATTTTCTTAAACAAAATTTAAAAAACTGGATCTAGACCTTTATGGTTTTGTTAAATACATGTTACGGATTAACTGTGAGAATTTTTAAGTAAATCCATATGCCACAATTTTTTGGACAAGGATTATATTGTTACGGATTTCGAGAAAAATGGGATTTTAGTAAAATATTCTGTAAATGTACTCATTCTAAATACTTTGTATCAAAAATTCATCACTTTTCTACTTTTAAATTTTATATTTTATCTTAATAGCCTAGGGTTTCGGAAAAAAATAATATGACCCCATTAACCCTTTTGTAATTGGGGTTACATATGACCCCAAGCTAATAAAAGACAATTTATTCAAAAAATTCAAATATTTTGTAAGTGCTGTTGAATTTTTAGATGCGACGCCTAATATATAATAACTAAATGTGTAGAACTTCTGTTCCTAAAATTTGAGATAAATTCGAGAACGTTAACCCATTATTTGCCAAGGCCAGCTTTGGATTTTAAGCAATTTTTAAATAAAAATGACCGAAAACGGGTTTTTCTTTTAAATTCGATGAAACCACTATTTATAATTTAAGAAAAATAATTCGGTTAATTTTTATTTATTTAACCCTTCAGTGCTCCTGTGATCAAAATAATCCACTGTGATATATCTTTGGTGCAATTATCTTCTTAACTATTACTCGCGAATATAAATTAAAACAACTTTTAACCAATTTTATTATAAAATTATTTTATGTAATAAAGTAATAGTTGAATTTCTTGCGGTCTCACCCACCAATTTTGTGGATATTGTTAAAAAACGCAAAAAAAAATTCAGGTCAATCGGTGAAGATTAAGGCGTGCCTCACGTCCACCAAAGTTTGACAATAACATAAAATTAAAGAAAAGCAATACTTATTGCAAGTCGTAAGTGATTACAGAAAACAATTTGAATCGCACACTAAATCATCATTAAATACACCAAAATAAATAGAATTAATTTTATATTTCATATTCTCTTGAATAAATTGTCTTTTATTAGCTTTGGGTTATTTGTGGGTCTTCTTATTTTATTTAGAAAAATATAGTTGTATAATAATCCAACTAATTCGATATAGAAAATAAGCATAAACCAAATTTGAGTAACATTGTTATTAATTTTTTTGCCTTTGAATATGAAAAAGTTCATATCGGATGCTATATTTATATGGGGACTAGGACGAAAAATGGACCGATACTGACCATATTTGGTAAGGTCACTAACTTTTTGCAAAAATATATGAATACCAAATTTGAGAAAGATTTGTGCAATATTTTTGTTTTTTGATAGATGTAAGTGAAGATCGGGAAGCATCTTTACACGGTGCCTATGACTAAGAATTGTCCTACAGGGGTTTATTTTTGGACTACTGATTAATGGGAGTAATAAACGCACACAAACCCAATTTGACCGAGATAATGTGGATCTTATGGCAATTTAAGTCGATTTCATATGGGTCATTTGTATGGGGTCGAGGTCTGAACATCAACCGATTTTCACCAATTTAAATAGCGTTCATGATATGGTCGATAAAAACTTATGTACCAAATTTCATCAAAATATATTCATATTTACGACCTGTAGTGTGATTAAAAGTTTACATGGACACACAGACAGACGGAAGGACGGACGGACATCGCTAAATCGAGTCAGAAACTGATTCTAAGTCGATCAAATATTTTTCGTAGTTGCAAACATCAGCACAAAGTCATTGTACTCTAACCACATAGTGGTGCTATGGGATATAATAAAAGATGTTATGAAAGAAAATGTCTAAAATATTAACCGTCATCTAAATATTTATAGTTTCTGACGTTTTCTTTCAACCGATTTTACTGCTGGGCTTAAGAAAAAGAAAATTTTTGAGAAATATCCATAGTTTCAGAAATCATCAAGAAATATCGTGAAAGAGGAACGAACGGACGACTCAAAATTTAGGCGGCAGGCCCCGTAAAACGAGTCAAAGTCAAAATAATTTAATAGCAAGAGAGTTTAAAAAATGTCTAAAACTGCTACCAAAAGAGGTCGTTAACAATCTGAAACTAAAAACATGTGCTCGAACTGTTTCCGGACGAGCAATTGTGGCTGATTTTGCTTGTTATCGTCTTGCGAAGAAACCACTGACATCAGAGAAAATTCGGCTGGCTCGCCTAAATTTTGGTAAAGAACACATGAACTGGTCAAGACGGAATTTGAATACTGTTCCCTCTTCAGATTAATCCAAGTTTAATAAAAGAAGCCATGATGGAGGAACGTTTGTATGACGCACAGTGGCAGAAAATCGTTTTTCATTGGCCAAAATTTTGTAAATTTTGAACCGATCAAAATAATTTAGTAATTTTTCTTTTAGTGGTTAGATATTTAGTTGGACTTGACTCAGTTTTAATTTCATTAAAATTGATTGAGTACTTTTTAAGGAATTCTAGATCGAAGTTGAACTTTTCATTTTTTTTTTTTATATTTGGATTTTAATAATAATAAGCATTTTTTTGTAATAATGGGATTTTTAATGCATACACTCAAAAAAGTTTTTACACTAAAAAAAAGGTAAAATCAACTGGAAGTTTTGCTATTACTATTGAAAAATTAAAGATTTTTTGCTGTCAAATTTTTAAATTTGTTTACACTCAAAGAATATTTAGACTTAAAAAAATGGTAGTAACATTATCTAAAAGTCTTGCCATTACTACAGAAAAATTTATTATTTTTTGTTGACAAATTTGTTAATTTAGCAAAATAATTCTGCAGAACAATAGCGCAATGATTCTGATTTTGATATGAAAATAAGGGTTTATTTTTTTTAATCTTTCTTATTTATTGAAACATTTCATACATATGTGGGTAAAAAAACCTTTTAAAAATAAAAACTGCAATCTTATATATATATTAAAAGAATTTATGAATAAACTTTGCATTCAAGATTTTTTTCAATATTTTTCTTCTCTCAAACCTCTATAACTAGAGTTCTAATTAACGTAGGCTGTTGACATAGGTCTAAGAACACTCAGTGGATCAAGCTCCTTCTTTTGATCTATTAACTGCTTAAATTAGTTGGGTTTGAGGAAAGTTATGCATGGAGAATCAACTTTGCTTTTACTGTAAGTTAACTTCTCTTGGCAAATTTTGGGATTATATTATAAAAATTAATATAATATAATATAATATAATATAATGCTGCGGAGCAGCAGAGGTCCTCTAGTAGATTTTAATAGCATTTGTAACAATGGAAGGTTCTGTTTATTATTATTATTTTTTACTTATACTATTGAAAGGCAATTATAATTATTCATTTGATTCAAATATTTGTTCGGTGTTATTTCTGTTCTTTAGTGATTTTTTGACTTCTTCATCTAAATCCCGATGTTCCATTTTCCATTGATTACAAATACTGGAGATGAACGGATCTGACGTTGCCAACAGTATATTAAATATAGCTTCGTTTGTGCAATTTCGTGAAATTTTTCTAGTATTGTGCTCTCTATAAAATCTGTAATCCTTATTTCTTTTTTCCTGTGCCTTCTATGATAGATCTCCAAGTGGTACCAGATGATATTTAATGACATCTTCTGCATAATAAAGGATTGTGTGAACTATTGCAGGCACATTTCTCCATGGGTACTGGGTTGTATATATTTTTGCAGCTTCTTTAGCATAATCTCCAAGGTATAAAAAAGATATGGTAATAAAAGAACCCAGGATACAAATGAATTACATCCTCTGTGTACTGACACATATATCAAAAGAATGGTGTATTTTGTATCTGAAATACATTTGATACTTTCTTAGATACAATTGATACTTTCTGAAATACAATTGATACTTTCTGAAATTCAATTGATGTTTTTGAAATACAATTGATGTTTTCTGAAATACAATTGATACTTTCTGAAATTCATCTGATGTTTTCTAAAATACAATTGATACTTTCTGAAATTTAATTGATGTTTTCTGAAATACAATCAATACTTTCTGAAATACAATTGATACTTTCCGAAATACAATTGATACTTTCTGAAATACGTTATATACTTTTTGAAATACAATTAATACTTTCTGAATTCGATTGATGTTTTTTGAAATACAATTGATACTTTCTGAAATTCAATTGATGTTTTCTGAAATACAAATGATGTTTTCTGAAATACATTTGATGCCTTCTGAACTATAATTGATACTTTCCGAAATACAATTGATACTTTCTGAAATACAATTGATGCTTTCTGAAATTCAACTGATGTTTTCTAAAATACAATTGATACTTTCTGAAATTCAATTGATGTTTTCTGAAATACAATCAATTCTTTCTGAAATACAATTGATACTTTCCGAAATACAACTGATACTTTCTGAAATACAATTATACTTTCTGAAATTCAATTGATGTTTTCTGAAATACAATCAATACTTTCTGAAATACAATTGATACTTTCCGAAATACAATTGATACTTTCTGAAATACAATTGATACATTCTGAAATTCAATTGATGTTTTCTGAAATACAGTTAATACTTTCTGAAATTCAATTAATGTTTTCTGAAATACAGTCAATACTTTCTGAAATACAATTGATGTTCTCTGAAACACAATTAATACCTTCTGAAATGCATTTGATACTTTCTGAAATACAATTATACTTTCTGAAATTCAATTAATGTTTTCTGAAATACAATTGATACTTTCTGAAATTCAATTGATGTTTTCCGAAATACAATTGATACTTTCTGAAATACAATTGATACTTTCTGGAATACAATTGATACTTTCTGAAATTCAATTGATGTTTTTGAAATACAATTGATGTTTTCTGAAATACAATTGATACTTTCTGAAATTCAATTGATGTTTTCTGAAATACAAATGATGTTTTCTGAAATACAATTGATGCTTTCTGAAATTCAACTGATGTTTTCTAAAATACAATTGATACTTTCTGAAATTCAATTGATGTTTTCTGAAATACAAATGATGTTTTCTGAAATACAATTGATGCTTTCTGAAATTCAACTGATGTTTTCTAGAATACAATTGATACTTTCTGAAATTCAATTGATGTTTTCTGAAATACAATCAATACTTTCTGAAATACAATTGATACTTTCCGAAATACAATTGATACTTTCTGAAATACAATTGATACATTCTGAAATTCAATTGATGTTTTCTGAAATACAGTTAATACTTTCTGAAATTCAATTAATGTTTTCTGAAATACAGTCAATACTTTCTGAAATACAATTGATGTTCTCTGAAACACAATTAATACTTTCTGAAATACAATTGATGTTCTCTGAAACACAATTAATACCTTATGAAATGCATTTGATACTTTCTGAAAAACAATTATACTTTCTGAAATTCAATTGATGTTTTCTGAAATACAATTGATACTTTCTGAAATTCAATTGATGTTTTCCGAAATACAATTGATACTTTCTGAAATACAATTGATACTTTCTGAAATACAATTATACTTTCTGAAATTCAATTGATGTTTTCTGAAATACAATCAATTCTTTCTGAAATACAATTGATACTTTCCGAAATACAACTGATACTTTCTGAAATACAATTATACTTTCTGAAATTCAATTGATGTTTTCTGAAATACAATCAATACTTTCTGAAATACAATTGATACTTTCCGAAATACAATTGATACTTTCTGAAATACAATTGATACATTCTGAAATTCAATTGATGTTTTCTGAAATACAGTTAATACTTTCTGAAATTCAATTAATGTTTTCTGAAATACAGTCAATACTTTCTGAAATACAATTGATGTTCTCTGAAACACAATTAATACCTTCTGAAATGCATTTGATACTTTCTGAAATACAATTATACTTTCTGAAATTCAATTGATGTTTTCTGAAATACAATTGATACTTTCTGAAATTCAATTGATGTTTTCCGAAATACAATTGATACTTTCTGAAATACAATTGATACTTTCTGAAATACAATTGATACTTTCTGAAATTCAATTGATGTTTTTGAAATACAATTGATGTTTTCTGAAATACAATTGATACTTTCTGAAATTCAATTGATGTTTTCTGAAATACAAATGATGTTTTCTGAAATACAATTGATGCTTTCTGAAATTCAACTGATGTTTTCTAAAATACAATTGATACTTTCTGAAATTCAATTGATGTTTTCTGAAATACAAATGATGTTTTCTGAAATACAATTGATGCTTTCTGAAATTCAACTGATGTTTTCTAGAATACAATTGATACTTTCTGAAATTCAATTGATGTTTTCTGAAATACAATCAATACTTTCTGAAATACAATTGATACTTTCCGAAATACAATTGATACTTTCTGAAATACAATTGATACATTCTGAAATTCAATTGATGTTTTCTGAAATACAGTTAATACTTTCTGAAATTCAATTAATGTTTTCTGAAATACAGTCAATACTTTCTGAAATACAATTGATGTTCTCTGAAACACAATTAATACTTTCTGAAATACAATTGATGTTCTCTGAAACACAATTAATACCTTATGAAATGCATTTGATACTTTCTGAAATACAATTATACTTTCTGAAATTCAATTGATGTTTTCTGAAATACAATTGATACTTTCTGAAATTCAATTGATGTTTTCCGAAATACAATTGATACTTTCTGAAATACAATTGATACTTTCTGAAATACAATTATACTTTCTGAAATTCAATTGATGTTTTCTGAAATACAATTGATACTTTCTGAAATTCAATTGATGATTTCCGAAATTCAATTGATACTTTCTGAAATACAATTGATACTTTCTGAAATTCAATTAATGATTTAGTTTCTGAAATACAATTGATTCTTTCCGAATTCTAAAATACAATTGGAAAAGGTGTAGTTCAAGAGCAATCACTTCTAGTAAAGAGCCACCGATCTTGTTACATACAAACAACGTCGTTTATAGATTAGAAAACCGCTTCTTTCATATAAAAGGTATTCAGGATAGAAATTAAGTTATCTTCAAACCAATTCACAACGTTTCATTTATATCATCACTTTTTTTTTTGCTAATTCTTCAAGTAATACTTATATAAAAATTATTGCATTTAAGTTACTTCCACCTTAAGCAGTTAATTGAACTTATGATTCGTTTGTTTTTTTTTTATAATTATTAATAATTTATTATTTCACCGTCAAACATTTAAAAGTAAAAATAAATAAACAACTCACATTAATAAATGAACGTACGTACATACGTAAGTACTAACATTAAATATCAAAGTGCATTCCATATCCTTTTTTGAAAGCAAATAAACGGTTCGTTTATATAGTTTACTCTGATTTTATTGTCAAATGTTTATTATTGTTGTTGCTGTTGGCTTGTTTGTTTGTGTGAGATATTAACTTCATTAGTCATTTGACCAGTCGTCTAACTTTTGTTTGTTCAAAAAACAAACCAAAGTCGTACAACATAAATGAATATGTACGTACAATCAAGTAAGAGTAACTATGTGTTGACAGCCATCAATTGATTTTGATGAGTATTTTTAGTTTAGTTATCAATTATTTTCAAATTTCATTTCTATTAGAAATGTCATATAAATTAACATTCAAAATTGATTGATGTGGAAATTTGTGTGAGTTAAACTAATGGTAACTTAGGCCAAGAATTTTACACAAAAATTTAGGATGTTGATATAGATAAAAATGATCTATCTGTTTCTGTTTCTAGAATCTGAAAGAATGTTAAAAAAAAGAAGAGTTATCTATGAGAAAAATACATTCTCTAAATTTAAAGATAAATGTTGATAATATTAAATTTCTTTAGAATAAATATTTCCTTAAAAATAATTGGGTATACAAAAATGATATAATTTTCTTTTTTACAAATTGATAAAATTACGAGCAGACACAGAAAACGGATTCGTTTTTGCGACCGAATTTATTGCCAACCGAAATTTGGTAGTCCCAAGTAAATATAATCATATAATTCTGTTGTGATTACTGAATTATATAAAACTATTGCCGTACAACACAACGGTAAGGATAGTTCATATATCTATGACGTTAGGTATTAAGGTCTTAAGTCATAAAAACCGATTTTGGGTTTCTGATTGGGTTCAACACAATTTTTTCCCCTATTTCGTTTGGTATCAGTAACGAGACTCTAGCTTAACTACTTCCAATCGTAATCATTTGCTCTTTTGGCAATAAGTCAGAAAAATGCATATTTTGTTTGGTATTAACGTCTTAAGTTCATTTAAGTCTTTATCACCGATACCTTTGAAACCTTTTCGATTCTTCTAAGGACATGAGTCAACTGAATTCTTTTTTACCGAACGAAATAATAATTTCGGAAAATAGCGTAGGTGAACTAAGTTCATTATATACAGAATTGGCGTTTCGAATTGTACATGTACAAACATCTACTTTATATATTTTTTGTTACATACAACATACATATTTATGTATACTAGCAGATTCCAGCGCTCGAAATTCGATAGCAAATTCTAGGCAATTTATTTTTTCAACTTAGCCAATTCACAAACTAACACTTTTTTGGTTTATTATTATTGTGAATGAAGATAACAAACTCATTAACAAACACATTAACAAATTTAATAAAAGACACACAGCATTTGTATAATTTTATGTATGTGTTAGTAGCAACTTTAAAGGCAATTTACTCAAAATAAAGGAAAAAAAAATAAAAATCTGTAAATCTGCAAAACGGCTAAAAAGTAATACCTTTCAAATAATATACGTTTGGTCAAAATCGAGATAAAACGGTAGAACAAAACATCAGTCATAAGAAATCGCCTACCCTATTAATATTATAGATAGAAAACACTCAACAAACGCAACACAAAAAAAAAGTTATCCGTTTTTTCAACGCCTGTTTAATCTAATTATCTAGCGTTCATTTTTCATATGAATCTCAATACTCAATTGAACGAATGTATTTTCGTTTCTTTGAATTGATTTCACATCATTTAGCAAAAGATTACAATTTAATAAATAACAATAAGTTTTGTGCAATGAGTTTAGCTTTAGAAAATTCTGGAAACTTAAAAAAGTTTTTATAAGAAAACACTGAACTTTCTTCTGTTTCTGAAAATACAGTTTCATCTGAGTCCTCGCCAGCTTCATCGCAATTTTTGGTTATGTCAACCATTTTCGATTTCGATTTCGAGGAAGAATCCAGCATAAACGAAATAAATGGAGTTGCAACTAGTCCATCAGCTCAAGAAAGTGACGAGGTATCCATTGATAACATGGGAAATAATGGTACGAAGTGGTCCAGACGCCTAAGGAAAGACAAAACTAAAAAATAAATTGCGGTAAAAGTTATGTGACTGTCAGCGGAAAAGTAATTAAGGCAAGAGAATTATAAAATTTAAAATAATGCACGAAAATATGCAATTCTTTTCTTAAAGAAGAAACTAGGAAAGTTATTTTTGACGAGTACTGGTTGCTTGGGAATCACGATAAAAGGGTAACTTTCATTGCAAACCTCATAAATGCTGAAGAAAAACAGATTTCTCGAACAAGAAAAGCTGACAGTTTAAAAGATAGAAACATAACCTATAAATATTCACTTGAAGTAAATGGCACAACAGTTTCTGTATGCAAGGGTTGTTTCTGCAGAACTTTCGACGCAAAAGGAAAGTTGATATCAAACGCCATTAAAAATAAAATGGTTACCAAATCCGGCATTACAAAGTACGATTAAACAGGATCAAACTCTACAAAAAACAAAAAGTCGGAAGAGGAACTTAATGAGGTACGGGCTCACATAACATCATTTCCAAGCTATGAAAGTCATTACACCAGAGGTACAAACGACAAGAAGTTTCTATCTTCCTATTTAAATTTGCGCATTATGTACGACTTATACAAAGATGAACGAGAAAATTTGGTTTGCCGTTCAATTTATGAAAGAGAATTTCACAATTTAAAAATCGCCTTTAAAAAACCAAAAGTGGACACCTGTTACAAGTGAGACACATAACTTAAGAGTTCACGATAATGCTACAGGAGAGTCAACACACTATATTGGGCATGAAGCTGCTAGAGGCGGAAACGAAATAGCTTCCTGCTTATATGCTCATTTGAAGAAGCTACCTGGTTGCGTTTCTGAATTGACATTTTACTCAGACACATGTGTTGGACAAAACAAAAACAGTCATGTGGCGGCAATGTTTTTAGTGGCTCTGTTTCTTGTACCGGGACATACTCATATGGAATGCGACCTGGATCATTCCATGATTGAAAAACAAAATAAGAAAACAAAAACATCAGTTCACCACCCACCCATGATTGGTACCAGTTGGTTAGAACAACAGGCCTTAAAGAGAAGTTTCAGGTACACGAAATGCAGCAACAAGAATTTTTAGATTTTGCAGTTTTGTTGAAGACAGTTTTTGTGAGCAGAAAAAAAAATACTGCAAACGAAAAGTTCTCTTGGTGTACTGTACAATGGCTTCAATACAAGCAAAAGGGCTTAGTGAGTTACAAAAACAGTTTAAACCATTCCGAAGAACTCAAGAGTTTAAGCTTCCTTAAGAGTGGGAAAAAATCTAAAAGGTTATCCACTCCAAACTAAATATAAAACAGTTTTCCACAATATTTATAAAAATTTACCAACTTCCAACTCCTATGTAAATGATGATCCAGATTTGGTAGATGAAGAAAAGAAAGAAATGTCAAATCAAATTTTTTATTTTATTTTTTTTTATTAACTTTATAACTATTGATTATTAAATTATTTTTATTGTTTATTATAATAATTTTAAAAAATTTTTAATAAATGAATTTATCAATTCTTTTCATCTAAACTAAATAAAAATGTTTTATTTTCTGACTTAATTCGTTAAAAACAACAAAAATTTTACAAATGATACCAAATTTGAGGATCTTAAGGACTTAAGTCATCTAAAAAACGGTACATACTTATTAATTTGAAAAAATCTTTTAGTATTACTATAGGTCATCATCTCCATGCTTGTTTCCCATCATTTTTTTTTTTTTAACACTATCCAGATTTACAGGAAATTAAATAACTTTCAATTTAATATTACGAAAAACTACAGTTTATGACTTAAGACCTTAATACCTAACGTCAAAGATATATAAATTCCATTGTATGAATTGTGATATTAAGTTTAATTTTAATTATTGATTGTTACAACTATTAATCGTGATATTTATTAATACATATGAAATATAAAAATAAAAAAATACTATCTTCTTCTTCTTTTTTTATTGCATGCCACTTTTTAAGTTTTAAGCAGAAAATATTAATTAAAAAAAATAAAAATGACAAATATAAAATTTATGTTCTGTTATTAATACATGTATCTGATTTGTGATCTTCAGGTTCAATCCAAGTCATAGGTATAGAAAATGGCAGCGCCTTAGTGCCGCCTTTGTACCAGGTCAATACAGCACTTTCGCATGTAGTACATACAATTTTTGGTATCTAAGCTTCAGATGAAAATCGTATTCCAAAGAAAAGAAAATAGGGTTCTTCAATCGTAGGGAATACCTTTTTTGTCTGCTTTGATGGTGAGTTAAATGTCCACAAACAAAACAAAACCAATCTCTTAATTTGCATACAGACTCCGCCCTGCTTAGTCTCAGCTCAATTATGATTGATGTTTTTCTATTTATTTTAATTTTAGTAAAAATCACACGCGATATGTACGTCAGAGGCGACTAGATGCGAGAACTCACTGTGCGAGGTACAGTTATTTTAGTTGAGTATAATTAATTCCAAATATTTTGCAGTTACCCGTGTAATTTTGCTGATTAAGCGTAAAGAGCTTCTTTTATGACTTTGGTGTGTTTGGTGAACCCCACTGAAATTTTCTGACAAAAATTTTCGTAAAATATCTCAATGCTTAAATGTACTTTTTGAAAGGATTTTTTTGATTTACTCAAAAAAAGGGTCAAATTGACCCTTAAAGAGAGCAGCTAGGGGGTTAAGAATAATAATCTTCATAAAATTCGACAATATAACTCTGACAATAAGAATTCTCTCAGACATCATTTAGTATAATACTACCTCGACCAAAAAATTAAAACTTTGACCCACTGTAAAAAAAAACTCAGACTAGCTGGACTATAAGTTCATTCTACAAAAATAATCTACCCAATATGCCCTTTCGCCGTTCTCTTCTAAAAATGCTGTTGGGCAGTGATATTATAGTTAGTGTAGACCGACTATACGATACCCTATACCAAGCGTTTAGAGACCCTATCTCTTAAACCAAATTTGAGTGGCATTGTTAATAGTTTTTTTGCCTGACCATATTTGGTAAGGTCACTCACCAAATTTGAGAAAAATATGTGCAATATTTTTGTTGTTTTTTATAGATTTAAGTGAAGATCGGGAATCTGTTTCATTTGGGGGCTATGAGTTAGAATTGTCTTATTGGGTTTAGTTTTGGACTATAATAAATGGATGTAATAAACATACATAAATCCAATTTGACCGAGATCTATATGCTAATTTGTTTATTATGGCAATTTAAGTCGATCTCATAGGGGTTATTTGTATGGGGACTAGGTCTGAACATGAACCGATTTTCATCAATTTCAATACCGTTTATCCTATGGCCGATAGAAGCGTATACACTAAATTTCATCATAATATATTCATATTTGCGACCTGTAGTTTTATTACAAGTAATGGAGAAGTAATTCTGTGACGTCAGTCGACAATATAAGAGATGTGTCCACGTCAAGTATATAACATAGTACAAATATCAGAACAAACTCATTGAGACTAGAAGTGGATAATGTTAAAATCGCATCCTCACAGGCGATAATGTAGCTGGGACTCAATATAGATGATCGGCTGTGCTTAAAGGCACATATGGAATATGAATGCTTGAAGGAGACAGCTGTTAGCAACGCACTTGCGAGGGAGGATAATGCCAAATACTAGTGGACCCCGTCAGAGCCGAAGCAGCCTCATCGCAAGGGTAGTGAGCTCCATACTGCTGTATGGAGCACCAATCTGTGCGAGCACCATTATAAACTCATCAAGGCGAAACGTACAAATGAAACTGTCCGAGAGTCTGCAGGCCGGAATGACCGATCGACCTAGCAGCAGAAGAGGCACAGAGGATCTGTGTCGCGAGGAAAGCAAATCCTCAGGGGAACAAGAAAGAAAGGCGGTACACGGAAAGGATGGAGACAAGAAAGTAATGGCAAATTAGGTGGGGGAACACACCCAAAGGCAGGTAAACCCACAGGATGATACCGAGCGTTAAGAAGTGGATAGACCGCGATAATGGTGACGTAAACTATGATCTGACGCAGTTTTTAACCGGCCACGAGGTTTCAGGAGCAACTTCTTCAAATGCCGACATGACGATTATTGACTGTACCCAAGATGCCGAGAACTATGGGAAGATGCGGAACATGTTTTCTTCAAATATCCCAGATTTGAACAATACAGACGCATCGTGAACAGTGAAATTGGTCAGAATATAGACCCCGAGCACATAGTAGATAAAAAACTACGCATGCGTAACTTGATAAGAGCATCCACAGCTCAGAACGATGAAGTAGCCTAAGGAGCTAACCAGCCCCGCGAAGTAATACCTAACGGCAGTCCCGCGGGGAGAGTGGTCGAAAATTGGGGAGTCGAATTTTTTTGTGAGTAGGCGGCCAATTCACGAGTTGCTGCCGAAATCAAAGCCTGATAATCACGAATGGTGGTATTGATTGTTTGCAATATGACAATTGGGAATTAAGCCACTTCACATATACTCAAATGTGCTCTAAGTATCTCTACATTTCTATCTTTGACGCAAAGAATGATAGTGCGC